>MU269995.1:1034274-1251774 GCA_021432705.1 Caranx ignobilis
CCAGAATTCCCTGCAGAGCTGCTCTGACTCATTTAGGTGTTTTATAGTTAAACGGTGACATGTTGATAAAGATGAGTCACACGGGTTTGAACCAGATCTGAGGATCATTGTGAAGAAGTTATTAACCATGAGTGAAATGATCAGTCAGGACCTGGACATCAGCAGCAGCCACAGGTTCACAGGTGAACAGGTGAACAGGTTCACAGGTGAACAGGTGAACCCTGTCATGCAGTGGACGTCTGGCTGGAGCTGGACTCTGCTGCAGATCCGTAACTCAGACATGATTATTACTCCAGTGGAGCCTCTCTCTCTCTCCTGGTGCCTTCCAGTCGCACTCACTTTAACGCTGATGCAGCTCTGGTCTGCATTATATTGATTAAGCATCATAGACCTGTATTGATCCGGTGTGTACTGACAATAACAACAACAACAACAACAACTACACTGTGGCTTCAGGAGCAGAGGAGCCACAGAGGGAGGGGGGGCACACCGCAGGCAGACATCTGTTCATGGAAACGGGTTAAAATAAGACATGAAGTGTGTGTTTGGTTTGGCTTCACCTTGTTCTGGGGGGAAAGGATGACAAGGCACAAAGAGCCGCCGGAGCTGGAGCCGAACGACTTCAAGTACAAAGTCAAAATACACGAGTGACCTCGTTCCTGTGAGTCACATGTTCTGGACCCAAGATACATGCCACAACAAACCGGCAGGATGCAGCCGCAACACAACAACAACAACCAAACAACAACAACAACAACAACAACCACCACCACAGCCCAGTTACTGACGAGTCCATCAGGTCTTACCTCCTCCTCATCCTCTCTGCTCACACTCAACCATCCAATCACCTCGGCTCTCAGTCCGACCTCAGACACTCACATCACAGCCGCTCCTCGCTCACCTCCATCAGTCTGTTGTTAGCCGTGATAGCCTGTTAGCTTCAGGCTGGTGTGTGTGTGTGTGTGAGAGATGGAGAGCAAAGAGAAGGAAGGAGGAGGAGACGGAGAGGAGAGAGGGATGGCATCACACTGCTCCAGCATCCGCCGGCCGTGAAAAGTGGATCTCCTCCTCCTCCGTCTTAATTTAGAGCCGAGCGTGAGCATCACATGTCTGCTGCGTTAGCCAGCTCCTGTATCACACACACAATCAAGGACAAATGCCAGTGTCCTGCTGTACCTCTCCTCCCTCTCCATCCGTCCCCCCCCCCCCCCGCCTCCCCCTCTGTGACCATGCTGCAGTCTTCAACTATAAAAAGGAGCCTTGCTGCTCCTTTCACAAGGAGAAATAACACACACTCCTCCTCCTTCAGATCTTTAAAACTGGAGAGTGAAGCTGTTCACAGAGCCCCCCCCCGCCCCCCCTGAGCCATTTGTACAGAACATCTCTTTTTGTTTGGAGCCTTAAATATTCATCGGCTGCAGGACGAAGACGTCAGTGTGACGTTGCTAGCTGGTTAGCATGCTAACTTCAACGAGACAGACAGAGCCTTGTTTTCTCCTGAACTCACAGTGTTTCTTCAGCTGCTGCTAACGTTAGCATGTAGCAACTGCTCTGAGGCGGCGGCGTGAGATGTGAAGCCACTTGTGAGGGTTGGAGGCACATGAAAGACACACGGGTGAATCACCAGCTCACAGTGAACGCACTGGAGCTGCACTGCCTCCGGCCCAGAGCAAAACCCAAACCACAGCAGCTCAAGGTAAAATGTGTCACAGCGCTGTTGTTCACTGTTGCTACGGAGACGCCCCGGACGACAAATCACGTTCTCAAGATGAACGAAGGGACGTGATTGTTTGGTACGAGGCCGACAAACGTCACATCATCGGTTTTACATCATGAGGTCAAAGTGAAAAGCAGGAAACAGCTGATGAGAGTCTGAACCAATCGTGATCCATACATCTGCATGGCTCCTCCCACCTCACACTGTGACACTGGATCCACTGTAACACAGTGTGTGTGTGTGTGTGTGTGTGTGTGTGTGTGTCTCCAGTCCAACCCTGACAGGAACCTGTCTGACTGACCCACCTGATCCTCTGTGTTTGTGTTTACTCTCTCATAAACACCTGTGAGCAGGACAAACAGGAGGGAGGAGCCCCCCCCCCCTGCGTTAACAGAGCAGGCTCATCAACACAGCCATGTGCACGAAGCAGAAAACAGGTGAACAGATGCTGAAGGAGCTCCCTACACCTGTGTGTGTGCTCGGACCTGCTCTTTCCTCTGGTGTCTGCTCAGATATGCAGAAGTGAAACCACGGCGGCCGAAGCAGATCTCAGATCAGAGCGAACCGGGGCCTTACCTCTGTGAATGGCGTCAAAGCAGATGACGCACACGCGAGCCTCTTTCTCCAGGTACTTGAGCTTACACTTCCTGTTGCAGCACACGGCACAGTAAACCTGTGGGGGGGGGAGACGACACAACAGGGACGTTACATCCTCACACCTTAGAAGCACAGGTGCAGCAACACACAGGCACCTGAGTGTGTTTATCCATGTGGCCGTCAGGGTGGACAACAAGCCCTCCTGCTGCAGCAGCCTCTCCAACACTGCTTTTAATCACTGGCCCTTAAAGGACTTAGCTGCAGCTTTAGGTCACACGGCTCTATAGAGGAGCTGCAGAAGGAAGTGCTGACTCACGCTCTTTCCTACCAGGAGCCACTGAGCTATATTTGGTCCAGGATATAATCAGTTCTACTTCACCGTCTCTGAAACGCCGACCATTCATGAGAAGAAGCTCCGCCTTAACTTTCACCTCAGGCAGGAAGAGATATAGTGTCTACAGTGAGTGTGAGACAAGATGGAAGCTGCTTCACCGTGGTTTTCATCTACGAGCAAAAACAACATGAAGTGATTCATGGTGTTTCTGACAAACGCTTCATCCTGAAACTGAATCCACCAGTCGACTGTGTCCTGAACAATGAAGTGTTTTTCTCTGTCAAAGGTCAGATAATCTGTGTTTACAGACGACTCTAGGTGTTTGGGCTGAAGGTCATCTTCACGTATCTCAAATAAATCAAATCTGTGATTGACAGCCGTCCAGATGGACAGAGACAGTTTGCTCTGGCTCTGGTCCTGCAGAGCGAGGACCAGCCGGTCCTTTCAGAGTGAGACAGTGGGGGTTGTTTGTGTCATCAGGCTGTGTAGTGACATGATGCTGGTGTACCAACCTTCCCACAGGCTCGACAGTGGTGCCTCCTCTTGGTGAAGGTGAACCTCTGGTAACAGTTCATACAGGTGGGGGCTTCACAGTCCGGTACCCAGGCGGGCTGCCTGCTCCCCGGCTCCTCCGCTCCCTCCCTCCTCCAGTTCACTGTCCTGGCTCCTTCTGTGGGCGACTCCCCCTGGTAGGGCGGGGGCTCTGACAGGTCATCGTAGCCCACAGTGTAGTCCTGCTGCTCCTGGGGGTGTAAACAGGGCTGATGTGGGAATGCTCCTCTGTTAAACTCTGGTTCACAGGAGAACTGTCTTCACCCTGTGCTGAGCTCTGAGGCTGACCCTCTCCTCCTCCTCCTCCTCCTCCTCCCCCTCCTCCTCCTCCTCCTCCTCCTCTGCTGGTGCAGATCTTGCAGTTTGGCAGTGCAGCTGTTTGGGTCTGGCGCCTCCATAGGAGGGCTGCTGATCTGGGCTGCTGCTGTGCTGGGCCTGGAAAGTGCTGCTGGTGTGAGAGTGGTTCACGGCGGAGGAGAGGTCTGCCTCCTCCTGTGACGGAGCGCCGGGGTTTAAGCTTCCCTCCGCCGACACACACATCGTCCTGTCGCTTTCTGGAGAAGCCAAACCCTCCAGCTCTTCCCGCGTGCCTCTACCACAGCTTCTCAGTTCCTCTTCCACAAGTCTGTTCTCTAGATCCCCATTTGGCTCCGAGAGACTTTCAGGTTGAGAGCAGGCTGCAGAGCTGCTGCAGCAGGACACGCCCCTGAGCTGCTCGGCTTCACTGTGCGCCTGCAGGAAAGCGTCCAGCTCCTCATCGGTGACCAGCAGCTCCGCCTGGTCGCTCTCTGGCAGATACTCAAAGCCAAACTCCGGAGGGTCGACCGGGCTGGGTTCCGATCGATCGGCAGAGGCCTGGTCCACGGAGGGGACAGCGGAGACGGGTTCACGAGAGACGTGCTGTCCTTCAGGTGACGGCCGGTCCTCTGCCACCTGCTGGGAGTAACCGGGCTCCCTCAGACCGGACCCCTCCTCCCTGGCCTCCAGCACCGACAGGGAGTCGGCCTCCGTGCTGTCAGACACGTCAGCCTCCTCGCTCTGATCTGGAGCTGGTCCCACCTCCTCTCCTGAGGTCTTTGGTTTCACCAGAGCTCCACACATGGACACAGCTATGGGCAGGCATGATAAGCCTGCAGGGTCACCTGCAGGAGCCTCTGCCTCTCCCTGGGCGGAGGCTTCTGGTGGCTGGTCCTCTTTACTCTCTGAGGTTGTGGCTGTTGTTGTTTCTTTAATGCTGTCAGCAGGCAGCGCGTCCTCTGGTTCACTGAGGTCTGAACTGTTCTCCTCTGCCGGGTCTGTCGGAGCCGCCTCGTCACGGTCCCTCTGCTGTCCGTCAGCTGACCCGCTCGTCCTCGGTGGAGGTGAATCATCTGCAGAGTCACAGCTCTTCTCCACCGCTGCAGGGAGGATGACGTCCAGCAGGCTGAGCGAGGCCGAGAAGCCTCCGCCCCGCTCGTGGGAATCCAGACTCAGCAGCTCGTCTTTAGTGTCCTCTGTGACCACAGGGCTGTCAAAGTCCACCAGCAGGGCCTCCTTCTGCTCCTCCTTCAGCTCCTCCTGCTGCTCCTCCTCCTGCTGCATCTGCCTCTCCACCACATCCAGCTCGCTGAAAGCATCGTGGCTGTTGGCCCGGACCAGGATGGCCGAGCTCGTGTCGTTCACCAGGTCGCACACCGGCTTCAGAGCTCGGTCAGGGCAGGGAGGGGCGGAGCTTTTAGCTGGCCCGCGGTCCACAGAGGAGAGAAGGTCCACCCCGGTGAGAGGCTGACCTTTGACCTGTCTGTCCTCTGTGCCGCGGTTGTGAGAGCCGGAGCGGTCGGGACAGCCGGTGGCAGAACCATAATGAAGGGAGTTGAGGTCAGGGAGGCTTGGGGGGGCGGCGGACGGCTCGGAGGACAAACGCTGAGAGTCCAGGGAAGAGATGGGGTAGACGGAGGGCTTCAGGAAGACAGACGAAGAGTCCAGCTCCTCTGTAACCATGGAAACAACAGGGAGGTCATACAGATGTGCCACTGTCCCACATTTCCATATGTTTTTCACACAGAAACTCACACAACTACTTTGACAGTAACTGTGTCAGGTCAATAAAGGTTTTTGTTTTTGAACAGTTGTCAACTTGAGCTCTGTGACAGAAATCACAGAGAAAACAGTAACTAACATCAACCATTAATGAAGAACAGTCACCTGAGCTGAGCTCGAAGTCGTCCAGCAGTTTGTCCAGATCACACACAGCTGCCTTGAAGAAACTGTCCATGCTGAGCCACAACACACGGCCTGCAGTCGCCTTCAGTTCCTGTGAAGACAAGAACAGGACAGGGTTATGATCCTGGAAACCATAAACTCACAGTCTGATATCTGCTGCTGCTGCTGAGCAACGAGAATCTAGGTCGTGTGTTGACACATTAACTCTGGGAGTTTTCTTGTTTACGCTCATGTAATGAGGCACGACAGCTTCAAGGGATCCTGCAAACAGCAACACACACGGAGCCAAACAGGACCAACGACGTCTACATCAACGCTGCAGATACTGTCACATGATCATCAGGATCATTCAGCCTGAGCTCATGAAGCTGCAGCTGGTGGCAGCAGGTCCTGGCAGCGAAGACACTGAGGTCAACAGAGCCTTCGGTTTCTCCCACACGTTCACAGTGTAGAAAGCTGAAAACACGACGGGCTGGTTTTGAACCGTCCGTCACTGTGACGCTCACAGACCAGGTTCACAGCAACACACAGCGCTGCATCATGTGACTCAGCACAGACGAGTTAGTGATTATTGTCAACACTGAATAATTCAGTTTTTCTGTCTGGAAGGAACGGGCTCACGTTTTGGTTTTTCACCTTTAAAATGAAAACAACACTCGACAAAACAGTTCAGTTTGGTTTTATTCTCTCTGTTGTGTGTTTTTGCCACTGAGGCTTGAACCCGTCCTCCTGGGGGCAAGGTCATGACTCTGCCCCTCCATGTTACATGCAGGACACGTCTGTCTGACTCCAGATGTCCTGCAGCTGCAGAGTCACCTTTGACCCGAGGGAAACATTAACGTCTACGTTGCGTCACCTCCTGACGAGAGAGGAGAGCGGTGTGACCCACAGGTCAGAGAGGTCCTGAACGCAGCCTGTGTGCAGCAGAGGCACAGTGACAAGACAGAAGCCTGTCATGTGCCGCTGTGGCTCAACATACATGTGCAATAACACACAGCTCTAACACAAGCGTGTGGACTTCCACACACACAGGCCTCATCATACGGTCCTGTTACCACGGCATCACTTCTTCCCTCGTTGATCAAACAAACTGAACGAACCTGGAAACCAGTTCATATCAAAGCGGGTCAAATTCCCTGAGAGCAGCACGTGTGTGTCGAGGCTCAAAAATAACATCAAACACTCTCTAAAGATAAACAGCTTGAACAGAGGAGACATCATCTCCTCCTCCTCCTCCTCCTCGTCCTCCTCCTCCTCCTCCTCCTCCTCACTGGCTCCGCTCTGTGTTTCCCTGCAGTTTAATGTCATTAGCTCCAAGACAAACGCTTGTGTCTCTGAGTGGCAGTAAGAGGAAGTCTTTTTCACAGGAATCAGGTGATGTAGCACCCCCCCCCCCCCCAACACACACACACAGGAGTGTTAGTGAGGAAGGAGCATTGTAAAGACCCCCAACACACCACACAAAGGAAAAGGCTGCAGACAGACTGTGGACACACCTCCTCCTCCTCCTCCTCCTCCTCCTCCTCTGTCCACAGGTCTGTGTGTGTGTTAACTACCACTGTGCAAACAACAGCAACTTCTTTCCTGCCCCCCCCCCCATGTGTCACACAACAGCAGGCACCCGACCATGTGGGCTAAATATGGCTGGGAATGAGGAAGTCAGCCGGTTAATCATCACAGTAAGTTATGCACTTCATGACACCAGTTCTTTGTAACAGACACTTACCGACAAGTTTTCATTTCAATTCCACATTTAAGTGAAAAGAAAACAGGAATTCAATACGACGACTGAAACAGCCCCCCCCCCCCCCCCAACAAGAGTCACAGGACGTTTCCTGAGAACAGAAAAAGACCAGAACAACATCTTAGTGCTGAAGAAAGGTCTCTGTCAGGCTGTCTACATCCCACACCTGTGGCCTGTGGCCGTGGACAGGAGAGAGCAGGACCACCACACAAACACAACCGGCCTACATCCACAACGCGTGGTGCAGAGCTGCTGACCTCCACAGATCTTCCATCCCACACAACATTAAAGACAGCGTGTAATAAACCTGTTTATTTTCAGGGAGAGGGTGGCAGCAGCTTGAGCACCCTGTTATTGAACTTTAAAAATGACGCTGCTAATACAAGATTTAATATGGTGGAGTTGGAGGTGTGTTACTGAGGAGGAGGAGGAGGAGGAGGAGGAAGAGGAGGAGGAGGCAGCTGTGTAAAAACACACTACATACGAGGTGAGGTGTTCTGGTAACAGATTCATCTCTCACCACCAGTTCTGCTTTCACAGCTACAGACATGTGTGAAGCTGTTTACACATAGTAAAGTCACCAGATTTAGCTCAAACCAACACAACAACACACAGAGTAGATGTTTACATCAGACACATCACTGTTAGCACCGTAATCACCGCTGACCTGATTATCATTAACATAATTAGCTCATGTTTATGTAATTTAAGGAGGATTTCAATCAGTGTCCTCACCGGAGAACAAACACAACAACAGCTTGAGTGATATCTGTTAGCACGACGGCGGCTTGTTATGTAAAAACAAACGTTTACAAAATTAGCAAAACAAGCTAACAAGCTAACTAACCTGAGTAGCCCAACGGTAGGCTAATGATTCTCATGTAGCCGTTGACATTAGCAGCTAACGTTAGCAGCTAACGTTTTAAAATGACAATCACAACACAACACGACACGCGGAGACCTGTTTATAAACTCAGCCGCTGCCTGTCACTTTGTGTGAACGTTATAAAGCTGCTGTAGCCAAAGTTAGCCTGGCAGTTATCAGTGGACGGTGGCTAACGCAGCTAGCTCCCTGTGCTGCTGCTGCCGCTGCCGCTGGTTCACCTGCTTTCTTTCTGCTATTCTCACTCACCAGCTCTCGTTTTATTCCACAACTACGACGTCGTCGTCCTCAGCGATAGCGCTCATCTTCCGTTTCAGCTCAGGAACACCCGGGGCCAGCACCGTCGTCTCATGCTGCCGGAGACAGTTGAAGTTAAAGCCGGGGAAGAGGCGGCTGTTGGATTAGTTTCAGTGGAGACTCAGGCGGCCATCTTGCGCTGGGCTGTCGGCGAGGTCACGGGCTCCGCTCACGGGCTCCGCTCACACACCGAGTCACCTCGTTACTCTGCGTGGTCCTGGTTTAAATAAATACATCTTCTTTATGTCCATTTTAGTCACGTTACAGCACACAAACCCACCGACTGGTCTTTAAAAGTGTCTGTCATCATATGAAGAGAAATTACTTTCCAATTACAGTTGTTTTATGGCAACCTGCATATTTTATTTGTTTATGAAGAGAAAATAACTAAATAAACAAGTAAATAAAACATGTTCAACCGAACCTTTATTCAAATGTGAGTACACTGTTACTTTTCATTTCATCAACTAATAAAAAGGTTAATTAGCCATAACATGTGTAAATGTCAATAAGTTGGCAATGTTTTGTATTTTGTTTTTATTTTGTCAATTAAACTCAATAACATCTTTGTAGAGAAGAGACATTAGTCTGTGTCTTTACTCAAGTGAAAATACACTGTTACTTTTGATTTCATCAACCGACGAGCTTAAAAACAGAAGTTAAAGGTGTTTGTAAAAGTTAGTACTTACTTATAATTTAACACACCTAATCAACATAACATTAGAGTGCAGCAGAGAATAATGGGGTGTGAAGGTAGAACATTCATCGTTCATCCCTGTCTACATTTATGGGACATGGTTGCTCCTGTCTGATACAGTAATGATATTTAACTCTGTATTTATCAGCCTATCACTGACACAAACAGTGACTGATTCATAGACACAGAAATTAATGCTGAAATAATTTATTAAATGCCTCAATAAGTGCAAAATGAAATGAAAACATTTCGTTGGTGAAAAATGTATGTATTTGTTAATTCATACGTAACTTACTTTACTCATACTCTTTACAGTGAACCCCGTAGCTCCCAGTCTGACCGTGTCCCTCCGGGCAGCTAGGTGGCGGTGGTGCGCCAGGATGCCGGTGTCGTGCCAAAAGTTGATTGCTGCCAGAAGTTGATTTCCGGTCCGCGGGAGCGCGCACAGTCTGTTAAAGTTGGAAAGTGTAGTAGTTCATGTGGCTCTGGCTGCTTCCTTCAGGCTCGAACAGCTAACAGCTAATATCGATGATGTGTTTATGTGAGACGATGACGTATATTTTAACAGAAGTCACGGTCATGTGCGTTGGCTGTTGAGAATGTAATCAAACCTTATTGAAGAGATCATTGGATGATCGGATCAATGTAATGATGCGATCATTGATAATGGCGATAGTGTATGATCATCTATGATCATCAAATGATGTAATTTCATCTGTGTGTCTATGTGTTTGATAGCCTACTGCAATGACTTCATGTCACTCAGCAGAGTTACATCTATAAGATTTGACCTTAACCAGTGCTTTTACACCTTGAAAAATGAGTAAAGGACCATTACGATACATTTCACCTGCCAGAAACTGACTCCAGCTCCTGGTGTTGTACAGATACAAGTGTACTTAATACGTATTATGCGTATATTACGCACACTTGAGACGTCAACGCGCACGTGTCACGTCCAATGAACCTGTCCCATAGTATTGATTCAGTGGACATCATGGATCCAATTCTTTCTGATTACATTGTAATTTGATGATCATAGATATCAGTCACTATCGTCATTATCAATGATCGCATCATAACATTGATCCGATCATTCAATGATCTCTTCAATAAGGCTTGATGACATTGTGTGAGACGTTATCGTCTCACATCATCGGTATTAGCTCTGGCACATCAGCTGTTTGAGCCTGATGAGCCCACATGAACTACACCTTTCAACTTTCACAGACTGTGCGCGCTCCCGCGGACCGGAAATCAATTTCTGGCAGCAATCAACTTTTGGCACAACGCAATAACAGGGAGAAACAGGAAGGAGACGTAGAAGAAGAAGAAGAAGAAGAAGAAGAAGAAGACGACGAAGAAGAAGAAGAAGAAGAAGATCTCGGATCCACAATGACTTCGACCAGGAGACTAGGCAAGGTAATAACCCCGCTGAACTCGTGTTTGTTCACTCGCAGCAGGTTTGAACGGCTCGTGTCTGAACTCGCGCTGAGACAAAGCGCGTGGACGTGAAGCGGCTCCGGTGTCGGACAAAATGAAAGCACACTGCCGCCCGACAGCCGCTGACTGAGAGGTAACTAGTTAGTTAGTTTGAGCAGCCGGCGGCATGATTCAGCACGAACACAATACACTGTCAGATACACAGGCGAGACCTGCACCGTGTGTGTGTGTGTGTGTGTGTGTGTGTGTGAGGGAGAGTGTGTGATCACACACGGTGTCAGTGTGAAGTGTGTTAGCTCGTGCTGCTGCTGTCACCGTCTGAAGGCAGCGGTGGTGTCAGAAACATGGAGACTCTGGGACTGGGGCGTGACGTTAGACCCCAGCCGGCCGATGTGCCGTGGTAAAAACGGCTACCATGGCAACGAATAGCTGATCAATCGATTGGCAGGATATCAATCATTAGGAGTAGTTACTTATGAAGCAAGTGTGAAATATTATGGTGTGTTTGCAGCCTCTCCAGAGCGATGATCTGTCATTTAATGTGAATGTCAGAGCTGCGAACTGATTATTGACTCGTATATCATTGATGTGATCATTGATTAATGACGTTGATTCAGAACGTTCAGCTCGTGTTGGTTGTAGCTGCAGCTCCTCTTTACTTTCACTTTGTTGACGTCACTGACAGTTTAAGAGCTTGGCTCTTCTTCCTCCGCTGACACCGACGGATCAGTCCGCTGACACCGACAGATCAGTCCGGTAACAAGCAGCAGCTCCATAAAACATGTGCAAACACCTACAGTGTGTCTGATTGATGGAGGAAGCAGTTTGACAGCAGCACAGACACAACGCAGGTCAGTTGTTTGACCAATAAAAGGTCGTTTAAATGAAGTCATGTGAGAAGTTCACAGAGGACGTGACATCCCATACACATCTGAAGTGTGACCTGTGCTGCACACACACACACACACACACACACACACGAGCCTCACACTTACAGTTTCACTTCAGTGAAAAAGCACCGGGAGAGTCAGGAAGTCCCCTCCGTGTGAGAACAACAGTGAAGTATGTCGTCGTCACTTCCTGAATCCCGGACAGCTCAGGTAAACACAGCGCTGTGGTCATGACAGGAAGCAGGACGGTCTGTACACGCCCACTGCTTCCTGCTCATAAACATCTGGAAGCAGAAGCAGCTGCACCTGTTCAGTACAATGACCTGCAGCTGCTGGGATGAAGGGATAAAGGAGGAAACTACTGGAAGCTGAAGACTTTCTGCTTTTCAGAGACTCTTCAACACATCTGCAAGAAACACATTCACAAACATCTTAACCCCGTTCCTGACGTCCTGGTTTCACCTCTTCACTTTTATTTATCGTTATCATTATTATTATGTGTCGTTAAAAAGTCTGAACGTTTCCCAGTTCATCAAACTTTGTTTTTCATCAGCACGCGACAAACGAGTGGAAACACAACATGTCACAACCTGCAGCACTGACACAGCTGTAACAGCTGTATACGATCAAAAAGGTGTTGACTCACGCTTGGTCACGTGATCACTCAGCTGCAGACGATTCACACGTTCACTGACAGAACAGAAAGTGAAAGTCTCCTCAGGTTCATGTCTGCAGACAGATGTTGAGGCTGAGTCCACACACGTCATCATCCACCTTTAAACTTACAGGACCTTTGTTTACAACAATGAAGGAAACAGGTGAGTCGCTCAAAGACTCACATCAAAGAGTCAAAATCAGTTTGGTTTAGTTTTTCCTCCGCGGCTCTGCTCACTGAGGATTCTGGGAAACTCTTATGGAGTGAAATGATTCATGGATTAACAAAGGAAACGGCCTGTAAATCGATGATGAAACCAATCATCGGTTTCTTCCACAGGAGCTTCGTCCCTCAGCAGAAACAGTCATCAGAGCATATTAATGTGAGCGAAGACGAACCTGCAGCCGCGACGTCGAGCCAAGTCGACATCAGTGTGTTGACATGTGACTCGGTGGAGACTGATGTCACTTGATGTAGATTGTAGTCATATGATGTAATGGCTTCATCACCTTTAAATGTGTTTTGTTCCAGGAGCTGGATGACATCCGTAAATCAGGGATGAAGCATTTCCGCAACATTCAAGTGGATGAAGGGAACATCTTGACCTGGCAGGGCCTCATCGTTCCTGTGAGTCACAGACGGCTCATGTCTGAAGTTTCTCTGGAGCCTCTTCTTCCTCTGTAATAACGATAATAATAAAATGTGTCTCGTGTGTTTGTCCTCGAAGGACTGTGCTCCGTACGACAAAGGAGCGTTTCGGATCGAGATCATCTTCCCGGCTGAGTATCCCTTCAAACCTCCGAAGATCACGTTCAAGACGAAAATCTACCACCCCAACATCGATGAGAAGGGTCAGGTGTGTCTGCCCATCATCAGCGTGGAGAACTGGAAGCCCGCCACCAGGACCTGCCAAGGTGTGTGGGGGGGCGGGGTTTCACTGTTCTCAGGTTCAGAGTCTCTCCTGTAACTTCATCATGGTTGAAGCCTCAGTCACATGTGTTTCACATGATGAAACCATCCAATAATAAAGTCCTAATAATCAGATGGTGTCTTGTCCCCGCTGCAGTGATCCAGTGTCTGATCTCCCTGGTGAACGTCCCTCAGCCCGAGCACCCGCTCCGGGTCGACGTGGCAGAGGAATACACTAGAGACCGCGCAAAGTTCATGAAGAACGCCGAGGAGTTCACAAAGAAACACAGTGAGAAGCGACCTGTGGACTGACAGTGTGTGTCCTGCTCCTGTCTGCTCCACCACACAGAGCCCTGTCCTCGCCCTCCGCCTCCGTCTTAGCACTCTCCAACCACTCCTGTAATAGAGGCTTGTGTTTCTGTTTCACTTTGCCAAAAACAAAAAAACAAAAAAAAGAGAAGAAGCAGGACTTTTTGGTGAGTAGGCGGGCTCCGGCCTCCAGGTGTCACCCTCTGGTTTGTTAACGACTTCTTTCTACTGATTTCTTTTTAGAAAAAATAAGAAAATTGTCCGAGGTGGCGTCCTGGAAAGAAAAGTGCTGTTCTGCTTTCTCAAGTGTTGAATGTTCTCTCAGATTAATCGTTAGCTTACGCCGACCTGTTTACAGATTTTTAAGCTTTGTTTTGTCTTTGTGTTTTTCAGACGTTAAATCTGCTCAGCATCTGATGCTGCTCTTTCTCTCTGTCGTCTCTGTTTGTTTCCCTGCAGATGCACTGTACTCTGTGAACTCACCTGTTGCAGTACATGAAACTTAGACTTTGTTACTGATGCAGAATTTACTCACGTTAGCAGGAGTCTGTGGCGACGTTGGTGCGTTCACTGACACGTCTTTGTATTTGAGATGTTTTGGGGGAAAACCTCCCGTCTGATTAAAATCCTTCCACCTCTGTCGGCCTCCCAGGAATAACTGCATCACCCTCTTTTCCATGCGGGGGAGGGGGGTGGGGCTGGGGCTCGGGGGCTGGGATGTTTCAGTTTTGATGATCTAATTAATGGATGTCTGGATGTGGGACAGAAAGTTAATTTGTTCTTAAACTTTGTGAATTAATCTTCAAAACGAACAAATCTGAGCGTTAAACTCATTAAAGTGCTGCAGGTTTGCTCTGACTGATGATGTCTTCTTACTGAGAACAACACGTCCAAGGCCCTGACCTTTGACCTGCAGTTAAACCGGCGCGGATCTGATGAGCCTCTCGTCAATAATCAATGTGTCCTGATCACTGATCAATCCTAGCACATCCAGTGTGAGGGCAGTAAAGCAGCAGCTGCAGGTCATTCCTGTGAGTGACGGAGCTTCATCAGACCTGTGAACAGTCTTTGTGTGAACCAAGAGAAACAAGAGAAAAAATCAGCTGATCCAGACGTCAGAGCTCAAATCAGCTGAGACTTTTAGTTTCAGATACTTTTACAAAAACATCGTGTTAGAAATAAGATGTGAGAAAGAAAGAAGATCGTGAAACATGGAGTCAAATTACAGGGAAAATATAAAGTTGTGTTTTTACGGTTCCTTCCATAACTAAAGAAACAGATCAATGAAAGTGACAGGAAAGTCAGTGACCCTTCAGCTTCTGCTTCATGATGTCATTTCAGGTGACAATAAATCAAAGCTTCTACTGAACCTGATCCAGTTTGATTCATGAATGAGTGAATATTGTTCAGCTGAAAGTTGATTTTCTACGTTTGTTTCCAGAATTTACAGAAAAACGTCATTTTCTTCTTAAATGACGAGTTAAACTCTGTAAAAAGGTTTAAACCAGGAGCAGAAGTGACTGGTGGTGAAATAAAGAAGAAATGAGAAGGAGAGAAGTCAGAGGCTTTATTGTTGTCAGGGTGACAGTGAGGACCTTAACCTGAGGTAGAAGTTTCCCTAACAGCAGATCAGCAAGCCTGAAGGAAGGAGACCTTTGTGGAGGAGGAGCAGCCTCCCGGGTGGAGGTGGAGCCACGTTGCTCTGAGGTTCGTCCACAGGCTCAGTTTGGAGGGCGAGCGAGCAGAGAGACGAGCTCCTTACGACGCTGACGACTTCACACGTCCAGAGCTTCACTTCCTGAACTGAGCGATGGGGGCGGGGACCTTGATGTCCTGACCCTTCTCCAGCCTCTTCTCACACTCGATCAGGTAGTTCACTCCATCGACCACACACTGCACCAGCTCCACCTGGAACACAGCAGAGCTCTGATTGGTTCTCACATTTAACATTAATAAACAAAACATTTCTTAAAGCTCCGCAGTTTCTTCTTCCTCTGTCTTTTATTTTGAAGGGCTGATCCATGAGAAGATCTAAAAACCATCTCAGTGTAGTTCTCCATCTCCTCTCTCAGCTTCTCTCTGGAGCTCTAGGAACAACAGGTCGGTGTCAGCCAATCAGAAGAGAGGAGGCTCTGAGCCTCTCTTCTGATTGGCTGAATGTTTTCTGACTGATCCAATGAAAATAAAGCAGATTTCAGAATAAAACACTCAGAGAAACCAAATCCTGCAATTGCATCTACCTTTATACTGTATGGAGCTTTAAAGGAGAATGACTGATTGATTAATTGATTGATAACTGATTGATCATCACCTCAGACTTGCCCAGACGGTCATTGTTGGAGATGTCGAACGTGTCTCCGACAGCAGCGGTGTCCACTCCTCCTGTCCCTCTCTTCTGCAGCCGCAGGTTGTCCAGGATTTTGGAGAAACGTGGATCCTGCACAGATTTTTACTTGTTTTTAACACGAAGCAGCATCAAGAGAAAAACAAGACACTGACGTCCAACAGCAGAAATATTCATGTTAACACTTGTGTGTGTGTGTGTGTGTGTACCTTGCTGAGCTTGGGCAGGCGGACATGGACTCCCGCCCTGAGGCCGGTGCCCAGGTTGGAGGGACATGTGAGGATGTAGCCCAGACGCTCGTTCCACATGAACTCCCAGCCTCGCTCCTGGATCAGGTGCTCCACCTGCGGAGGAGTCCAGACGTCACAGGGAAGATGAAACATCTCTAGGTCTGATCCATTTGAATTGATGGAATATAAACTTGGCACAGCTGTGGTTTGAGCTGCACGCTAACGTCAGCAGATGATCTGTGGGTGAAGTTTCACTTTTGACCTGATGGTGGCTCTAATATAAAGTCACATCATCCTGAAGGCTCATGAACATCTGTAAAATAGAACATCTGTAAATCCCACCTGTTTGAGTCCTCTGCAGAACCGCTCAAACACCCTCTTCATGTTGCCGCCCTTCTCCATGGAGATGACCCTGGTGTGGTCCTCCTCGTTCACCCAGATCAGGAAGGTCTTCTCGTTGTTGTGCCTGAGGAGCAGAGTGAAGAACCACAGGTGAAACACTCTGTCACACAGGTGACTCAGACATTCAAGCTGCTGTTAAAGTCATTAGTGCAACAGTGACGTGAAGGACAACACACACAGAACACACACAGAACACACACAGAACACACACTTCCTGTTTTCAGCTGTCTGAAAGCCGACATGCGTCAGAAGCAAAAACTGCTTTGATCACAGGACAGAGAGACGTTTCACATCTAATGTCAGATTTACTGTCAACACTTAAATTCCCCCTGCTCCTGCTCCTGCCACTGCTCCTGCCCCTGCCCCTGCCCCTGCCCTGCTGCCACTGCTCCTGCCCCTGCCCCTGCCCCTGCCCTGCCCTGCTCCTGCCACTGCTCCTGCCCCTGCCCCTGCCCCTGCTATCAGCTCATTTACTTTATCATCACCCTCTGAGGTCTTCTAACACCCACAGAGACAAGCTCCTGCATATGGACCTTAGTGTTAGAGTTAGTGCTGATCTGAGGTCTGTTCTCGCTCCGAGCCCTTTATGACCTCACAGGTTAGAAACTAAACGCGTGTCCGAGCCGCAGCAGCAGCATCATGCAGCAGAGCTGAGGAACCCACCAGATGCCCCTGGCGTCTGGCCAGTCTCTGGCCATGAAGGCACATGTCAACAATGGAGAGACGGGCTTGTCAAACAGGAAGTGGTCCTGAAGGTAGAAGGGGTGGAGGGAGACAGAGAATGGGGGGGGGGGGGGGGGGGTAAAGAGGAGGAGAAGGATTCTTCTATGATGTGGTGAAGAATTCAGTTTAAGGTTCTTGTACTTTTTTACGTCCTATTTATCTGAAAACTACACAAACACACAATGGACATGTGACAAAGGTTCGAGGCCCTGAGCACCTGCACAGGTGAGTTCAGATATGAGGCTGACTATCAGGTTAGACTACAACAAACCACAGCCTCCTCTGCTGCGAGGCCTTCACTGACCAGGACTCTAGGACAGGAACAGGGTGGGGGGGTCAATCATGTGGTGAATGAACTGTGTATCCTCTTCTTACCAGATCCCCCTGGAGTCGGGCCAGTCTCGGGCCATGAAGGCCGAGGTGAGTAACGGAGACACGGGCTTGTCAAACAGGAAGTGGTCCTGATGTGATGCAGCGTGAAACGGTCAGAGCACAAAGGTCAACGACAGGAGCCTAGGTCACCTCGGACTGGGACTGAGTGAGTGTGTTTTGATGGTTCTGTAAGAGGTCATGTGACCGTGTGTGTGTGTGTGTGTGTGTGTGTGTGTGTGTGTGTGTGTGTGTGTGTATGTGAATCTGTGGGACTTTTACAACTGAAAAAACTCAGACTGGTGTAAAATGATGCAGCAGATTAAAGACAGAAGAGAAAAGAGCCTGAACCATCTGAACCATCTCTTTGAGTTCTGGATCTTGGATCCAAGACGGTTGGTTCTGATAAAACCTGCTGGTTCTGCTGGAGCCTCTGAACCTGGTGAACACCCTCATCTCTCAGACTCTTGTAACGCACCACTGATATCATGTGTTGTATTTACATATGTAAATGTAAGTGTTGAGTTTCACTTCCTCGGGTGTTTTTTCTTGTTTCATCGTCTCTCAGCTCATGTCCACTGGACGGTCACATGGAGACGTCGTCCATCACCTGAGCTCTAATCCTCTGATGACAGAGCCCACTAGTGGTAACAACAGGGCACTTCACCGATTTAACTCATCAATTCAGGTGTGAGGTGTGACTTGGATCACAGACTGGCAGAAGTAAAAACTGCAGCCCACATCAGTGTGATGGATTTGAAAGTGCTCCATCAGCTGAAACGTGAACACCAACTGTACGCTGGTTTAGAACATGTTCGATTCCTTTCACGCCACAATCATCTGCTCACAGGAAGTGATTCATCATCACGTTTCTGTGTTTGAGTCACAGTCAAACTCACGTCGATCAGCTGCTGCTGCTCCTTATCCGTCATGTCTCCCAGGCTGTAGTACCGTCCAGCCAGGTCTCCCTTCAGGCCGGCCAGGGCCGTCACCACCACCCGCTCCACCTCACGGCGCTCGGCCCTCGAACAGGCCGGGGGGAGGCTCAGACCACGGATGCTGCGGCCGGTTCGGACACGGGAGGACAGAACGTAATGCTCATCAAACATGCCATGGGTCAGCTGGAGAGAGAGAGAGAGAGCGAAGATGGATGAGACGGACAGACAGATGGACAGATGGACGGACGAACGGACGGAGGGAGGATGAAGAGGATGGGGGTGTTAGGATGCAAACACCTTGGAGGCGTCCAGGTCAGTGGGGTGCTTCATGGTTCTGGGGTCGTAGCCGTTGTGCCTGTCTTTGATGACGGGGTCAAAGAGCTCAGCAAACACCTGCAAGGGGCAGAAGACGGAGTCAGAGGTGGAGGCGCAGGTTCATACAGTTGAGACCGTGACCCTTGACCCCTCCTACCTCATAGCTCTCCTCATCACCAGCCACACAGCCTACAGTCTTGATGAAGGGGTGTCCAGGGTTGTCCACGCCGGTTTGGATGCACTGGTCCAGGGTCCAGTTGTTGGGGGTCAGCTTGTCCCTCAGTTGGGCGTAGATGGCCGGGGTCAGGGCCGAGGCCATACAGTTGTTGTGTTTCCTCAGGTCGGGGAAGTCGGAGCTGCAGAGAGGAGGTGGGGGACACGTTTTTCAGGCTGTGTTGTCAGGCTGTGAGTCAAGTCTCTGGATATAAGCTCTCATTCTGAATGAAGACGTGTCTTGTTTAAAGTTTGTGAAGTTCACTAGAACAAAGCACTGACATATTCTAAAGCTGATATGTTCAGTGAGACACATCTTTTCACCGGGAACCGTTCTGATTAAACACTGACGTCATATTTTTAAATGCAAACAGACAGTAAACAGCATTTGTGGCTTTTTCACAGTTTTGATCTGTTTAGTCAGATGAAAAACAGCTTTAACTTTATAGAGTTGACCCCCAAACAATATTTCAGAGACTCACTGGTGCTAATGTGGCACCAGTGTCTGATCAGCAACTGATCATGTTGTGTAGACGAGAGGTGACCTGAGGTGAACATGGGGGGGGGGGGGGGGGGGGGGGGGAGTGAGTGAAGGGTAACTCAGCTGAAACCTGAGAGTGAGAGTGATACTGCTGTGACCTCGTCACACCGTCAGCTATTCACTCTCAGTGTTCACCACACCTCCACCACATGTTCACTGACGCTGCTTTTATGGGACTCTGTCACATTTCAACTGGTGAATGAACTCATTAACAATAATTAAGCGACTGAGCGTGGAGCATGTCGTCACTTCCTGTCATTACTGACCATTCACTGAATGACACACACTCCTGACCATGGGGTGGATCGGACTATATGTGTAGACGTAACTCACAGGCGGCCATGTTGGGTCAGGCAACCTCCATGTCTGAGGGGTCGGGGTCATCTGGACTCACCTGGGGGGGTAAAGCTTCTTCTTGGCCTCAGCGGCCAGGGAGCCGTTTTCGCTCATCAAGAAGCCAGTGGCCATGGTGCCCGCGCCCAGGCTGGCCAGCACCACGGCCGTGTTGCGGCCAGACAGCAAACGTGTAAAAGAGCTCGCCATCTTTCTGCTCGTCGGTAACTCTCTGTCGGAAAGTAAATGAGCTGGAGAAGGAAAAAAGAAGGAATGATACGTGAGGCAGAAGATTATGTTATCAGATCGATGAAACGACCAGAAGTCGTTGGTACAAACGCTTATTATCGATAACATCCGAACTAGCTTGCTAATCGTGAACGGCAGCAATCAAGCTAGGAGAGCTTTCCCGCCTTCTCAATACTGTAAAAACGATCCCGAGAACAAAATGGCGGCCGCGCGCAGCTCAGACAGAAACAGGAAAAGAATCTGACGTTGTCGGTTGTCATGGAAATCATCACTTCTTCTTCTCTACTCCAACAACAGTAGGCTGGACAGGAAATAGCTGAAGCTTCTGCTTTAGAGCAGTGAAGAAGATGAAGATGAAGCAGGGTGACGCTGTTAGAAGAGTTAACACAGTGGACCGAGCTCAGGCCTCACAATCAGCCACTGCACATGTTCACGTCTCAGAAACAGTGTCAAGAAATGAAATATTTTTCAGAACATTTCTAATGGACTAATTTCCTGGGTCGTTCATTTTCTAAAACCACATCTACTCTCTCATACGACTCTGCAGATGCATTTATATCAACAGATTTTTCTATTTCTACCTTTATTTTTTTTTAATTGCTAATTGATGCTGAGTGATGAGGTTGGATTAGATCTTCCATCCACACTCTTCCACTAAAACAGCAACTAGTAAACGTTCAAGTCTGTCTGAACATGCAGGACCTCCCACCTCCACCTGCTGCTTCGACGACCCCCCCCCCCAGAGGTTTTTGTTCAATACAGTAACAAGATTAGAGAAGGCTGGGCCGCAGCAGATGCTCTTAGCCTCTTAGCATTATCACAGTCTCCCACCCACAGAAAGTCTGGTTTCAGGTGACCACTCATGCTTCAGGGACCAAAGACGTCATCTTAAAGTCAGAGAGGTCGGACGGGGGGGGGGGGTGACGCAGCTCCCATGTGCAGGTAGCTGTCAGTAAAGTCCTGTGAAACCTTCCTTAAAATGCTAAAGGTAACAATTTCATTAGGTTTAATGAATGATGAGTGTTGTGAGAGGAAGGTCACTCAGCAGCCCGTCCTTCACAGAGTGGACACAGACCATGGGACTGAGTCTTAATATAGAGAGAAGCTGTGAGGACATCATTACTCCTGTTAATCCTGGTCAGAGGTGAAACATGGCCGACCTGCCCCCCTGCTCCACACTGAGCTGATGTAACTGAGCAGTAGGTGACACGTTCACTCAGGTATCACATGGTTTTTTATGCTCTGACTCTTTTTCCATTCACTGTGTGGAGGTGAGAGAGTGCCGCCCACTCTGTCGGTCAGTGCTGATATTATTTATAGACGCCTGGGGGGCAGCTCTGCTGCCAGGACCCAGTGCCAAGACCCCGAGCCGTCTCTGGCTTTTGACCAAGTGACATTCTGGACTGATCACAAGACCAGAGCCTCATGAGGACGAGTCAGCCGGACAGAGGGATGGAAACAGGCCCGGAGGTAAAGAACAGGGAGTAACAGACAGTGGTAAACAGAAACAAGAAAGTCAGTCATAGAAAACAGTAAAAGTGGAGGCCCTGGATACCTGAGGCCTCCGTCGTCTGGCTTCAAAGCCTCTGCTGCTAATTGACACGGTGGATCATGTGGTCTTATGGTCAGGATTACACCAGGACCAGCACAGACTCAGCCTCCCCTCCCCGACCACCCTGACCTTTTAACTCTGAGGGAGTACGTGCAGGACGGAAGAGCTGCTCCGTCCTCTCCAGGGGACACACACCAGTCCACACTGACGCATGAATTAAAAAAAACTTTCAATATGGAAAAATATTTTCATGGTGTTTTCTCCTAAGTGGAAAACTTTTGCACTCTGGTTTTCAGAAAAGTGCATTGTTTCAAGTGAGAAGAAAGTGTGAGGGAGTTTCTCTACAAGGCCAAAAATATCAACACTGCTCTCTCACACGTGTGTATTTTATCTCTGCCTCCTCTGTAGCTTCATATAAACTCATCATGACAGGCATCTCTGACATTAAACACCTGACTGTAGAAACATGCACTCACTCAGATTAACCCTAATGTCACAAACATGCAACTGAGAGCGTAAAATACATGAACACATCCTCTACGGTCTCTGACAGCAGGTCTACAGCCTGAGGAGAATCTGTAGGAGCTGGAGGCTAATGAAGAGAGATAAGAGAAGAAGGTACAGTACCTGTGGAGAAGCTGCTCTGCTCAGAGTCTCTGCTTAAAGAGCTTTTCACTCTCCTGTGTCGTGAGGCTCCGCCCCTCATGTGGGATTAAAACTGGAGACCAATCATAAGATCACAAACGCACCGTCACAAACCAATAGAGCTGCATCAGAGCAGCCATGAGCACTGAGGGTCCGGTATCACCGTCCAGTTTGACCTTGATATTTTAACTGGAGCCACACACACACACACACACACACACACTGTCTACAGTCCTTGACCCCGACAAACAGAAACAAATGGAGAAAAGTTGACAGAACAGATGAACTCACTCAGTTTGTGTCTTTGTGTCTGTGGTTTACAGAGTTTCTAAAGCTCACAACACGTCTGAGCTGTTTGACCCTTGATTCAGGATCTGATCACTGATATTTGCTGTTCAGTTAGCTTTAGCCTCATTAGCCTCCATATTAACTGAAAACTTGTCTTCTACCATAAATCAGGTCGACTCTGTTCAGTGTCATTTGTATTTGCAGCACAGTGTTGCATCGTCTTGTGATTTCTTGTCTTCAGCTTCCTGTTACACATCACAATAAACAACTTACAACTGCATTATGATTCCCATGTTTTTGCTTTTATTTTGAAGCCTGGAGTGTGTAAATATAACCTGTACATCACACAGAGAAATGATGGAAAATTACAACAGCAAACCTTGAATTACAAATCATACAGCAGAGCAGTAAAGTCAGGGACGTTGTCACTAACGCAGTGAAGAAATCTAACAAACCTCAGTAACAGTCACCTACCGGGGGGGGGGGGGGCATGCTATGTTCATGCTATAAACATGTTTAGAGTCTAATGACTTTTCTTATAAATGAATAGTGCAAATATATAACTATTGTACTAATACAGTCAACGAGGTTTAAAATATTTAAAATATGATTAAATGATCACATGGACAAGGAGCTAAAAATAATAATAATAATAATAATGATAATAATGATAGTAATAATAGTGACACATGGAAAAGACGTTTGACTGTTGGTTTGGTAACGTGTAAGAAACTTTTCAGGCTGATTCTTTAAAAAAAAAGTGCCGACATGACGACTTCATGATCAGAAATCTTTGCGTACAAAATGACTAAATGTAAGAAAACAGAGAGACGACGAGCTTCTGATTGTCAGGATACGAGCAGATTTCTCTGTTTAGTGCCGAGTCGGTTTTCACTGCGACATGCAAACGACAGGAAAAAGCTCTGGTGTCAATGGACGAGTGCAGCATCACACAAACAGACGAGTCAGTGAGTTTTCACACAGATTAAATATGTGGTCTATAATGTGGGAGATGAGGAACCCAGTGAAACTCTGACCCAGAATCCTCCAGGTGCATTGTGGGGCAGCTGCTTCCTGATCAGTGGAGTCAGTGGACTCTTGTTTGGGACGAAGCTTCATCATCATTACTTCTGTATAAAGTCAATGGATGAAAGTGAAGAACACAAACTGTTGCTTTTGGGTTCACTGTGAACCTTTTAAAGGCTCCGTCTGGAAGCTGCTCGGCTTCATAAGTTATTGACCTGTTCACTGGTTCATTGTTATGTGTCTAGTTTGTGTTGGTTTGGTTCTAATCTTGTGATTCGCTGCTTTTTCAGAAAGACAAAATGAAATTTCATTGTAGATGGAAAATAACAATAAACTTCCTCATGTCTTTATGTTGTTAAAGCTCCCAGGGAATTATGTCGGCATTTATCAGCAGAGTTGTGTTATGTCAGTTATGACAACACAGCATTAGATGTGACTGAAGGGAATACCACAGTAACATAGTTTTCTACAGACAGTGTTGCATTGTGGGATGTTTTGGCGTCTTGCAGGCTTATAATATAATATAATAATTTGTGTTCTCAGTTTTAAGTCCTGTGTTTTAAAGCTGCAGTGTCAGGTATGTGGCCACCAGGGGGCAGCAGGAAACACTGAAAACTCAACATTACCTATCCTGTCAGTGGTGAGTCCTGCTACCCACGATGCACTGGTGTGTGGGGGGTTGAGGACCAGGGTTAACTCTGGGTTCACTGTCTTAAACTCATCAGACTGAGTTGTTACGCTCAGAGGTCAGAGGTCAGATCCATGTGATGTGTTGACAGGGTGATTAGCAGCAGCTGGCTCCTCTCCAGTGGTTAGTAGCTGATACAGTTGTTTGTTTGTTTATGGCAGAGTTGTGTTTGTTACAGTCTGTTCTGTTCACTACGTATTTACATCTACTGTTCGTACAACAAGGCACATTTTCTCCTGAGTTTCCTGAACACAACACCACTATGGTGCGACCACAGTGAACCTCACGTTTCCTGCATTCGTTCGTTCTGTTTTTACACTGTAAATATGATTGAATATGACGCAACTGTGTGTGTGTGTGTGTGTGTGTGTGTGTGCATTGATTATGATTATGAATAATTAACCAGGTGGTACTCGTGGTTCGATCTTCAGCGACAGCTCGTACAGCGTGTCTTCATCCATCACTAGTGTCTTATCCAGGAGGAACTGAGTCACCTGAGGACAGGTCCAGGTAGGACGGACAACACAGTTCAAACTTAATCACTACCTGTTGCATTGATTGATTGATGGACAGGGACGGTGGACGTATCAGACTCACCTTGGGCTGGTGCTCGATCCTGTAAGGTGCTTGTTGGAACTGACGAATCTCCCGGATGATGTGAGAGATCTGAGGAAGCAAAGACCATGTTTCAGTTTTTTCTAAATCATCACACTGAGTGGTGCTCTGGTGATGAACCTCCAAGCTGGAGATCGCTGGTTCAACTCCCGACCAGACGGGTCATTTACTGACTCAATCGCTCACTCTCTCTCTACTGTCCCTGTCAATAAAGGCAAAGCATCATTTCCTCCTCCTGTCTCCTAGTTTGGAGAACCTGAGACTCAGACTTTTGGAAACATCCATCCATCCATGCTAACAGGAGGTTCCAGACGTTCCTCTCTTCACCAAAGCTTTCCAGATCCTCCTGGAGGACCCTGAGTCATTCCCAGACCAGATGGAGGATGTAATCCCTCTGGCAAATTCTAGGTCTACCTCAGGTTCTCCTCAGATTCCTGATCTCAGCTGTGACTCTACTCTGACCTCCTCTTCCTGTCTCTAAGCCCACTGACCCTCTTCACCACCATGGTTCAGTTCTGGTACTTTTTATAGCTCCAAACATGAACTCTTCACTTCTTAACATTGTTTAGTTGAGTCCAGACACCTTTAAAGGTTGATGTTGACGATTCCTGAGCTTTGCATTATTGATCACTGTTCAATCAGTCAAAATGACTGAAGAAATGATTGACAGATGACTCTGTCCCAGCTAAAGATCTTTGTGGTGAGATTTTTCTCTGGTTTGATCCTGACAGAGGTTCTGGAGTTAAAGTCAAAGTTTCGTTACCATCCTCATCTTGGAGAAGTTGACCAGGCCCTCCTCGGTGAAGTTGGGTGTTCCCTCCTCGATGAATGCCAGGTCGGTCAGGTACATGCCCAGGTAGGGCACGCAGGGAGGGTTACAGCTGAAACACACACAGGACAAACATGAGACTTCCTGTGGGGACAGGATCTGGACATTTGTCCACAGAGGACGAGAAGGTCTCACTTCTTCAGTGTCTCTCTGAGGTTCTTGAACCTTCCCTCTGATGACACCGTCTTCTGCAGTCGGTCCATCAGCGCCTTCGTCTGGAAAACACACACATTTATTAAACACTCCATGTGGACGGATCTGTGCAGTGTCTTCATTGGTAAGTGGACACTGACCTGTTTGCAGACTTTGGCCCAGGTCTTCTTCAGCCTGTAGATGGCACTGCGGTTCAGCGCGGAGGTGATCTCCAGGACGCCGTTGTAGTTGTTGAGGCAGCGACAGATGTCGGCCACAGCCAACCACTTCTCTATGGAGCTGGCTCTGGAGCCCACGTCAGTGTGGGTCATGATCTGAGACGCCACCAGGTTACTCATCTGACGGGAGAGAGACCAGATCAAGATCCATCACACCTGTCAATTCATGTTGTCGCCATCTTGTCAGATCAGATCCACAGGAAGAAGTGGAGACAGACAGATGATCAGAGCTGTTCTCATTAACCCAACTGTTGGACCTCCACATAGTTGTCGGCCATGTTTGACACAGCGTCTGCTCTGATGATCTGTTGAGCGAACAAGTAAAAATCAGATGTTTGCTCTCACATCGTTAAAATGCTGACTCGTCTTCATGATGTACGGAGTCCTCTCAGTTTTATCCACCTTCATCCAGCCCTGACCCAGGAACTCCCTGCAGGACAGGAAACACAAAACTGATCAGGGATCAATCATCAAATGTTGTGGCTGATTGACTGACATTTTAAATGACTCTATCATCAAAAATCAAACAACGCTGAGGTCACGTGAGGTCGCGTGAGGTCTCGTGAGGTCACATGATGTCTCGTGAGGTCACATGATGTGTCAGGTCACATGATGTCACTGACTTACTCGTAGGGGATGCTCCTGAACACAATGTGATCCAGCAGGGTGATCTGTTCGGCCAGCTCCATCGCAGACAATGACTCAAAACACTCGGCCTTAGGAGTCTCTGCCTACACACACACACACACACGCACACGCACACGCACACACACACACACGTTGGATTCTACAGTACAGGAAGCTCAGAGATCTACGTCACCACATAGATACTGACACTAAACCACCTCCACCTGTCCACACACTAACTACAACCAGTGCTTTTCATGAGGAGGGGGTGGGGTGTAGGAGGTGGTTGGTGACATCATCATATCATTGACATCATTCTTACCACGATGAAGTGGAGCAGGGGGCAGCTCTTCTGTTCCACAACCAGGAGACAAAGGATTTCAACAACAACTCAGACGTTTGTTTAATGAATGACTCTGGTCTGTTGCTTTTATTGTTATCACTGTTATCATCATCATCATCATCATCATCATCATCGTCATCAATCAATTGTCATTCTTATTGTTATTATTGGTGCTGACACTGACCATCTGGAGGATGTCCTCTATCTTCAGCTGAGCGTCGTCTTGTTCTTCTTGAGAAAGTGCACTGAGGAGGAAACACGTATTTTCTAAACATCTGTAAACACATCTGTGTTACTTCTACTCACTGATTTAATGTTTAATACGTTAAGTTTGTCATAATGTAAAGATGGAGGGATGACGGATGAGTGTACCTTAGTATGTTAGTGGTGGCCTTCCTCTCCTGTGGCAGCAGGTCTGGGTCTCTCAGAACCTCCTCCAACAGGCCGATGACTCCACTCTTCAGCTCACTGTTCATGTCAAAGTCCTGCAGCGCGCGCACACACACACACACACACACACACACACTGAACTCCAGCAGAGACTGAGTCCTGTTAGAAACACTGTGGCGCCCTCTACTGGTCAATTACACCAGACACTCGTTTCACTGCTGCTGATATGAATCAAGAGTTTAAAGATAAAAACAGAAGAAACAAAAACAAACGTAAAAAAAGCAACGATGCAAAGGTACATACAAAAAGACACGCAGAGCACACACACACACACTCACTCACACACACACACTGTGGACTCACCTGGGAGTGTTTGGAGACCCAGTGTCGCAGCACGTTCAGGACCCTGTTGGTGGCAGCTCTGCGGATGATGAACTCTTTGTCACAGGATTTTTCTGAGTTACTGAAACCTGCAAGAAACAAAATGTCACGATAAGTAGTAAGTCAAGATAAGGGGGGGGGGTGAGTCTTTTTTTTTCAGGCTCCCCTCACTCACCCTGGGAGCTGCTGTGCCCAGCAGCAGCGGTGGCGATGGCGAAGGCCGAGGCCGGAGACATTGTACAGCGAGAGTTCTCCCCTGATGTGACTGAGAGAGCGAGAGACATTGAACACCTGCTCTGTGTGTGTGTGTGTGTGTGTGTGTGTGTGTGTGTGTGTGTGTGTGTCGTACCTCCTGATTGTCTGTAGCGCAGGTGTCTTGGTGTGGACGGTGAGCGGCAGGGAGACATGTCGCCCGTGTCGCTGCTGGCTGCAGGAGACTCAGGGATGAACTTGTCCAGAGACACTGACTCCAGAACAGCTGTAAGAGACACAGTCAAACATCTGGACTGATGCAAGACAATCAATCAGTTTTATATCAAACGTACGACTGTCAATCAAACAGAAGGAGCTCCTGCTCCTTAGACCTGACTACTGCTGCTGCTGCTGCTGCTGCTGCTGCTGCTGCTGCCTGCCCGGGGGCAGGAGGCTGCACAGTGGAGCCCGAGAGGAGGGGCCCAGTTTGAATGTTGTGTTTACAAACAGCAATGAACAAACCTCCAGACTCTACCTTTAAGTGAGCGTTCAGGTCGACTGGGAAATTTGGACGTCATTGACTTTTCTTTATTTCACTCATTCAATCTGTCATTTTGTCGTCTAACAGCTCTGTCCATCTCCTTCTGCTCTCTGTACTTTGTTGTCAATGATTTTCTGACCTCATGCTTTGCTGTAGTTGTGTGTGTGTGTGTGTGTGTGTGTGTGTGTGTGTGTGTGCTCCGTACCCCTGCGGATGCTCCTCCTCAGTTTCCCACAGAAGGCGTCGATGCGAGGCAGCTCCCCACTGACGTCTTCAACTGCAGCTGGGCTCAGCTCCGGGGAGCTGGGGCCCCGGCTCAGGTCCAGAGGAGCCTTGGTGGAGACGGGGGGAGGCGATGACACCCCGGAGGCCTGGGGGAGGCTCGGGGAGCGCGTGGCCGTGGGTGGAGGGGAGGAGAAGCCGGAGGGCGGCCGGGTGGAGCCGGGCGGAGGGGAGGAGATGGACGGGCTGTGGCTGGAGGTGGGGGAGTTGGCAGCAGAGGAGGAGGGGGTGGTGGAGAGGTCCAGGGCTCCGGCCTTCGCACTGACAGGGGAGCTGAGGGAGAGTTTACGGCAGTGGACAGGGGAGGAGGTGCGGGAGGGGATGGAGAGGGGAGGGGGGGAGGAGAACTTCCTGCAGAGCCTCGGAGATTTGTTGTTCAGTGGGTCGGTTCCCCAGGCGCCCTGGTTAGTGGCAAAGAAGAGCTCCAGAGACCTGAGAGGAGGAGGAGGAGGAGGACGAGGGGAGGAGGAGGAGAGGAGGAGGAGGAGGAGGAGGAGGAGGAGGAGGAGGAGGAGGAGGCGGAAAGTAATGAAAAGAAATAGAAGAAAAGAAAACAAAGATGATGCACATGTCCATCTGTGAGTACGGTGGCCCTGAAGGCTCAACTCTGTGGAACTTCAGAAAACACATGTAAAGACACAAACACTTCAGAAAACAACACACGACACAATAAAGTGACGGACCAGGCTGGACTGAACCAAGGTGACATCACATGTTTGTGCCTGGTCCGTCACTTTATTGTGTTCCCAGTGAAACACTTCTGCTGCGTTGTCAACTGATGAAGACGTTTGTTTGAGTTAGTCGCATGTTCTGTGAGTTTGTGTTTTGTGAAGCTGCAGTGTTTTGACCTCTCAGGGCCACCGTACAGAGCAAACATGTTGGTGAATGGGGTTTTACTTGGACTGATCCAGGGCCAGCTGAGTGATCTTCAGACTGTAGTCAGGACAGAGGGACATGATGGACAGACGGTCACATGAATGCTGCTCGATCCTGGGACAGTGAGAGGAAGAGGAGGAGGAAGATGAAGAGGAAGAAGAGGAGGAAGGAGGAGGAGGAGGAGGAGGAGGAGGAGGAGAAGTGTGGCAGGAGAAAATGAGAAGATGGAGTGAATGATCAGATGAAGCTGAAGAGGAGGAGGAGGACAGATGATGATGGTGAGGAGGAGGAAGCGGTTGCCAGTGGTGACGCCTACCTGACGGGGATGGAGGTGAAGGGCTTCTTGTAGATGTCGGTGAGCTTGTCGATGACGACGGCGGCCGTGGTGAAGATCCTGTAGGTGTGGAGGAAGGTGTTGAGGAAGTCGATGGACAGGAAGCGCAGGTCGGTCAGTCGCTCCAGGAGACGCTCCACGCTGGCGTAACGGATCTGAGGAACCTTACAGGAGTTGAGCGTCTTACTGAAGCAGATGTCCACGTCGTCCTTATGGAGGCGAGCGTCCGACCTGCAAGAGAAGACATCAACGTCAGGTCAGTATCGTTGAGGCGGGGACTATTTTCTACAGCGGACTGATACAGATGTGATGCTGTGATCAGTAAGTTATTAAATTAAAACTGATTTAGTCCCATTCTTACTGAGGGTCAAACTGAATGTCATTGAACTGTAAAATATAAAAACAACCAATCAGAAGATAAACAACGATGATGTCACGTCTCATTGATGTTAAATACAACTTTATACATGAATCTACTGTTATTTATTGACGTTTTGATGTTTGTCTTAAGAAATAAATAAAAATGAAGCCTATAAAATAGACACACATACTGTGTGTGTGTGTGTGTGTGTGTGTGTGGGTTCATGGTGATGAAAGAACTCGTCGCCGTGGGCAACAGTGCAGCTCAGTGGTCCAGAGCAATAAGACGACATATTGTTGTGGTCTGTTAATGCAGCGTCACACAAACACAAATAAATATGAACTAATATATGAAGATGTGTTTATGGAATTGGGGGGGGGGGCGGAGCCTCCTCCTGTGGGCAGCCTACCTGTACAAACCTTGGTTTGATATTCACTTCTGTTTTATTGCATGTCTTTACTGTACATCACCTGTATCCTGTTTAGTCTCATTGTTCTTACAGGTTTTGGTGGCAGGTTGTGGTGATGTTTGTCTTGTACAGCACTTTGGTCAACTTTGTTGTTTTTTTAATGTGCTGTATAAATAAATATGTTGTTGTATTGATTGATTTCTGAGTGATCACAGTGGAATGAAACCACATTAAGTAAAACACTGTATTTTAATAGTGTGATTATTGGACTGTGATAAAAACATCTGATGTTGTGTTTGTATTTCTAACATTAATCATCTAAAACATATATTTACTCCTGTTCACTGTAAACACAGTGAAGCCAAAACATCTCGAGTGAACAAACACTTGATTATGTGACAAAGACACAGTTTCATATATATATTCATAAGAAGATCAGGTCATACATGTGTTGTTCATATTAAACCCTGTTTTCTCACTTGATCATGTGCGGCACCGACACTTTGGAGTTCTCCTCGAACACGCTGGTCATCAGGCCGTTACACCGGATGTTATCGATGCACTGGGACACAGAAACACAAAGCTCTTTAATCCCACAGTTTTAAACACATCGTCACCCTGATCCTGCAGCTTCACCACGGTGACGGTCTCACCTGGCTGATGTCACTGGTCCACGCTGCCTTCTCCTGACGGGACGGAGCGAGCAGGACGACGGAGAAGGACTGACCGTCTGGAGGCTCCACCACGATCTTAAACTCCAGGTGGTTGAAGCCCTGACCTGCAGCGTTGTCTGCACACAAACACACCACAGGTAAACACAGGTAACAGCTCAGGTGAGAGACGTGATTGGCTGCAGAGACACTCACAGTCCTCGTCGCTGGCGTCCAGCTCTTCGATCAGAGTGCACTCGATCAGAGACAGCGCTCCTCCTTGCTGATGGAGGAAACATGAGGAACAGTTTCAGTCTCGTTTTCTTGTTAATGTTTCTGTCGGTGTTTGTGTTTGATTCAGTTCTGCTGGTAACATCACACTCCTGTCTGTCAGGTCAAATCCATCTGTGATCAGAGAAAAACTGATCATGTTGTTGTTTGTCTGTTTGCTGCTGTCTGACCTTGAGCAGGTGGAGCTTCCCTCCAGATGTTCTGGTGCAGATGAGGAAGTGTTTGGTGAAGAGGAAACACTGTCGCTCTCCCTCCTTCCTCAGAGACAAAGAGCCCAGACGAACTTTACTGAGGACGCCTCGCTCACTGCTGGACGGCAGCTGGATGAGAGAGCCTGCAGTGGGGGGAGAGATGGGGGAGGGGGGTGAGACAGATGGAGGAGAAGGAGGAGTGAGAACGAGGGGTGAGGAGGAGGAGAGTGGGGGAGGAGGAGGAGGAGGAGTCTCACCCTGCCTGACGAAAGTCTGGCTGGTGTCCAGCAGGATGTCACAGCCTTCAACGATCATCCTCTCTATGGCCAAGTTCTTCCTGATGTTCTCTGTGTCGCTCACCTCATCATGCATCATCCTGACCACATGACATCATCACCATCATCACCATCATCATCATTATCATCACCACCATCATGTGACCTGTGATGTCACTCACTTGGACAGCTCCTCCAGTTTGGACTTTGCGAACTCCAGACTCTTCCTCTCCACATGTTCATGAGGTGTGTGAGCGAGCAGCTCGTGGAGGGTAATGATGTAGCGCGGGATCTGACACACACACACACACACACACACACACACACACACACACACACACACACACACACACACACACACACCCTTTTCTAACTTACAGATAATAAACTGGTAATAACAGCAGCAGGGTGGTTGTTATTGGTGGTTGGTTGCTGTGGTGACAGGTCAAAGGTCATGCTGTGGTTGTACCTGGAACATGGGGTAGGTGAGGAAGGTCTCCAGCATCCGTCCCTCACAGGCGGCATTGGACTCGTACTGTTTGAGCAGTTTGTCGAAGTCTCGGTTCTGTTTGCAGTTTGCCAGAACCTGCAGGCTGTACTGATGGTTCCTCACAAACTCCTGGTAGATGTTCAGCATGGGCAGCAGGATGTCAAACAGGTCGGCTGGGGGGGGGGTAAACAACAACACAGTGAACATCCACAGGGGGGATGATCCATCAACATGCTGCAGGTGCAGCCTTCCCTCCACACACACTTCCAGCCTGTGACTCGTTGACAGGTTGTGTGACGCACCTGGTTACAGGTGCACATGACCAAGAGACTATGTCACAGAGCAGAGAGGTGACAGCAATTAGACTGTACCAACTTCACTTGTGATCAACATAAACATTTTAATCTGTTTTATCTGATTGACCTTTCAGACTGTTTGTAGTCGGGAGCTCCACCTCACACAGCTGTCACCTCTCTGAAGTGAATCTGTGTGTGTGTGTGTGTGTGTAACCCTCCCTGAAAACAAAAGACCTTGAAGACCTTGACCTTGGTGTTTTACTGTGTTTAAACATGTGATGAAGTATCTGCAGGCCTGTGAGCAGCTCTTCATGTCTGACTGTCTCTGCTCACCCAGGACCAGCGTGGGCCAGTTGGCGATCCGGGCCTTCAGACCCTGGTGGAAGATCTCGTGCAGGAACATGATGGTCTCACTGTGGAGGAGGAGAACATCTGGATTTAAACCACTCTGAATACAATCAAACATTTTTCAAAATAAAAGCCCGAGCGGTGCACCTGTTGAGGAAGATGCTGCTGACGTCGTCGTGGCTGATGGGCGGCTTCTTGGAGCTGGCGGCCATGCGCAGCGGCCGCAGGAAGCAGTTGACCAGGATGGAGAGCTGGTGCACGTACTCGGTCTCAGCCTCCACCATGTTGAAGACGATCTGGTTCCTCTTCCTCATGCTCTCGGCGTGAGGAGAACAGATGTAATCCTGCACGATGATCTTCCACTTCCTCCGACAGAGCCAGCCGCGCATGAAGCTCTGAACCTGCAGAGACCAGGTCACAGGTTTTATACTTTTTATGACTACTTCCTGTTTTTAGGATCTGATGCTCAAATAAACCTGAGACTGAACGACAGGAAACAACAGGCTATCTTTGTTTTTAACATTATTTTGGATTCACAACTTGAATAATTCATCTTTATGTGAATCTGTGCATTTACATGTCTACTGTTTATGTGCTGTGCGTAAACTTCCTGTTTCCCTGCTCTGAACTGAGCTTGTGTATGAAGTATGTTGTTCAAATATCTCATCTTATTCACATGGAGTTAAACAAAAAGTTACGTGATGTGAAGATGTTTAACGTATTAAAGAGAAGAGGGGGCAGAGTCTCATCACACTTTAATATTAACAGATAACAGCAGCAGCCTTTCTACCTTCTTGATCTTCTTGATGTCGGGGTCCTCCTCCTCCTGGGTGTTCTCGTACGGCCTCAGACGCTCCTTGGTTTTGTTCAGAAGTACGATCTGACAGAGGAGTGAAATATTCATGACGATGCTTCTCAAACATCTCGCCACAAGATGATGAAGCAGAGTCACTGGAGTCCTGCAGCGTCTCCACTCAACACAAACAGGCTCCTGCAACTCTCCCATCATGCACCTGCAGGCTTTGATCTGTGTGTGTGTGTGTGTCACGTGGAGGGGGATGTGTGTCTGCAGGCCCACTCATGCATACCTCAGCTTTGAGCCTCTCAATCTCCGTGTCCTGGTCCTCCAGCTGCGTGCGGAGCTGATTGGCTGCCACCTTCTCTGTCTCCATGATCTGGACCAGGTGGATGTACTTCTGCATCAGGATCTCACGCTCGATGATGATGTCAGAGTAACTAAAGGCATCATGGGAGAAACACACACACGCACACTCCATGTGACACTTCACATTAAAACATGCCGTCGTTTGTTTGATGTTTGAGGTGAAGCATCTTTTTTTAAAAGTGAATTTGAAGATAAAAATAGGAACAAGCTGCAGATAGAGAGAGAAAGGCGAGAGAGAGCGAAGAGAGAGAAGAGAGGGGGGAGAAAGAGGAAAAAGAGAGAGAGAGGAGAGAGAGAGAGAGGGAAAGGGAAAGGGGAGAGAGAGGAGGGGGGGAGTAATAGAGGTCGAGTGGCGAGATCAAGTCTGTGATGTAATCAGTGTAGCAGTACAGCACCAGTGTGACCTAAATGTGAACTGCTGCGAGCAGAACACGTCCCCACACACACACACACACACACACACACACACACTCTCTCTCTCTCTTATACAGAATAACACATAACTGTTGTGTCACATTATTCTTTAACAGCCACCTTAAATTGAATTTCAGAATAAAAGCATGTCACATCACATCACCCAGTCTAAACACAACTTCCTGTCCCTTTACAACACTACAACAGCAGAACTGAACCAAACTGCTCCACTGTCGTCCTTCTATCCACTGTCCACACACACGAAGGACCACTGTGTGTGTGTGCGCGCGCACCTGCAACTGTGATCTCACCTGGCCTGTTGGATACACTCCACCCACTCATTACAGTCTGACTCCTCCTCCGTCCTCAGCTCCAGAGGTTTCTGACCCTCGTGTCCGAAGACGACCAGGAAGTAATGCTGCAGCAGAGAGGAGACAGGAAGTCAGTTTAACACCCAGTGTTCTTACTGAAATCAGTCCTGGAGTGATTGATTAATAGGGAAGTATTGATTATAAGCAGACAAACAAATCAGTCACTGATCTTCAATGTATCGACACTTGATGAAGATGAACTCTCTTGGTCCAATCAGACCCTCAACAGGTCTGTCACATCTTTCACCTTCATCTCATCAGCAGGAACATCAGCATCACAAACACTGAGTCCAACATCTGGACACAACAAGGGTGTCAGAGGGTCAGGGTCAGGGTCAGGGTCAGAGAGTCAGAGAGTCAGAGAGTCAGAGAGTCAGAGCGTCAAAGCGTCAGAGAGTCAGAGAGTCAAAGAGTCAGAGAGTCAGAGTCAGTGTTAATACATGTCTATATTTTATATTATATCACAGACAGTGTGTTGGACTCTGTCGTGTCCACCGGCTCCCCGGGGCCTCTGTGTGTTAACATGGACGAGCAGCACCGAGTCCTGTCACTGTGTCACAACACATCACCAGTGACGAGCCTCAGCACTGGTTTCTGTCTGACTGGTGCCACAGCACTGGTGTCACTGGGACACTGTGATCAGGGTATACATAATTCACACAGCACATGTATGCATGCACTCTGCGCGCGCACACGCACACACAATTCATATGTGTTTATGCATGAACACACACCTGCAGCAGCAGCAGAGAAAAACACACTCACGTGTTTTCTGCTGATTTCCAACGTGTTGTTTATTTTCACTTAAAGACAAACATCTTAAAAACGTGTTCACAACAACAGGAAGAGGCGGAGTGATACAGCGCATCGCAGAGCCTGCACCTGTTAGTCCCACATCAACGGCTTTTTTCCCACTATTTGATGGACTGAAAACTGACGGGACGTCTTGAGTCAAGTGACGGCGCATTTTATTGTCAGCAGCGGCATCGGTGTTGTAACGGAGGAAACTTTTCTGATGACTCGTCACTGTAAAAAGTAGCGCCGTTATTTTGTAACGCCGTTATTTTGTAACGCTGTTATTCCCATCAGTGGTGATGAGTAACTTAGTCCAGGTATCACCATGTTACAGTAATGTATCCTGATTACTTTTGTATCCTGATTACTTTTGGATTATCTCAGTGGATTTTAACAGAAACACAAAAAACTAAAATCAAACAGGAAATGTTGTTTTAGCCGAGCTGCTGTTTAAACAGACAAAGTGTTGTTGTTGTTGTGTTGTGTTGTTTTGTGTCTGCTGCATCATGTAGTTTCATTTTAAAATGTAATCCTGCAAAGTAATCCTTATTAAGACAAAATATACCAGTAATCTGATTACATCCTTGTTCCTGTGCTGCCACAGAATACAGTCACTTTTATTATGTATCCACTGTCACATGTAATCTATTACTCCGCAGGTCTGACCCATGAGGTCACTGTACCTGTTCAGATGATCAGTTATTAACTTTAAACATTAACATCGTACATATGTTTTAAGTAAATGAACTAAATCTCAGGTTTGTGTGAATATAAACTGAATTTATTCGGGTTTTAATTGGTCGAACAAACAAAACAAAGTCGTCACCTTGAACTCTGGACTGTAAGAATGACTGAACAGTGATGGAAGTGATGATGAAGTGATGATGAAGTGATGATGAAGCTGCAGCATTTCACCATCCCACATCTTAACAGTCTAATAATGGAAATCAGCACAGACAGAATTAGTAACTTTAGAAAAACCTTATGTAATATTTGCTCCACTCAACAACAGAGACACTTCAGAGCAGAGACGAGTAAACAACAACAACAACAACAACAACAACGACGGCCACAACGACAGACGCTGGTTTAACATGTTCATCAGTCAGATTTATCTATAAAGATGACTTTTACATGTGGACAGCTCCACCTCTCCACCTGCTGACGGAGACCTTCATGTTTCTGTAGGTTTTTGTTTATTAAAGTTAAATATAAATATTTATATTCACTTTATATTCCAACATGTGACGGAGCCACAGGGAGAAGTCGGCCGCTGTAGTAATGATGTAACCATGAGCGGGTGAGAGACACTTGCTAGCGTGTCGGCCATGGACCAGAGAGAGGCTTAAGGGCTTGTGTGTGTGTGTGTGTGTGTGTGTTTGGGGGGGGGGGTTACATAACCACCCAGGCTTGTACAGCTCCTTGCATTGCTAATGCGGCTTCCCCAGCTCCAAGCCTGCTCTAAGCTACAGGATAACACAACAATGAGAGAGAGACAGTCAGACACAGGGAGAGAGAGCTGTAAGCTCTGCCCTGACCCGCATCACTGCGTCCACACACACACACACACACACACACACACACACACACACACACACACACACACACACACACACACACACACACACACACACACACACTCCAGTTTGCAGTCGTCTGAGACTCGACCTCACCTGCAACATGAAAAGACCAAGAAGCTGCTGATAAACTACATGGACTTTTGTATTGTTGGTAATTCTACGGTGGCCCTGAAGGCTCAACTCACTGTGACTGAAGAAAACACATGCAAAGGCACAAATGTGATACAAAATCAGAAACCTGTTTCCAGGGGGCACAAAACAATGCTGGACCCATGTGTTTGTTTAGTTTATTACATGACTGTTATTCAGATATTATTGCACATATACATTCTACTGTCACAGGACGTTGTGCTAATGTACGTTAGTGTAGACCATCCAGGTCCGTCACTTTTCTGTGTCCCTCGGAAACATTTCTCTCATTGTGGTGAGAAGCCGAGATCAAATTAAACACACAATTAGCTCCACACAGACTCCTCCTCTTTGGGGGCGGGGTCAGATGCTGCCAAGATGGCGACGGTGCAGCAGCTCAGCCTGCTGATCTTAACAGATACTGATGATTATCTGTTTCTATTGAAGCTGCGCTCTTCGAACTTCATTTTGCTTTTGTTGCTTGTTTTATCTTCATAGGGGGTTAGGGTTAGGGTTTCATTTGCAGGTTTTTTTTTTTTTTTTTTTTACTTTTTCTGTTTGTCTCCATGTTCAGTGTTTGTGTTTACTCTCCTGTGCACATGCAGCAGTGAGCTCAGCTGCTCCTTTACCTCCACGTCCAGACTCTATGAACACGTCTCACTGCTCAGGTTGTTCTTATGTAACCTGACAGGACAGTGATGTACATGTGCCGCTTCATGATGCACTTTGACATGATCGTTTGAGATAATGGTGACACTGCTCGTGCACGAACTCTGAGACAGCTGCTCCTCGTCCTCCTCCAGCACCACTGACTCACAAGAGAAACCATTTGTCTCGATGCACCAACAATGAACAAGAGTGAAGACAGGTCCACTCAGAGTACAGTAAAAGGTGTGCTACAAATAGCACAGGTACCAGCAGTGTGTAGCACAGTGTGTGTGTGTGTGTGTGTGTGTCTGTGTGTGTGTTGACTTGGTATTCAGACAGTGACTGCAGGCTAAAGGACCGGAGAGGATGCTATTCTTAGTTGAGCACAGCAGCATCCCAGAGCATGGCCACGCGTTGGATACAAACACAAAACACACACACACACACACACACACCATCTAAACCATCTTTCTCAGTTTTCTCACTTCACTTCACAGGAGCCACTTCAGTTATCAACCCTTGTCACCATGGAAACACATCTGTCAGGTGGGGGCAGGTGAGCCACCTCTAGTGGGCAACAGTCCACAGAGAAATGCACACAGCCTGTATTCAGACACTGAGCCTTAAAACCAGCCGTCAGGACTTCCTGTCACTTTGTGATGTCACAACAAAGCAGTCACACCAAGCTCCGCCCACCACCTGGACCCACCATCCAACAACTTGTAGGGTTTGGTTTCTATCCATCCATCCAGATCAAGAGTCTGGTTTTCTTCTCTGCAGCTGTTTGAGAGCAAACTGAAGCTAAAATAAGAGTCAATAATCAGATCGTCAATATTAGATTAGTCAGGTTAAAGCTGTAAACATGTAAACAGGCGACACTCTGACCAAACAAGTCTGAGGAAGAGAAAACAGTCGACGGTTTATTTCCACTGGTGTCCACGAATATTAAAAATACGAGTTACTAGAGGTTTGCAGACGTGTGAGCTTTAAACTGGTCCCAACTGCTCTGGAGTTAGTTCAACAGGTAAACAGTGAATTCAGGGATCAGACTGGAACAACAATGTAAACAAAGTGTCAATGTCACTTCCTGTTGACAATCACAGATTATTGGAGCAGCAGCAGCAGATCTGAGGCCGAGCCGTCGCTCTGTGAGTCAGACCTTTCAGGCTCATTAGACAGTGATCACAACAGTGGAGTCTCACTGATGTTCACATTTAATCACACGTTCACCTCCTCACACTAATTCCATCGGGGGGGGTTCAGGATCAGCAAGCAGCAGCTGAACTGAACAACGGCATCATTAACTAATAAATGTAACAGGTGCAAACTGTTTTATGACGCTGTTATGATTTATATTCACACAGTTGGTGAAGTTACAGTCCAACTGTCATCACATCTCAACCACAGACTGAGACTCAGTCTACATGGCAAATAAATAAAAGTCTCAGCAGTACGGTGGCCCTGAAGGGTCAGCTCACTTCAGCTTAAAGATAGAGTCTGGAGGTTTGTTCGTTGCTGTTTGTAAACAAAACATTCAAACTGGGCCCCTCCTCTCAGGCTCCGCTGTGCAGCCTCCTGCCCCGGACAGCAGCAGCAGCAGCAGCAGCAGCAGCAGGTGAAGCGCTGGAGCCGCGGGCCGATACCTGACCGTCACCGGTAACGGGAGCCTCGTGGTGAGTTGGGAAGTGGGTGCTACTGGCGAATGCTAGCCACTACCCTTGTGGAAGTAAGCGTCGAGCTAGCGGGTGTTAGCCGTGGCAGATAGCATCGGACGCTACCACTTGCTTGCATCCAGGACAGCTAGCGGGGCTAGCGGCCCTCCTACTCTGCTGCACAGAACTTCAGCTGCTCTGTCATTGGCTGGAGAGAAAACACAGAGTCTCCGCCCAGAAACGTCCCCGTGCACAACAACACAAAGAAAAGACCAAAATACAGACGGGGGGAGGGGGCTCTGCAGACACAGTTACCACCACACAGGCACAATAAAGTGAGGGACCAGGCTAAAAGCTAATGCTAAGCTAACAGTCCATCTGATCAACATCATGTGATATTGACGTTCTAATAAACCAAACAAACTCAGCTTCTTGTCAAACCCCACTAACAGGAAGGGTCCCTCAGTTTATTGTGTCCCCAGAGTGGTCCCTCACTTTACTGTGTCCCCAGACACACTTCCTGGTGGTACAGACATCTCTGTCAGAGTCGCTGTGACACTGGAGGAAACTTGAAGCGTTTACAGGAGCCATAGATTTAAGGTAAAAACAGACTGAAGACAAACACTTCCTGTTGCTCTCTCGTCTCTGTCTCCCCCCGGGGGACGGGCCATGCCTCAGTAAACATATTGTTAAATGCAGCTTTAAAACAGGTGTTTATGTTTCCACACATGTTGGAAAAGTAGAAGCAAAGATCAACATAGATCTGTTTTCATCCAATCAGTCGTCATCTACGTGAAACATCTGCTGCAGAGCAAAAACAGAACGTAGCCCGAGGACGAGAGAATGTGATGCTGCGACTCACAGAACCGTGACGAGCAGAAAACTGAAAGACTGACGAGGACGTGGGAGAAGATTTAAATGAAGGCTTCATGAAATTAACCCTGAATTTACAGCAATTTAACATTCAACATCAGATCAGACTGATCACACTTTAATTTATTTTACACAACAGAAAAGTAGATTTTTGAGTATTTGATGCTTGAAAAGAGGAAGTAGAAACAAATGCGGCGGGGATTTCAAAATAAAGCTCCCTACAAATACAAACGTGTTTAAATGTGATCATTGGTTGGTTATTTGATCAGATGATGGGTCAGATTTTCTCCCTCTGTTTCACAGTGAAGCTGCCGAAGTGAAAACTGAAGGTTTTTGTTACAGTGAGATCAACAGTGAGGATCACTGAGAGCAGGCGGCGCTTTGATGCTGCTCTGATGTTTGACCTTCATGTCGCTCAGCCTCAGGTTCAGCAGCAGCTTCATTATCTGGAGGTCAGACGACTGACTGCACAACTGACAACACGACTGACAACATGACCCACAACACGACTGACAACAACTGACAACATGACCCACAACACGACTGACAACATGACCCACAACACGACTGACAACAACTGACAACACGACTGACAACATGACTGACAGGTTATAACTCCTTCCAGCCTGTTAATAACTCTTTCTCTGTTCGTTGTCTCTCGTCAAAGTAAAGTGAAGCTCTTTGATGATTGGCCAAATAAAACAAAAGGTGATGACATCACTTTGAGGCATTTCCCTCTGCTCTCTGATCCAATGATAAACAGATTAATCAAAGCACCGGGCAGATTAGTGGATGATTTCAGCTGATCAATTAAACTGATCAAAAACAACATCACAGATTACTGACAAACATGTTGCATCACGTTCACCAGGTGTAAACAATCAAACAAACAAACAAACAAACAAGTGTGTTTGGTTGGAGGAGGTGGAGGAGGAGGAGGAGGAGGAGGTGGAGGAGGTGTTCATCCACATCTGTGACCTTCCAGAACTGACAACCTGACATTTAAACCTACTCCACTTGTTTATAGACACACACACACACACACACACACACACACACACACACACACACACAGGAAACATTTGTGTCCCCAGACTGGTCCCTCACTTTATTGCGTCCCCAGAAACACTCCTGTCTCTGCTGTCCATGTTAGAACCTGAAACGATCCCCTGTCCTGTGACGTCCCTGCTCCTGACTTCACCTGGGGAAAGTCCCAACAACAGACAAAGAGACCTGAAGCTTCTTGTGGACACGGTGAGGACACGGTGAGGACAGGGTGAGGACAGGGTGAGGACAGGGTGAGGGACGCTCAGATGACCTGAGCACATTCAACTCTTTACATCCAGCTCCATTCAAAAAGAAATAAGTCAAGACGCAGTGTGAGCCGGTCTGCAGCCGAGCGTGGTGAAGGACCCTCGCTGTAACGCAGACGCTGCAGCTGCTGACGAGGAGGAAACATCTTCATGTCCTGCAGCAGCACAAACAGGAATGTGGGTCGTTTAAAATTAGCCTCAGCTCAAACTTTCATCAGACTCTGTTCATCGTGATCAATAAAGTTGTTTCCCACAGTTACCATGCTGCAGAGAAGGTAAAGACTCTCTGATCATCAATTAGTTTATTGATCATCAAATTGTCCAAAAGTCTTTCACCTGCTGCTGGAGAGACAGGCTCATCATCGTCTCAGACAGAAACAGGACAAGTGACTGAGAAACTAACCTGCAGACTGATCAATGAAGACATTGATCCACCGTCACTGATCATAACTGATCTCACACACACACACACACACACACACAGCAGGAGGGTGTAGTTATGAAGGGTTAGAGGGTGTGTGTGTGTGTGTGTGTGTGTTGAAATAACATTTACACAGAGCGACCCCTCCCTCCCCCTAAACACAGGACGAGGCGCCGTCGCCAACCTGAACACGATAGTTCTGATCATATCACCATGGTTTCATATATATTTCTACAGAAGTCAGTTCTGAATGTTGATCTTTATTTACAGGGACAAAACTTTATTTATACGTCACGTGACATACACGAACAGGACGGTGGTTCTGTCTGTAGAGGTGTAGATGCACCTGACGTGGCTCAGCTGCTCTGTCTGTTTCACGTCAGCAGTGAAAATGGTGTTTAAGTGTGTTAGTGTCTGATATGTTGTACTGTTCTATTCTGACGGTGTCCCCTGACCCCCCCGGCCCCCACCCCCGCCCCCCTCACCTGCTGTTTCTCCATGGGCTCCTTGCTGATGGCGGAGACCTTGGGCACCGGTGCCCGCTCGCACGTGCATCCCTCCAGCAGGTAAATCCCGGACGGCCTCGTGCTCTGGTCGTTCTCGAAGTAGAAGAGCACGTTCTGGTAGAGAGCGAAGAACTTCTCGGTCCAGCGGCTGTTCTCCGTGGTCTTCTTGCTCAGGAAGCCGCGCTTGGTTCCCTCTTTACGCGCGACCACTGACAGATACAGCGCGTGGCCCTCGTTGTACCGCACGCTCTTCTGCATTTTCCGTCCACCGGGGCCGGTTCCGTGTGTGTTAGGATTCTTTCTAATATTCTGGTGCCAACTTCAGACGCTCCCCCGCGGCATCACATCTCATCGCATCTCCCGCGTCCTGACCGTTATTTCTCAGCGGAAGGATACCGAGGAGACCGCGGTTAGTGTGTCCGTTAGCAGGGGAAGGTAATCCGGGTTTACCATGGTATAAAAAGTTGGAGCATCCGCGGCGCAGCGCACATCGCCCCCCCAACAGCTGCAGCCGGATTGGGGGCTTTAATGCGGGGCTCTCCTCCACCGGTACACCGCTTCCTCCGCCGCTGCTGCCGCTGCTGCTCCTCACCGCGTCTCCGAGCTCCAAACTTTGACGCGGAGTTCGTTTCCCGGTTAAAAGCAAAAAAAAAAAAAAAAAACGCACGCAGGAGAAGGAGCGCGAGCTCGAACCGACAGCAACGCAAAATAAAAATAGAGTCCGGGAACAGACGGTGAAAGTAGAATCACGACGGAGATCAGCGGTAATCGGCTTTGACACCAACTTAAAGAGACAGGTCGCCCCGCTGCCCGCCGCGCGCCGCTGCGCCTCGCGAGAGCGCACGAGCTCAGAGAAACGCCCCCTCGGAGCACAGGTGCACAGGAGCGCGTGAAAGAAGTTATGGGTGGGCGGGGGGGGGGACGTGGGGAACATGATTCAGAACGTGCCTTTGGTTTGCTGTGACACTGTTTGGACGTCTCTGGTCCAGATCAGCAGGTACCTGGTTCCTGAGGCTCCACGCAGCTCGGGTCAGACCATGTGCTGCAGGACTCCTGGTTCCTCTGGTCTCCACAGATCCCTCCTCATGACTCTGACTTGGCGTTTGGGCTCTTTGGGACCAATCAGACGCCTCCGTGATGGTACTGAAGAATCTGAAGATCTCATGTGTATGAAGCTTCAGCACAGTGATGCCCAGGTGCAGTGAGGAGGCGTCTCCAGCCGTGGCTGTCTCTCCTAGAGCAAGAGATCTTTATATCGTCACCCTGTTAAAATAATGGCCTCAGTCATTTTTTGACGAAAATGAGTTTTTGGCCTAAATATCATATGCTCTGCATTTTGTAAAGTTTTTTTGTGTTTTCCCAAAAACTTGAAAAAATGACTTATTTATTTTATAGGGTGACGATATGAAGACGTAACTTCTACTGGATGTTATTACTGGAGAATGTTTCAGCTCCTGGAGAGACATCAGGAGATCGAGCAGAGTTCCCACTCCTTCACATCAATAGGAACCAGCTTCAGGTGGTTCTGGTTCAGATGTCTCCTGGGCAGTGGAGGTTTTCCAGGCATGTCCAACTGGGAGGAGACCTGGAGCAGACCCAGAACTCACTGGAGGGATAACACCTCCCATCTGGCCAGGGAACACCTCAGGGTCCCCCATGGAGGAGCTGCAGAGGGATGCCCAGGAGGGCAACATATGGATGGATGGATGGATGGATGGATGGATGGATGGATAGATGGATGGATGGATGGATGGATGGATGGATGATATCTCCAGGATGGTCCACATCTCCTCAGGCTCCTGATGAGGACCATGATGTTTAGTTCCTTGGAGTTTGGACTGAACCCTGAATGTTTACACTCATCTTCAGGCCTTTGTGGGTCTGGGTCAGACAGGGTCAGACAGGGTCAGTGGATGTTTCACGTTGTCATGGCAACACTTCCTGTTTGGTTCTGTCTGTAAAAACAAAGGAGTTCTGTGTTAAAGTCTGGAAAGAGATCCACTTGATTTGTGGACAACAAAAGCTAAAACATGATGACACACAAAGACACACAGACACACACACACAGACACACACACACACACACACACACACACACTAACACTTGGGTCGTGGACAAAAGCAGAAGTTTCTATTTCTGTAGGTTGGTGATGCGCTTCAGAAGATGGGTGTTTGTTTTGAAACTCTCCTTCAGCCTGAAAGCACAAACAGATGTTGTAGTGCTTTAGTAGACAGTGCGTGTGTGTGTGTGTCTGTGTGTGTCTGTGTGCATGGAGACAGATGTTATGCGAGTGACTGTGTGTGTGTGTGTGTGTGTGTGTGTGTGTGTGCATTTGTGTGTGCTTTTGTGCTAAGCTGCTACAGACTTTCACTCCTGTCCACACACACTCTGCACAATGTGGTGCTGATTGGAGGAAGTTGTGTGTGTGTGTGTGTGTGGGGGGGGGGGGGACTAAAACCTCAGAGTCTTCCTGTGAGGTCCACCCCACACCCACACACACACACAAACACACCACCACCCATCTGCCCTCCAGTCATGGGGTCAGATCAAGGTCTGGCTGAGGTCCTGGTCAGAAGCATGTGGCGTTCACGGACATCATGTAACTGATAACACTGGTGGATCTCACACTTCCACAGCGACGACATGCTGCAGCATCAAAAGACACAATAAAACAGAGCGGCGCTGCCAGTGTAATCTGTTAGGAAGATTAGTATCAGTTCACTGTGATGAAGTCTAACCCTGCTCCTCTCTGCACTGACCTGTGGGCACGCACACACACACACACACACACACACACACACACACACACACACACACACACACTTTCAGTTCTTTGGTACCACCCACATCAGCAGGGAGTCGTCAGACCCACGCTGGTGCAGCCCACTGGGATGTTCCCACTCCTTCATCTTAAAACACAGATTCACTTCAGAAACCTGCAGAGACACTGTTGTTAGGTGTAAAAAAGCTTCTTGCTGATTCAACAACACACTGATGAACATGTTTTATGACTTGTTTATCAGGAGACAGCCAAGAATCCACTGTCACAGTTTGTGGTCAGACTCACATCAACAGTCAATCAGAGCAGTTTAAAGAGTTTGACCCGATAAATATTTGGTATATTGATCTGACAGACGAAGTCACGTCATCGTTATTATCATGACGGAGACAAATATAACTGACCAGGCCACGAGTCCAGTGTGTGTGAGTCTGTGAGCATGATGCAGGGCTCAACGAGGATGCACCGCGCTGCTGAATGTCAATGATCCAGCAAGTTTCGACTCTCTCACTCTGAGGTGTGACCAGCCTCGTCCCGTCACCTCTCATCAGCCCCTCTGACCCCAACGTGTCCACAGGCCAAACAGCAGCCGTGCTGACCAATGAAAAAAGTCTCAGTGCAGCTAGATATGAGGAGCAGAGCTGCACGGGAACAATCCCTCAGGTTAGAGGAGAGGGCAAGGACACGCACACGTTGCATCACAGCTGGGCATCAGACTCACGCTGCTCACTGTCCACGGCCTGAAGGGGGCGTACGGGGCGCTGCCTGGCCCTGGAGGGGGCGTACGGGGCGCTGCCTGGCCCTGAAGGGGGCATACAGGATGCTGCCTGGCCCAAAGGCCCCTTGTTGTCAATTTCAGTCCAGTTGAAACCATCTCTACCTTTAAACTGTTGCTGTCCAATGTCACCTGTAAAAACATCCTGTCCTGTCTGTCCTGTCTGTCCTGTCTGTCCTACTGAAGTATAGTTTTGGGGAGCATTTTTGCCTTTATCGGACAGCACAGTGTAGAGAGACAGAAAATGGGGAGGCAGAGAGAAGGGGAATGACACGCAGTAAAGGGCGCCCAATGTGGGATTCGAACCGGGGCTGACTGCAGCGAGGACTGTAGCCTCTGCATATGGGGAGCCTGCTCAACCCACTGCACCACACGGCACCCCCCGTTCTATCTGTCCTGTCTGTCCTGTTTGTCCTGTTTGTCCTGTTCTGTCAGTCCTGTCTGTCCTGTCCTGGCTGGGGACATAAGGGGCTTTAATAACAGTGCTCTCATCTGTAGATATAGCCAGCAAAGGATTATGGGGGATTACTATTACTGTGCGCCTGCCACTATGACTGCCACACACACATCAGCAAACATCCCTGATCATGATCTACTTTTCCCTTTTTCTCCGAAACACAGTTTTTATTAGAGGCGTTGCCGTGACGCCGTGGATCTCTTCACAGGCTGCAGGAAATCCACAGCTGCTTCTGCATCTGTTTGCTGTGACGTGAGCTGATGCTGCCGTGGTTATTTTAGGGAGAGCTCCTCGGTGGAGGCGAGCGGAGCCGCAGTGCTTCACCCGAGTGGTCTGCAAATATAGTTGTGGTTATTTATGGGATATTTTTACAGCAGCTACAGAACCGATCGCAGCAGCTTCACTTTGTCTCCTCTAGTTCAGCTTTGTGCACAAAAAGAAAAATCTGTCGAAGCAGCGGCTTTAAAATAAAAACAAACTACAGTCACCTCCTGGTGGTCGTCTGCCTCCACCACACAGACTAGTTCCAGGCAGCTCATCCACCCATCCATCGTCTGCCTGATGTTTCAATCATCACTGCATAAGAACATTGGAGCACAGTTTTTGTTTCCTTAAGCTGCAGCGAGTTGATCCCTCACAACCTCCATAGTTTTGAAAAGTTGGGAATCTTAATTGCACTGACCTTGACCTCTGACCTTAGACCCCAAAAATCTGATTCTGAGTCCAGGCCTGTTGTCCAAAAGTCAAACTAACCTCCACTCCTCGGTTTCAAGTGGAGCTCAGGTCTGTAGATTTGAACTAACTTTATTTGTAAAACTGGGATGACAAACAAGAAACAAAGCAGACAGGACTGAACTGTTGGAAGGTGGAACACACACACACACACACACACACACACACACACAACATATAGAGATAGCCAACCTCACACACTCATATTCAGACCTAGAGCTAATCAAGATTCACCACCCGACATAACCTGCATGTGTCTGGACTGAGGAGGAGCTGGAGAACCCAGAGAGGACCTACACAGGAAGAGGGATCGAACCCAGAACCTTCTCACTGAGGTGTCAGCACTAACCACTGTGCCACCGTATAGTTTTATTTTTGTATTCATTGGATATGTGAAGTGGAGCTCTGTTACACAACAGCAGCCTGTGGAGGAGAAATAAAGAGCTTCTGATTCTGATTCAAAGTGTGAGACACAGTTTTCTTCTACAATCTTTAAAAATCTGAATATTTCTATTCTAACTCTCCTTATCATTAACTGGAGGCAGTGACATCATAGTTTATCATCTCATGTGTCCAGTCCAGCCAGACTTCAGGCTGAAACACACTGTGCGCTGCTGACATCTTGTGTTGAGAGTCACACACTGCAGTGTGGATTTAACAGCCGTTTCTATGGTTACAGCAGGGTGATGGAAACCCTGTACCACGGCCTGGACGACCAGCAGCTGGTCAGAGCTGGTTAAAAAGGACGCTTAGGAAAAATTACACATTTCATGTTGATACGTTCATGTTAGTTCAGAGCAACAAACAGGAAGCAGAGTGTTTTCTTCTTCTCCTGTTATTCCTCCTCCTCCTCCTCCTCCTTCATCCTCATCTTTTCATCTGCTACTACAATAATATAAGAAATAAAGTGTATGCACAGGCTCTCACCCCTGCACAGGTGTGCACACACTCCTACACACACACACACACACACACACACAAAGAACAGTTCCTCTCGCACAATTACAACATGTGCCCTCATTCAGCCTCCTTGAGGGTTGTCATGGAGATGTCATTGATAACGATGGATAAAACAATTTTCCTTTCTTGCACGTAACTAAAGAAAAGTGCAGCGAGGCGGCTTCACTTCACCATTAACGGGGCTTTCTTCTCTTCATCGGACCTCCCTTAATGAAAACACACATCAGATGCTGCTGTGTGTGCTGGGTTGCCATAGCGCTTCACCTTGTGTGTTCATCTCTGCAAACCTGTTCCTGCTCACTGACTCTCTGCTGCTGCTGCTTTAACTGTTCCCTACACAAGACGTCTGTGTCATTTCACTCTGTCCAGGTGAGAAACCTTCACTGCTGCAGCTCCTCACACACACACACACTCTCTCTCTCTCTCTGTCACACACACACACACACACACACACCACCTCAGCACTGCCTGGTCACAGAGGACGTCAGTCGCTGCTCTGCTACAAGAGAGTGAATGTCTGCAAGAGAGGACTAATCCTGACTGACGGCTGGTGAGTGACACACACGCACACACACACACACACACACACACACACACACACACACACACACACACACACACACACACACACACACACACACAGTCACAACTGATTAATTATTATCAATTCTTCACAAAGTTTGCAACTTGATTGTTTGGAGAGCCTGTGGATGGGAACTCTGCAGGAAGCTGGATGATGTTGACGTGTGGATGAAGATGTAACCAATAAGTGTTCAATCATCTCTGACTAAACGTGTCACTCCTTTAATGTGCTCTGACATGTGCACTGAGAACACATGCTGGCAATGAGAATATGGGCGCGCGCACACACACACACACACAGTGATTGTTAGTGGGCTCTTGTGAGGGACGAGTGTCGAGCTGAGCCTGTTCAGGTGAAGTGGAGTTTTATATCCTCGATCTGCAGGCTGCGAACACAACACTGCAACACACTGCTCAGCTGTAGATACAGGACAGTGTTTAAATGTGTGTTTTTATAACATCGAACTGAGCTGAGGGGAACACACACTGTGCTGAGTTTCAGTGTCAGACCATGTTCAGGGTCCTGACCTGACGATATGGAGGACAAAGTAGGTCACATGCCATAATTTCCTGTGATGATTGATCCCATTCTTAATATTAAGGCACTGAACAAATCATTAAAAATCAACTATTGATCTGCCAATAACTGCTATACAATGGTTAAGTTTTAAATCGTAAATGTAGGTGTGACATACCTGGTCTTCTGTATAGCTACAGTTGGATGTTTGGCTGCTCACATGGTTCCTGGACAGACGTCAGTCATGTCGTCACTTGATGCACAAAACAGCTGTAACAGAAAGATCCAGAGCTGATTACATGTGTGACATTTATGTTTATTAGAAAAAATCAGACTTAATCCATCAAAGACAGAATATGAGATGTGAAGCTTTATCAGGTGCAACGTTTCCCATGTTCACTGTGTCAGTTTGGTGTGTTAGCATGCTAACAGGTCAATGGGGATGCTAACAGGTTATCTGCAGAACTAAACCAAAGTATCACAAAGTGACATTTTAAGAAATAGTGCTGCTGCATGAAAAGTCAGGACGAGAGTGAAGAGGTGCAAAGACTAAACATTTAAACATTGAAGAAGAGCAGGATGGTGACAGGAAACGACAGGAGAGGGAGGTCAACAGAGAATATGGACTAAAAACTGAAGTGTTTAATGAGTGACCTGTGCAGAAGTGATGTAAAGATGAAATGACAGACATAGTTATTGACGACACCACCTCCACCCCATCTGTTGAACATGGTGCAGGTGGTGTTTTGTCTCTGACGTGTGAGGCTCGGCTGCGTTCAGTGACGAGTGCTGACGGCAGCAACAGAAAACATGTTGTCTGCTTTTGTACATCAGTGTGTACTTCAACATGCTGCAGCACAACGACCCTGAGAGCGCTCAGGGCCTCGAACACGGCAAACAGATCCTGCAGCTCTGACTTATTCACTTGGTTTGATCATGGATCGATCTGCACAGCTTGTCATTTTAAACAGCTATTGTTGTGTGTTTTGTGGCTGCACACTGATGTTATCAGGGATATCTTAGCCTGCTTCATGTTTCCCTTTGCTGTAACTTCAGAGTGTGTGTTCATGGTGATGAAGGAACATGTCAATCAATGAAACAGAGTCTCACTGATGTCTTCTCATCGTTTTGAACAACAGCAGGAACGTAAGACGCATCAGCCCTGGATAAACAGATAACAATTTTAAAATAAAGGGAAAATGTCACATTTCACACAGGTCTCTCTGTGAACCTCATCAAATCAATCGTGCTGGAGAACAGAGAACATAAAGGAGAAATTGCTAATAGCAACAAGCTATAAATACGTCTGAGAGATGTAGGGCACTGACCATTATGTGCTCATGATGCACTGAACAATGGCACATACGAGCTGTCATACTGACATACAGCATGCGGTGTACTTATAGTCAACAACTGTGTTTTACTTGAAAAAAATGATCTCTTTATTTTACAGATCTTTGTGTTTTACTAATCCGTGCTGTGTTTCAGTTTTGCAGCTTGTGACTCATGCAGGAAAATGTTATGTGACTGTCTGAGACGTTGGTAGCTTCCACCTTATCTGCTCTCGTGGAGAGAACCAAGGACAAACAGTACAAAGGCTGATAGAAAGTGGCTGGTGCTGCAGAGGAAGAGTGTTGGATGGGTCCTGTCTGTAAGAAACAAAGACAGTCACTTTACATGTTCTGCCTTCACAAACCTTAAATTACATGACTGACATGAACCAAACCAACAAGCTCTTGTGTGTTGTTCTATAGTGGTGAAGAACGAGGACAATCACAGAGCTGCAGGTGTGTACAGTATGAGGCCTTTTAAATACATACATGATGTACAAACAATAATGATCATCGATAATCAACACAGGGTAAAAACGTTTTTAAAAGTTTTAAAAAGCTAAAGTTCCTCCCAGTTGGACAGTTCAGAAGGCTACCATCATCATCATCATCATCATCATCATCATCATTACCAAGCAAATGCTATTCAGAAAACAAATGATCTAAGCTAGCCCTGCTTATCTGAACAAAACTGTTGACTTCAACTTCCCTTCGCTAACAAGCTCAGCCAATCAAAACCTACAACAACACAAAGGCAACAAAAGACAAAAGGGAAATGAAACAAAGAGAAATGAAAATATAGGAGTGATGTGATGAATGCATGTTTGCCTGCTTGGAAGTTTTGACAAATGAGAATATCTTGTGTGCAACTGATTTACCTCTGCATGATTCCTCAAGTCTTTTGTTGTTCTCCACAGAAACCTGTACAACTACATCTCCAAGACCATCCACCGGGACCAAGAGGGATGGAGGGTGAGGTCTGTAACTCTGGGGTAGCGATGGACACTGGTAACCCCTTACTGAAAGCAGTCTTCCTCCGTCGCCTGCGACTCACACGGCTGCTCCTGGAGGGAGGAGCCTACATTAATGAGAGTGACAGCCAAGGCCTAACACCCCTGATGGTGGCCTGCAGGACCCAACATGTTGATGCCCAGAGTGCCAGCCGAATCAAATTGGTCCAGTTTCTTCTAGAGAAAGGAGCTGACCCCAACATCCAGGATAAGGACGGTCGTTCTGCACTGATGCACGCCTGCCAAGAGCAGGCTGGTACTGAGGTGGTGTCCCTGCTCCTGGCCAGTGGAGCAGACATTAGTCTCGAGGATCAGTCTGGGACGTCGGCATTGGTCTATGCAGTCATGGCTGGGGACTGGACGGTCCTGAAGCTGTTACTGGACACTTGCAAAGCCAAGGGGAAGGAGGTGATCATCATAAACACTGACAAACTCCCATGTGGGAAACTGCAAGCTAAGCAGTACCTCGGCATGCCTCCTCTTGGTCCTCTTGACCGGATGGACAAAATGACACCAGCAGCTCCTGCATCTCCTTCAGACATTCAGCTCATGACCTCCCCTCAGTGCAGCTCCTCTTCCTTGTGTCCCCCAAAGCCTGTCTTCTCCTTTAAAGAAGGCATAAGCTCCCATCCATGTTCCCCATCACGGTTGCGAGGCCTCAGCCAGGCAGCAGCAAACGGACTGCAGCAGCCTCTCCTGAGACTGAACTCTGAACCTTGGCTGAAGATCCCGTCGTCTCTACTCGCCCAGCAGCATCATGGAGCCTCATCTCCGCAAAACGGCCAAGACTTGAACCAAACAGAGGACCTTTCTTTTAGAGTCCCCAAAATGGATGGCTTCAAATGGAATGAAGGGCGACTGGCAAGGGGTAAAGGAGTAGAGGGAGCCAGCAAGGATGACTGTGCCAAGCATCCTGGAGAAAAGATTTCGTTACCCGGCCTCATGTCGCCTCACTCCGCCTCCCATCCTAACCTCCATTCTGAAAACCTTGGAACAGATGCAGTCGCCTCCTCCTCTTCCTCGTCCTCCTTGTCTGGTGGCAGAAACCACGGCACTCCACTCAGCATGGGCTCATCAAGCCTTCATAGCATCATCCAGAGGCGCAAACTGGGCACAGACATCTACAGCTCTGACCCCCAGCTTGCTGTGGACCTCCAGAGCCTCCCTGAAGAGCAGAGAGCTAAAGACCCAACAGAGGTCAAGAAGCTGGCGCCTTTACGTTGCTCCAGCACCCTGGGCTCCAGGGACTCCGGCCCAAACAGGAGAGTGTTGTCAGGGTTCGAACGTAGAGGGTCTGGTGCCTTTTTGTTCGATCACAGCTCCCAGGCCAGACCGAGGTCCCTGCCACCTCTGACCCTCAGCTCCACCAACACCACCATCTTTAACGCCTACAACTTCAGCTACGGAGCAGGAGGTGGTTTCTCAGAGAAAGAGTCTGGTCTAAAACATTTCCTTCCCTCGGCTCCTCCTGGACACCCCAAGGAGCCGACCAGGAGGATGCTGCTGAGAAGACACTCAATGCAGACCGAGCAGTTCAAAACCACAGCCTGAGCTCCAGCCCATCAGTGTGTTTTCCTGTGAAACGTGTTGCTATGTGATGCCACCTGTGCAGTGAAACTCAATGAGGGAAACCAAAGAGGATGAGAAAAACAAACAGTAAAACAACAGTCAGCGTGGCGTAGTTCCCGTCCTCTGCTTCAGTGTGCTGAGTGTCGTCACTGTGCACTGTGTTTTCTAACTGAAGAACAAACTACAAACTCTTCTTAACATTGGTTTCTGCCTTTAAAAAGCTGCTGTAGTGAATGTGTTAGCAAACATCTGCCACAGAGCAGATTCTGAAACATCTGTATTAACGTACTGTTGTGTTTCGGGACACTTTTGTTCAGCTTTGTTGACTTAACCTGGATCTTCTGTTCACCAGCTGGATGCTACTGTAACTGTGTCTGTTCTTTGTTTAGCAGCAAACACTGAGTTTATCAAAGTGTTTCTTCTGGAAAATACAAATGAAAAGTGAAATTCACAGGTTTCTGATGTTGCACTTACACAGAGTTTGATCCATTGTTTCTTTAAAAAATATTTTGATTTCTATAGTTTTTGACCTGCATTTGCTACATGTCACAAAAATCAAAATCACAAACTTTATTGATCCCCGATTGACAAAGTTTGTGAGTTACAGCTGCTTTCTCACTAAACAGAGAACATGAGGTGGGTTATAAAGATAAAACTAAAGATGAGCATATACATTTGGAAAAAAAAAGCTCTTACACTGTCATATATTCTAGAAAAAACTGAACATGTAAAGAAATAAGTGAGGAGATTGCACCTTCCAAATTGCACTTGCACACCTCACACACTAGCTCTGTGTGTGTGTCTGCTCTGTGGTGCAGCTCAGGTGAGCAACAAGCTGCAAGAGGCTAAAAGGCTGCAGTGCGCATCATACCATGGTGATGTGATCCGCTCGTCTGTTAAATAGAAAATCACATTGTGGATTCATTCATCCTCAGGATAAAGTGTAAACACTGTGACTGTGTGAAGACGAAGCTGCACTGAAGCTCTAAATTAAGTCACTGTTTCGTCCATGTTTGTTCACACCATTTACATGTAGTGAAGAATAAAGATATTAAGTGTACGAGTGTGAGTTCACTGAAAGAAAACTGATTGTGTGTGTGTGTGTGTGTGTGTGTTACATTTGGACAATAAAGTTGGTTCTGACAGAAACAGAGTTGGAGCCATGAAAGTGAACGACACTGCAAAGAAGCTACTGAACCTCTAACAGGCTTCCTCAGGTTTCTCGTGAATAAACTGAAGTTTCTACTGAGCTCTACTCACCACTGTGAATCCTGCAGGTCTGACAGAGGAGTTACATCCATCTCCTTCCTCCTCAGTCACGTGCAAAGCTTCTGTTTTCTTGAATGTTGAATCCTGAATTGTTTGCTCCATGCCCTCCATGACACCTGGCACCTGCTCCTCCTCCTCCTCCTTCTTCTTCTTTTGGTGCATTACTGCCACCTGTGAAGTCTGAACCTAGTGGCAGGAGTGTGTAATGACACACCTGCACTTCCTCTCTTTCTGGTTTTATGGTCCAAGTTTAATCTGCTGAAAAATCGATTCATGTGTAATTAAAACACACACGCACACACACACACACACACATAAAAAAAAACAAACAGTAAAATGTCTGTGTTGGTGAGTACTGATGTTACAGCAACAAAACAGGTTTAATAAATGAGTTTATTCTAATAAAAACATCATAGTTCAATATCAGAGTTCATCGCTGTGTGTGAAACAACAACACATCAACTTCAACTGTTACAAACATCAGCGCAAACACTTTTCCCACATATTTACATGTTTACACTGCTGATAAAAGAAGGATGAAAAACAAGGATTAAAAGACAGTAAGAGCTTTAAAAACAGACAGGGATCCTCACAAGTCACATGTGACATCACATGTGACATCACGTGATGTCACATGTGACGTCACATCAGCTCAGACTAACACAGATCTCAGTCTGTGTTCAAACACAGGACGCAGCGTTATCAGCGTCCTGTTGCTCAGTGTCGGCGGCTCTTCACAGCTCCCTCCTCTGTGGACCAACCAGGTTTAGCCCCGCCTCCGACAGGTGTGCAGTCCTCTCTGATTGGTTCAGGCTCTGCGGTCGAAATCGGCCACCATCTTCTTGATGTGGTTCAGTTTCCCCTTCAGGTATTTACACCTGCGCTTCTTCATCTGGTAATCTGCAGACTGGGGGAGAGGAGGAGGAGGAGGAGGAGGAGGGGGAGAGATGATGAAACACATGATGGTAAATATGTTCCAGTCTGTTGTTGGTGTGGTGAGTCACTGTGCAGCAGCTGATTTCATCTTTTTGCTTCATTTCAGTGTTTCAGTGTCGCTGCACCTTTGTTATTTACACTTCTGTGCACAACAGTAAACACCTGATATTACTTTTATTTTAATTATTGGCACTCTTGTGGTCGAACTCACCTTTTTCTGGTTCTTGATCCTGTTGTACTCGTCCAGAGCGTCCTGTCACACACACACAGACCTCAGGTTATAAAACTGTCTTTATTTCATCACTTCCACCTTAAACTGGCCTCCACCTGCTGTGACAGCTCTGATGCTGTTGAGTGCTTCCTGTGCTCTCACCAGGTACTGTGGACTTCCCTCCTGCAGCTCGTCCAGCTCACGGTCCACCTCCGACAGGTTCCTGTTGATGGCGTCCAGCTCGGCCTGCAGGTCCTTGTACTCCTGGTGGTCGCGGTCGAACTCGCGCTTGTAGTCGTTTCTCTCCTGCTCGTTTGCAATTGGAGGAAATTCACTGAGGTGGGAGAGAAGAGGAAGAGGAGAGAAATGTAAACAGGAGACGAAAACCAGCTGAAATGATCAATAATCAAAGTGAGCTTCCTCTCCGTACCTGTCGTAGTCGTCATCATCCAGCTCGTCTCCTGAGGAGTAGTAGTCAGTTTCGTACACTTGACCGTCGGCTCGTCGGGCACGGCGTCTCTTTTTAGGATGTCCGGCCGAGCTGGGGATGTCTGAGTTACTGTAGTGGGCGCTGTTCTGCAGGGGGACATTGTGCTCCACCACTGGAGGCCTGAGGGTCAAAGGTCAAACCAGTAAATTTAGATTTCAGCTTCTTGTGTTTAACCAGGTGAGATCCTGACATGAAGTCTGTGGTTTGATTCATCTGATTTAAAGTCTCTGGATCTGAAGTGAAATCCAGTCGACCAGTCAACAGGTGAGCCACTTCCTGTTTCCTCCATGTTTTATTGTGTCTGTTGTTTCCTCATCAGCACCAACATATTTCACATGTTCTGCATAGTTTCAGTTTGCAGCATGTCTGACTCATCCGACTGAGCGAGCCAATCAATCAAAGCAGAAACTGATCCATCGATCAATTGATCTTCTGCAGTGATGTCTATTTGTTTCATGTTTGGTTCAAATGAAAAATTTTAAAAATGTCAATGAGGTTTTAAACCTGATAGTGACTCTGCTGTCACCTGCACGCACACACACACACACACACACACACACACTCACTGTGGGCTGTAGCTGTACGGCGGTTTGTCGTAGTTGGTGCTCTCGTCGTCCAGGTACGCCCTGGATCCTCTCAGCTTCTCTGGGTAGTCGGACATGGGCAGCTCCTCAGGTGGGACGGACACATTGTTCACCTGCACAACAACACAACCACACACATCAACAACACATATTCAGGCTGTATCATACTGTAAAGAGAAGCTGTGGGAGGAAGAAGTTTCTAGATCCTCTCAACCTTTCAAAAAAAAAAAAAAAGACAGAAGAAGAAACCTGAAGCTTCAGACTGTCTTTAAACCAGATCTGGATGCAGCTGCTCAGAGGTGAAGATCTGATGCTTCTCTGTGTCACACAGAACGATACACTGAGCCTGTTGTGGGTCAGATCCTGCAGCACCTTCACCTCAGACCCTGTTCTCTTGACTCTGACTCTAATCGCTGCAGGTTGTACAGTTGGTATTTGTCTCTCTCAGTCTCTGTCTCTCTGGTATTACGGCGTGTGTGGACTTGTCCTCTGTGATGCTGTGAGGCTGCATCAGCACTTTGACAAGACAAACCTCTGGTTCCCAGTGTCGTGTTGCTGCTGGTGCTGCTGGTGTCAGCTGTCTGAGTTCTGGTGGGTCAACAGCTGACAACTTCCTGTCCAACCTGTTTGTCTGCACACACTCGAGAGTCGTCACAGATTCACATGATGTGAATCATGGAGGTTTAAATACCTGAGCAGAGCGACGGCACCGAGCTCAGGCTTCTTATCAATGGCATCATCATCATCATCATCATCATCATCATCACCACCTTCTTCTGACTTTATAGGACAGTGTGAGGTAGAAACTGTCACCTATGGCCACACCTTGAAACCAAACGCAGCAGAAACAAGACGCCTGCTGCTCCACAGCTCCCCTCCCCCACTCACAACAAGGACTCCCACCAAACTGGTTGTACGACTTCAGCTGACACACACTTACATGCACACACGCGCACACACACACACAGCTTTGACAGTTTCTTGCGGTGTTATCAACTGAAATTGAACATGGAGCTACAATTAGCTGCTATCAATATAAAATCAATCAATTAGCTCATTTACTGATCACCGACAACATCAGGCTGCATCAGTATCAATACAAATCCATATCAAATCCAGGCTGATAATCGATGACTCTCTGTCATTCAGTCGATCACTTCATTGATTGATTGATTAATCATTGCAGCTAGTATTGGCTCCAGTTTCGAGCTGAGCCCAACGCTTGTCTTTTTCTGAAATCACTTCAGTTTAAACTTTGAACACAGAGTTGTATGTACAGTGTCAACAAGGTGGAACCATCCTGTCCGACCTGTTTCCTCTGATGACATCATCACTGAGCTGCAGGAACATCACCTGTTTTCTACCATGTGTTCACCGTCATTATTCTTAAAATCATGAGTCGTTTCCAAACGTCTCAAAGAAAAGCAGAACACGATGGCGGCTGAAAACCGTTTCACTTCCTGTCAGGTTGATTGATTAACCTCGTCACTCACCCACGCCTCCACGTCCTGCGGCGGCGCCTCCTCTTCGATCACCTTCACTTTCTTCCACAGGATGTTGCTCTTCCCGTAGTTGGTGATTTTCTGTCTTGTCTTCAGAGCGAAGACGAGCATGATGATGAGAGCAATGGTGACAAGGAACCCGAACACCACGGCGATGGCCTGGAAACAGAGGCTGGGTTAGAGACAGATCACACAGGTGTGAGAGTCAGGTGTGTGTGTGTGTGTGTGTGTGTGTGTGTGTGTGTTCACCTCTTGCGGCTCCACCACGCAGTAGTGGTACAGGTACTGGTTGACGAACACCCCCGAGGGCTGAGGCTGCTGGTACTGGGCGCACAGGCCGGCGATCTGGCTGCTGTAGGCGGAGCCGGACGATTGGGCCATGGGGTTGACGGCCATCAGGTACACGATGGAGGCGATGAGCATCAGCAGAGCCAAGATGGCGCAGATGATGATGACGGCCAGGTAGAACCTCCTGCTCTCCGATATGCTCTGGTGCGACACGATCACGATGAAGATGACGAGGCCGGTGATGAAGACGATGGCCGCCATGGCGATCATGAAACCTTTGCCCGAGCGTGGGTCGTTGTAGTTCCCTCCCAGGCCGCCATAGCCGTAGTTGTTGCCAGCTCCGTACCCGCCGCCTCCAAAGCTTCCGTAGCCTCCACCATAGCTTCCTCCATAGCTTCCACCATAACCTCCACCATAACCGTAGCCGCCGCCGCCGATACCTCCGAAGCCGGACAGAGCTCCCTGGGAGTCCCAGGCCAGAGTGGACGCAACACAAGCAAAGATGGCGACGCACAGAACGACGACTATGATGGACATGATCTTGAGGATCCCGGGCGGAGACGTCCAGCGGTAGAAGTGCTGGAACTCATCTTCGGGGTAGTAAGAGTAGGCCGGCTGGGGGGGGCCATTACTGTGGAGGAATAAACAAACAAACAAGTAAATAAAAGCATGAAGGAAACACTGTGATGAAATCATGACATCATCCTGAGATCAGAAAACAAATAACACAGAGCTGAATCTGCAGAACTGAAGTATCTTATTTTGAAATCTGTTATCTTATTTTGAAATCTTAAAACATAAATAGAGATGAAGTGAAGCCACAAATTCACAGTTTCAATGTAATTTTTAACATTTAATATTTAATAGTGTCTAACTGTAATACTTGTGGCCTCTCTGAGCTTCCACACACAGACACCTCACATACAGGCATTAAACCAATGAGCAGGTTTACAGTCACAAAGACAGAGAGAGACTCACTATCCGTTGGAGTCGTAGGGAGGAGGACTCCCATTTGGCCTGGAGGACATAACTGCTGGATCCACTGGGTGCTGCCTGGGCGGAGGACAGGACTGATATTGTAAGGACATATTTAAGATATTAAAACATTTATGAGACACACAGAAACATGCATGACTGATGATTTATCATCCATATCCACTCATCTGATGCTTATTTCCTTCATTGATCACTGTCATATCAGAAAAATTATAAAGTCCTCTTGAAAACAAGTAAAAACAAGTGACTGTTGTCCAACATCCCTTCAAAATAAAAAAATATATATTCAGTTTAATTTGACATAAAACCAAAAACTCAATACTGCTGATAAATTGACAAATAAATAGGTAAACTGATCTTTTAAGCTTTATTTTGAAATTCTGCTGCCATAACGGCCATTTTCAGCCAGTCTGACTCCGAAACGTCACTTTACTTAACTTTTTTTTTTTTTTTTAATCAATAAAAGTATAAATTCCTACAGGTCTCAGTGACAGCGAACACATCAAAACACCTGTAGCTGTTTACTGATCTTTAAGGTTTCGGCTCTGTTTCCTTCGTGAGTTCGACACAGCAGCGATGAGCAGCAGGTGATCACTGATCACTTCAACAACAACGACTCACCTGTCTGTTGCTCGTCTGTTGTTGCGACAGGTAACAAGTTATTACAGATTTTAAAAAGACGTTTCGAAACAAACTGACGTCGACACTCACCTGTCGCGCGCGGGCAGCTCCTCTGCTCTGGTCTCACCTGAAATAGTTCGACAGAAACCGCAGCAGCTGATAAAAACGACGCTGGCCACACCTAGACGAGCCCGGCTCTCGCTCTGCGTGGCCCCGCCCCCCGGGCCGCGGCGCACAGGTGTCACGGTAGTGGTGTCAAGTTACGCAGAGAATGGCGACAGGAGGAGGTCGTCACTACGTCACTTAGTCGGTCCTCATAAACAAAACCTGGACAGGCCGCAGTGGACGTAGGGTATCAATGAACTGATCGGAGTCTGACGTCACCTGATCAGCTTGTTTCTCCTCAGCAGCAAATTAAATCAATGGAATCGACCTGAAGGTTCAAAGGTCAAAACGTGTCAATGTTCAAAAATAAAATCTGCAGAGATTAATATTAAAGATGATTGATCTTCATGAACTCAGAGCTCAGGCTGATCAGAGGAAGGAGGCCCGGAGGAAGGAGGGTCAAAGGAAGGAGGCTCGGAGGAAGGAGGTTCAGAGGAAGGAGGGTCAAAGGAAGGAGGGCCAGTGGAAGGAGGCTCAGAGGAAGGAGGCTCGGAGGAAGGAGGGCCAGTGGAAGGAGGCTCGGAGGAAGGAGGCTCAGAGGAAGGAGGCTCGGAGGAAGGAGGGCCAGTGGAAGGACGCTCAGAGGAAGGAGGCCCGGAGGAAGGAGGCTCAGAGGAAGGAGGCTCAGAGGAAGGAGGCCCGGAGGAAGGAGGCTCAGAGGAAGGAGGCTCGGAGGAAGGAGGCCCAGTGGAAGGAGGCTCAGAGGAAGGAGGCCCGAGGAAGGAGGCTCAGAGGAAGGAGGCTCAGAGGAAGGAGGCCCGGAGGAAGGAGGCCCGGAGGAAGGAGGCTCAGAGGAAGGAGGCTCAGAGGAAGGAGGCCCAGTGGAAGGAGGCTCAGAGGAAGGAGGCTCAGAGGAAGGAGGTTCAGAGGAAGGAGGCTCAGAGGAAGGAGGCTCAGACGTGTCCAGGCTGCCGTCAAATATAACATTTAATATTCATGGTCATTACATCGTTATCGTGCAGCACATGCTTCATCTGTAAAGACTGTGGAGGAATGAAAGGAAAAAGTTACAGTTGAAGATAAATAATGTTTTACATCACAAAATCAAATCAACATTATAAAAGTCGACTTAAAATAAATTAGTGAAACAGAAGGAAAAATAAAACTTTGCCTTGAATGTGTAAAAAAAACAAACCAGTGAGAAAAATAAAGCCTTTAAATTCAGTGCATTTTCATTTATTTCATGGAAAAACGTATAAATCTGTTTGAATTTTACCATGTTTTTGTTTTAATGTTCAGTGATGATGAGTGTGAGAGCCGTCACCACACTGGCTCAGCTTCAGGCCTCCGTCCGTGAGGACAGCAACAACACCCAGGACTAACTTTATGTCAATGAGCCAAAGACAGATGTTTCAGCTCAGGTTCATTCTGCAGGACGTCACACGGCGCCTCGTTCTTGACTTCACCTGAACAAGCCTCAGTCATTCACACTCTGCACAGAGACCGGGCTGCAGCTGATGACATGAGGAGCTAATTTGAAAAAGACAGAAAGAAAGAAAAATGCGCAGCCTTCACTTTTGACTTTTTACTTGTGATGTTTTAGTGATCAGATGTACTGGGGGCGGGGCATTGTGCAAGAAACCAGTGAGAGTCTATGAGCTGTGTGTAGACAGAGGCGGTGTAAAAAAGGAGCAGCGGCTAAATCAGACATAATTACTATTTATAAAACGGCCAAACAGCGCCACGCCAGAAATCCAGCACCGTGCCCGAGAACTTAAAGCCCTGCTTTGTCCTCCTCCTCCAGACAAACGACCTGAGCTGCTGATGGGAAGGAAAACGAGCTCGGACTCTTTAGAGAAACAGAAGCTGTGACGTGACAGAGAAAAGCACCAAAATCATCACTTCATCATTAAATTATGAAAATCAATGGACATTTACAGCAAAACAGAGCGAAGACTAAACACAGATATTAAAGCTCAGAGGATTATTTTTAAATGACAAAGTAGAAAATGTTTAATCTATGAAATGAGGGACAACGTCACAAAGGTTTCCAGATTCTACAGCTGCATAGAAAACAGGGCGCAGTAAAAACAGTCACATCACAGCAGATCAGACGGTTCATCAGGGTCAACAGTGGTTTCATCTAAGCCTGGAGGTCGTGACCTTTGTTCAGACGAACAAGGACCAACTGTAAACCAGAAGACTCTCTCCTCCTGACCACAGTAAACACTCAGGTCAGATTCCAGCTGTTTGGGAAATAAAGTGGTTTCTTCCTCAGCTACAGCTACAGTCACAGTATCTCTCACACACACACACACACACACACACACACACACACACACACACACACACACACACACACACACACACACACACACACACACACACATTATAAACACACACAGTAGGATCCATTAAGTCTGGGATCATGTTTCCATTCACCTGACAGGAAATGGACCAGTGCATTCGATGAGAACATCAACACTGCTCTCACAGTCACCTGCAGCCAGGACACCGTTAGCTTAGCTTAGTATAGCATAAAGGCTATTAGCCCGGGGGCACAGCTAGCTTAGCTCTGTCCACCTGTTCTACAGATCTGCCTATAAACACCTCTAAAGCCACAAACACATCATATCTGTAGGGAAACTAAAGTTCAACTAGAACCACCGCCTCATGTTTTATCCTACAGTGGCCCTGAGGGGTCAAACCTCTGCAGCTCAAGAAAACACCGGCAAAGATTCAGAAAACACAACAGCAGTGTTTCTGGGGACACAATAAAATGACGGGCCGGGCCGAGGTTTGACAACAAGCTGAGTTTGTTTGGTTTAATATAACATCAATATCACATGATTCACGTTATGAACAATATAAACTGTTAGCTTAGTATTAGCCTTCAGCCTGGTCCGTCACTTTTTATGTCCCCAGAAACACTTCACTGATGAAGCTGTTTTCTGGATTTGTGGCACATTCAAGTCTTTGCATGTGTTTCTTTACATTGCAGTGAGTTGACCCCTCAGGGCCACCGCAGTCTCACTCTACCAAACCAAATATTGCAAGCTGACCTTTGACCCTCTGGATATAAAATGTCATTGCCTCATTTCATACTTTTAACTGTACATTTAATTGTGTCATAATTAGTGTGTGAATTTGAGAATAATTTTCATTGAGTCCAAGTGAACGTTTGAATTAAATCTGTCAAGGTCCAACTGAAAATTCTCATTCACAAGGATCTTGACCTTTGAACTTTGTCCATCAAAATCTAATCAGTTCCTTGTTGAGTCCTTGTTAATATTTGTGCCAAATTCTAACAGCTTCCACCAGGACAGTCCTGAAGATGAGAGGTCAAATGCAGATTAAACCCAACCCTAACCCACCCACTTGTACCAGACAGAACCTGTGAGCAGTGAGCTGTGGAGGTGTGTGTAGGCAGCTCTGAGCTAAGCTAACAGGCTAATGGACCTAGTTGTGTGTTTATCCTACAGGAGGGAGAGACACTGAATGTCTCATCAGTTTCTCAAAATGCTGAACTAAAGTATAAAAACATCAGTCAGTTCAGAGACCACCAGGCTGAGGGTCTGACAGTTGGCCCGGTTCTCCTGGTTCTCTTGTGGTCTGGACCCAGGTCAGTAAACACCTGCGTAGCTGTCAGCATCAGTTCTCAGGTGTGCTTCCGTGGCGGCGCCTCTCAGGTTTAACTGTATCCGTCATTCCACTCCATGACTTTGTCGTATTCCTGGATCTTCTGTTTGATGTGAGACAGTTTGTTCTTCAGGTACTCGCAGCGTTCCTTCTTCTCCAGGAACGTTGGGTCCTGGACCGAGCACAGGGAGAATAAAACAGAAAAATACATATCAACACTGCTTTTTATTTTTAGATTTAGATTTTAATGATCATTTAACTGTTGAAACAATCTGACATGCTGATCTGGAGTCAGTGTGTCACCTCAAGTTGAACCGTTGCTTTATTTTGAAAATTCTCACCACTTTATATTTGCCCTCAGACAGCACTTTACTTTGAAAGGTACATCAGCTCCGTGACAGGATGTGACTTAGTGGTGTTTTTATGTGTTTTCCTGTGACTCCTCCCTCAGCTGCTCTACACTGATCTGAGTCTCCTGTCATTTTCGAGAGCAGCCGGTCACATGACCTCTCCTACACATTAAACTGATCCAAACACAGATTTGCATGTGAAGCCTGATGAGACTCAGGAGCCACAGAGCTGCTCTGACATCCAGTAATAACCACCTGACACAAACAGACCACTGTGTCAAGATGAAGTGCTAATAAAGTTATTTCAAAGGGATGTTTGTCCATGTTCTTTAATCCATCACTGATTATAACTGTGCACAACAGGAAAACACCAGTGTAACACAGTGAGTGTGTGTGTGTGTGTGTGTGTGTGTGTGTTTTAACAGAGGCTCACATGTTTCTTCTTCTGGTAATCCTGCAGGATCCTGTTGATTCGATCGACCTCCTACAAACACACGCACAGATACACACACACACAGACACACACACAGACACACAGACACACACACTGTGTTAGAGTGACGTCAGTATGAAAATCAGATGCTGTGTGCAGCTCACAGGAATGTGAGGGTGGAGGGGAAGTGGAGCGGCCAACAGGAAGTGAGAACAGAGGAAGTTCCACGATGAGGAAACGAGGCAGGACAACAAAGAGACGAGCTGCAGGTCGGAGAGGAAGAGGAGGAGGAGGAGGAGGGAAGTTTTTTTTCCTTTCATAACTTTATATATAACTTTATATATGTGTGTTTATTTCATTGCTGTCGTCCTCACTGCACTTAGAGCTGATCACTGACGACAGAGCTGAAGATTCATGCTGATTATTGATCAGGATTCTTGTCTGTCTGCTCTGACTCAGAGGAGTTCAGGGAACACTAACCCTGTTGGTTGTTGTGTGTGTGTGTCTGTGTGTGTGTGTGTGTGTGTGTGTGTGTGTGTGTCCAGTCACCATCTGGCTGCTGGGATGCTGAGGCAGACTCCTCATCATGGCGTCCATGTCCTCAAACTTCTTGAGTGTGGCCTGAACGTCCAGGTGAAGCTCTTTGTACTCGGCGTACTGGTCGTTGAACACGGCCCGGTACTGGTCCCGCTCCTCATCGGACCGGATGGTCGGGTACTTCCTGCAGGGAACACACACACACACACACACACACATGTTGAAAGTTTCACCTCCACTTCTACCAGGCAGCAGAGACGTTTGTCATTTAATGGTTCACTCCAATGGAACTTCCTGTTTATTGACCCAGTAACTAGGAGCAACAAACAAACAAACTGCTCAGAATCAACAGATGAATCAATGAAGAATATTTCTAATGAGCAAAGTCCTCACTTGAACTGTAACTACGTCTCTGATGGTTTCTGCTCCTTCACCTCTCACCTGTCTCCATCTGACTCCACCTCCGTCCTTATCAAAGTCTTTTATTGACTTTTGATAGTTCACAGTTCAAACATCACGTTGAGCTCTGATCAGAGACACACACCCTCACAGGAGCTAATAATCTGTTATTGATCCTTATAAACCCAGTTCAAGTTTGATTTCCTTACGCGATGTAGTCCGGGACGACCACAGGTTTGGGGATGTGTCCTGACGGTATTGCCCCCTGCAGGATTTTTGGTTGAACAGCTTTCGCAGCAGGAGCGTGGACCGGAGCCACGGAGGAGCCTTCGACCTGGTCTGGAGTTTTAGGAGGAGGAGCTTCAAAATCCTGAGAAACAAACAAACAAACAAACAAACAAACCACAATAAACAAGAGTCAAAACAAGCAGAGCTGTGATCAGTGTATTCGTCACATCAGCTGGTTCTTACCAGTGAATTAGCAGCTCTCATGGCAGACGGCTGCATCTGTGCACAGGAAACACACAACAACATCATCATCCACTGATCAATAACCTATAATCAGATTCACTGATTACAAGGTAAGATTCACAACTAAGACACTTTGTTATTTGACGTGGTGCAGAACAAGAACAAGGCCAGACTACATGAAGAGAAAGAGACTGTAACACACTGTTCCTTTAAGAGACCGAAACCCTAAACAACATGTCTGACACAGTGATCAGTGTGTGTGTGTGTGTGTGTGTGTGTGTGTGTGTGTGTAACTCTAACACTGCAGTGTGTTCCTCTCATTTCACAGACCTCACCCTGTCACTCCCCCACAGCTGGAAACCAGTGTGCAAATGATGTGGTTTCTGTTGCATTGCAGGCTGTGTGTGTGTGTGTGTGTGTGTGTCTGTGTGTGTGTGTGTGTGTGTGTGTGTGTGTGTTGCAGACAGCCCAGGGACAATCTGTTGAGCTTTAGAGGAAATTCCTGAGTGAATTCCAGGATTCCCGACCCCCTCGAACACACCACCACGAGCAGCAGCAGCAGCTCTCACCTCGTGGCCAAACCTCTCCCTGTATCTCCGTGCGGACTCGTGCCTCCAGAGCTTCAGACACACGATGGCTCCAATCAGATAAATCACCATGGTGACGAACAGGAAGATGATGGCGGCGGTCTGGCCGGCCTCCGTCCTGCAGAACGCCCCGTTGATGCCGTTGTTGAACATGGGGTAGGAGCAGAGCCCGCCCCGCGTTGTGTCCCGGACGTAGACGATGCCTGGTGGACAAAACAACGGACAGACCATAATAATGCATCAGTGACATCATGATGTAATCACACCACTACGATGTTGCCTCGGACTGTTGGGCCTGATCTGATTCCTGGATTTGTACGTCAGTGTGAAGGGAACAGGAGGAAACTGTGATCTGTGATCATTATAATCATCAGAGAGGACACACCCACTGTCCACTGTCCTCAGTCCACAGTCCACAGTCCTCAGTCCACTGTCCACAGTCCACAGTCCACTGTCCTCAGTCTGTGGACATCACAGGGACTCAGACTACAACAGAGCCAATGAAACTCAGTTCATCTCTGCTGTAATGTTCAGGAGTAGAACATAAACCGTGTCATTAATTCTTCACTCTGTGTGTAAACTATACTGATGAATGTGACAAACATTTGCAGCTTCTCATCATAAAAGTGAATATTAACCTGTGATCGATTACTGTGATCAGCTCTGAGGAGTCTCCACTGATCACCTGTGATCACATCTCACTTCCTGTTTATATTATGTGTTATATTATATGTTATCGTTGTTTTTAGCCAATTAACAGTAAAGTGGGTGGGCGTTCTTGTGAGTGGGCAGTCCTTTGGTAAAGTGGGTGGTCCACACCTGAACTCAGCTGATTGGATCACCTGTTGACACCAGGTGTGTACAGGGTCTCAGGGACCCTGACATCTCACAACACACACATCTAACATCAGACAACACACAAAAATCACCTCAGACAGTGTGTGTACAGGTGAGTAGAGGTGTGAACAGGTGTGTACAGGTGTGTACAGGTGTGTACAGGTGTGAACAGGTGTGTACAGGTGAGTACAGGTGTGTACAGGTGTGAACAGGTGTGTACAGGTGTGTACAGGTGTGTACAGGTGTGTACAGGTGTGTACAGGTGTGTACAGGTGTGTCCCTGACCTGCAGCCATGTAGAGCACAGCCAAGGCCAGGTTGATGGTGAACTCTGTGAGCGGCCACCAGGAGGAGTCGAGCAGGATGGTGCGGTAGTACATGGTCATGCCCAGCACCAGGATGATGACGGTGACCAGCCAGGCCAGTCCGGCCACCACCAGCACAAACGGCGTCTTCGGTCCGGTGTAGTAGCTGCCGCCGTAGCTGCCGCCGTACAGACCTCCGTACCCACCGCCGGGCGCCGAGTAGCCGAACATGTTGAACCACTCGTTGTCTTTGTGGATGTAGGCGCAGACGCAGGCGAACACGGCCGCGCCCAGCAGCAGCTCCACGCATCCCAGAATCCTCAGCAGCCCCGCCCACGACTTCATGTAGCCGTAGCGCTGGTGATACTCTTCCACGCGCTCGCTGTAGGTCAGAGCCGTGCGGTGCGTCTGGCCCGACACCGACTCGTGGGCATCATGGGGTCCCAGGAGCTCCTTCCTGGAGTTGTAGCTGCCGGACGCCGAGCCACCGTACGGGTCGCGGTACGACCCGGGGACGGGCGAGTGAGGCGGCGAGCAGCGCACGCCCTCGGTGGTGCTGTTGTTGTTGTTGTAGGAGGAGCCAGACATGGACCACGGGTGTTTGCTGCTGCGTTTGCTGCTCCCCCTGAAGAAGTTCTTCCAGGAGTCCGGGATGAAGCGGTGGACCGGTTTGATGTCGATGGCTGGGTCGTGCTCCACCTCTGTGTCGTCTTCGCTGCCGCTGGGGTCGAACTCGGGGCCCACGGGCGGCTGGTCAGGGAGCGGCGGGGGCGGGAGGGGGTCGGCGCTCTGCGCGAGGCGAGGCGCCTTCTGGTCCCTCAGCGGCTGCAGGTCCAACAGGTCGTCGTCGGCGTCTCGGGGTAAAGTTCCCTGAGGAACCTGGTCATAGTGCGGCGACGGGTGGACACGCTCAGTGCGTCCGTAGATACCTCCTCCATAGGACATGAGGACAGTGGTGGTCCCTGACACAGAGACACACACAGACACACAGACACACAGAGACACAGTTTAAATACAGTGTAATCTGAACATGTCACAAACTGTAGAAATAAACCCTGTTGATCTACAACAGATTTGTTCAAAGTCTTTTTTGTGGTTTAACAGTTTGACATGACAAATCCATCAGCTGATGAACTGTCCATGTCTTCAGGTGCCAATCAACCAATCACTTTAGAGCTACAGGACGTACAGACACGGTCAGGTCCCACAGGAAGAAGAACATGCTCTGAAATCTGATGATAATCTGATATCAATGTCAATGATTATCAGAGCTGAGAGGAAACAAGAACCAGGAGCGCCCCCCCCCCCGCATCACATACACACCGAAGAGACCCACACACCAAAGAGACCCACACACACTGGTCCCTCCACAGAAACACCCAGGTGAGGCCACACCTCCATGCAGCTGCAGTCAGGCGCCTGTTACTGTGCTGCAGTTCAGGTGAGTTTCTACCTGCAGCACAGTAACGACCCCCTGACCTCCAGTCGACCCTTAGAGCCCATCTGTTTGAGTGGATCTGACCCCCAGAAGTGAAATGATAATGATAATGATGATAATGATGAGCGGAGCTGGGATACCTCTTTCACACGCAGTCACTCAACACGACTTACATGGGCGAGAAGCTGAGAAAGCAAACCTGGTGTGAACACACTGATCCTGACAAACACCTGCAGACAAGACACACACAGGAAGAAGACATTCATTATCCCCACACACCTGAGCATGTTTGATCAGCTGATGAAGACCAGGTGAAGCTTTTTTACTTTTCCTTGTCTTAAGTCTCTGTGAGTCTGATATCTGTCTGCTTTTGGACACAACCAGATGCTTCAGGAGGTTGTGACGGACGTTTTCACCAGATCCAGATGATTCTTCTGTCAGACTGTTAAATAATTATCATGTCTCTAATTTCTGTGGTTTGTGGAGTCTGGAAAACAAAGTGAGACACGACATCATCATCATCATCATCATCATCATCATCATCATCATCAGGAGGAGGAGGAGGAGCTGAAACGAACCTGCAGGAGGCTAAAAGGTTTTGGACCCAGACTCCTGATCCAGTCTGAACACACTCGTCTGTTCTGTTTGTTTGTTCAGTGAAAACATGAGGCCAATCAATTCATCAATCAATCAATCAATCAATCAATCAATCAGTCAGAAAAAGGTTGAGTCAGTTTGATGAGAGTAAAATCAGAGCAGGAGCTTCCAGCTCATTAAACTCTGAAGTGAACAAACCGTCATGTGACCTTTACGTTCTGTATGTTTGTGTGTCACAACAGAGGTTGTGTGTGTGTGTGTGTGTGTGTGTGTGTGTGTGTGCGCGCGCGTGTGTAGTTTCACTGATCCAGGAACAGTTTACACTGACGACGGCTGTTGGTGGACTTGAGACTCTTTGTAACTGATGACATCATCAGGCTGAGTCCGATAACAAGTGCTACACATGTGATCAGGAGCTGAAAGCAGCAGTGTGTAATAACAACAATACTAACAACAATACTACTAATAATATGACAATATTGACAATGATCCTCTCTTCTGATTGGCTGACTGTTTTCTGACTGAGCCAATAAAAACAGAGCAGATTTCAGAATAAAACACTCAGAGAAACCAAATCCTGCAAGTTGTTGGATGGTGGGTCCAGGTGGTGGGTGGGACTTGGTGTGACTGCTCTGTAGTGACATCACAAAGTGACAGGAAGTCCTGACGGCTGGTTTTAAGGCTCAGTGTCTGAATACAGGCTGTGTGCATTTCTCTGTGGACTGAGGCTTTGATACTTTCACTGTATTAATATAGAACCTAGAGCTGCTTTATAATCACACTAAACATGGACGTCTACCTTTATACTGTATGGAGCTTTAAGACGCACGTCTACCTTTATACCAGACATGTCCAAACTGCTCCACAAAGAGCCGTGTGGCTGCAGGTTTTTGTTCCAACCAGTCCAGAGCACAGTTTGACCAACCACCTGTCTGAACACTGAGATCACTGAGTCCAGTCTGCTGCTGCTTGGTTGGACAGAAACCCTGCAGCCCCTCGGCCCTTTGTGGGGCAGATGCCTGCTTTACACCGTACGGAGCTCTACGGTAATGTTCCTTCATGTACCTCGGCTCTGCTCGGCTCTCCAGTCCAGACTGTAGCCACCTATCGGGCACCTGAGTTGACGTGTTTCAGGTGACCCTCCGGCTCGGGGCCTCGGTGACCTGTCTCTGGCTCGGAGCCACCGGACTCGGTCACTCACTGCAAACACGTATAAACACGTTACGATGAGCGTGTTTAAAGTTGTTACGTGTGTGCGCGAGCCTCCGTACAGGTGTGTTTCGTGTATCTACCTGCTCCTCCACCAACATGTCGTCTCTGCTTCTTCTCTCAGCGGCGGGTAAAACAACGTCCCAACTTTTCTTCGCGGAGCTCGACGTAACGTCACGTTTACCGCCAACCTCCCGACGTTAAAACTGTGACGTTTCCAGCGGTGAACGGCTGCTAATCGATACTTTATCGAAACATGTATCGGTTGGTTTGAACGGTGGAGGTAAACAGAGTCCTTACCTTGTTCAGCTTCCTTCCTCTTCCTCCTCGCCTTCTTCCCTCTCTCCCATTTCACTGTCGCCCCCCCCCCCCTCCTGCTCACTCCCCCTCCCCTCCCGGGACCACACCACGTGACCTGCCCATCCCTCTGACGTCACCCAGACAGAGGAGACGTTCACCTGTCTGAAAAACTGCACCTGATACTGTGACTCATGTGTCACCTGACACCTGGAGGAGACCTACCTGTTCAGTGACGAAAGCGGAAACAGAAATGTTTCAGATTCAGATTCTTCAGTGTAAAAATGAGCTTTTTAAACTTTTACTTTGTGACAAACGGGATCAATAAACACGTGTCCGTCAACACTGACAACAACAAACAGGTAAACAAACACCGTCAGACACAGAACAGAAGGAAACAAAGTGACAAACAACTAAAACCTGTTTCATCAGAAGCAGCAGCGAACAAATATTTTCTGTTTCCTGTTCATCAAATGTAAAACTTTGATGTTTTTATTTTATAAAAACAATTAAATGAATAAAAAAACGTTTTTAAACAGACGTGAATATTTTTAAATCTTTAAATCTTTGATTATTGACAAATGATAAAGTCACTGAAACACACAACATTTCCTGATATTTTCTTTATTGTTGTTGCTGGAACATGTTTTAGTTCATTAAATTAATAACATAATAATGAAAAGTGACGTTGTCTACAAAATAAAAGCCTTCAACAGGATGTGTTTCCCTTTTCAAAATAAAACTCGTGTCCCGTGTGAACGAGTCAAACTTTCACTCCCACCAACTTCTTTTGTTACTGTCATAAATTTTCTGTCTTTAATGGACCCGAGGTCAAGAGGTCAAGAGGTCAAGATGACTGGCTCCGTTCTCATTTAGTCACTTTATTAGGAACACCATACTCACTGAGCTCTCACAGTGTTTTTTGTCTGACTTGTAGTTTTTTTTTTAATTTTCTTGTCTTTACGTTTCTTTATCGCTCATTTTCTTTTCTGGAAACAGTGTCACAACTCTAAATAAACAACAACAACAACAACAACAACAACAAGTCAAACACACAGAGGCTGAATCTGAAGAGATGTTCCACACATTTAATCAGGAAATGATGAGTTTTCACAGATTTGATGATGTCGCCACAAACTGAGCAAATACCAAAAAAACAAACGTGCACGCACACACACACACACACACACACACAGCATACAGAATATAATATAACACACACTGTCCATGGTCTGTGGTCCACAGGAAGCATGTGACCAACAACAGGTTTAAAAAGAACAACAGCAGAAACAACAGAGTGTGTCGTCATCAACAACGTCTGTGTGTGTATTTAAATACTGTGTGTGTGTCATGACAGGAAGTCACAGCTGCAACATAAACACACTCGTCACACTGATGGAGCACGACACACACACACAGATATACAGCATCGATAAACAGGAACATATTGCATAAAGTTAGAGTCTCTGCTCTCAAGTATCAACTACAGGTGTGTGAGGACACATGGCTTTGTAGGTATCTTCATCATCATCATCATCATCATCATCATCATCATCATCATCATCAGGGTTGATTCACCTCACACACTCACAGAGGAATGTTTCCAGACAGGGATTCACATACAAACACACACTTACACACCTGTATTGTCACACACACACACACACACACACACACACACACACACACAGTGTGTGTGTCGGACATGCAGGCTGTGACATGGAGCTGCTCTGACTCTTCTTCTCTCTGCAGGAACTTGAACGACCTGCAGATGAACTCACAGCTTCTGCTTTTATTGCCACTGCTCTAATAATGAAAAGGAGGAGGAGTTTCTACGGTGGCTCAGAGGGGTCAATGCACTGTGACTCCTGACAAATACAGTGATTAAACACATTATAGAGTTTATTCATCCAGAATAATTAAGATTAGTGTAGGAATGTAGCTTTATGAAGGATGGATTAAGTGTTAGTGTCTAACAGACAGGAAGTGAGAGTGTCTGCAGCTTCACATGAGGTTTGACTGGAACTGAAAAAAACAAACTAACAGTAAAATTCAGGTTTGAGGAACCTAAACAATGATCTGACAGATGTTCAAACACCGTGTCAGTATTTTCATTCAAACCTCTCATTTCCTACAAATATAAAATATGTCAGATCAGTTTACGTTTAAAATGAAGGCAAAGTTAAAAAGAAAACAGTGATGAACCTGCAGCAGGTCCGCCACTGTTTAGTGTCCCCTGGAAACACTTCTGTTGTGTTTTGTGTGTTTTTTTCAGTTGCACTGCACTGAGCCTCCTGGGCCACCGTAACATTCCCCAGTTCTCAGAGCTGCAGCCTCTCTGCTCAGGTCGTTTAAGCTCCTGCTGGTTCCTGCCTCAGATCTGAACCTAAAAGCTGCGACGAGGACGAGTGACGTGACCTTGAAGATAAACATCAAAGTTAAAGTCTTTAAAATCTTCTGATAAATATTTTCTGCACAAATGTAACACATACAGTCACAGACGCACAGCTGTGATCCAGATGTGATTCTACAGTAAAACACTACAGCATCATTACCTCTGCTTCTCTACACACCTTAAGATTTCTAATCACTACTACTGGATTAAATGCTGATTGATTCCTGCATTGATCTCTGATCGATCAGACAACACTAAATCAAAACTACTCAACTCTCATGTATCAGGTGATTAAACTGCACATTGTTTTAATCTCTGTTTTAAAGTGACAATAGACAACTCGTCATCTTATTTTATCTTAATGAAGTAAAGGTGGTGATTTCTACACTGATTCCACTGTGACGTTCAACACTGAGGAACAAACATCGACTGACGACAGAGGAAGTTTGGAAGCTCATCTGTGACTGTGACCAGAACAGGAAGTGGATCATAATATTAATGTTAGTGCGTCTGTTTGCCTGGTGGCTGCTGGGAACTGAACCCAGGTAGATGTAGGAACAAGCAGAGTGAACAGGATTCACAGCCTCAGACTCTGGGTTTAGTCCTGGTCTCTGGTGCTGGTCCGATTATTGAACAGTAAACAGCTAAGAAGAAACCTCTGCCTCCATCACAGCACTGAGATCTGGGTTTTAGCTCTGATGCTAACACCGCCGTTAGCAGCCAGAGACAAACAACTGTCACACACTTCCTGTTGTGAAACGACCTCTGACCCTGGAGGAGGAGAAGGAGGGTAAAGTTGTCTATTGCCACTGGATCATAGGCAGGCGACATTAATGAAATACTATAAAGTGCATAAAAGTGTAGGACAGCGTCGTAACAACATGAGAACAACAAACACTGTAAATATGGCTCCTGTTATGGCCGTCTTCCTCTAGAGTGACAGGTCTGTTCATGTGTTGCTGAGTAACAACCAACAGCATCAGAGGAAAATACTTAAAGGGTGATTCAAATACCTCTTTTGGTTAAAGTCGTACGTTGTTCTTTAAGCTCGAGTCAAACTAAGAGCTACATTAAAACTCATTATAAAATCTGAGGACGTACAGTAAAACTGGACAACAGGGTCAAAGTGCCACGTTATTGTCTGTCTCACATGGAGCAGAGTGATGTCACAGATCGGCCCGGCTCTTCTGCCGCCGCCGCCGCCGTTAAAACCATCTGGGAGGAGGTTTGCATTGTTTGTGTGGAGACGTGTGTGTGTTGGACGTACAGCAGGAGGACGAGGAGGAGGAGGAGGAGGAGGAGGAGGAGGAGGAGGAGGACATCCTCAGTAAGGGATCTGGTTCTGGTAATACTGCAGCATGTCGTAGGTTTTACTCCTGCAGGAGACAAGACAGAGACAGTGTGTGAGTGAAGGAGCTCCTCTGTGTGTGTAGGTGTTTACTTGATGTTAACGTCATGTGAGACGAGTGTGTGTCTGACCTGCTGCTGAGGAAACAGCTCTGGATGATCTTGATGATGAACGCTGCTGCTTCCTTCTCACTCATTTGTGGATTAAATCGTCCTCTGATTGATTAGAAAGAAACAACACAGATCAACATTTACAGTGACAGTGATTCTCCACTTGGGGGCAGCAGCTGTAAACACAACACTCACAAGTCTTCTGTTGTGGTAAAGATTTTAACAAATGATTGATTATTGCACAACAAGCCTTAGCAGGTCCCTCACTTTTTACTGTCCCCTGGAAACACTTGTGTTGTGCTGTCTCGGTCAGAAGACGAGCTGAAGGACCTGAGGTGTTGACCTTACAACTACAACAGTTTCAGCCTTGTGCCGTTCATCATTGTTTCCTGTCTGAAGCTTCACTCTCTACTCCCACAGACTTACTTGAGGAGTTTAATGGTTTGTCCTCTGAAGCAGGGAAGTCCAGTGTCCAACATGAGCGTCACCAGGGAGACCACAGCGTCCATGTAGGGCCTGTTTGTGTAGAGGAGAAGAAAATAAAAGACTCTTTACAACAATTTCCTTTGACTTTAATCTTCAGAGCCAACATCTTCCACGTTGTGGTGTCTTACCGTACAGCCAGGTATCCTCTGACACACATCTCCATGAACCATTTGAAGGGAGTGGCCTCCATCTTTCCTCCCATGATCATCACCATCTCATCGGTCAGCTTGATGTCCGGCTCCCAGCCCAGGTTCCCTCCAGGAGAGCTCTCGAACATGAAGCCAAAGTCTGGAGGGAACAACAGGAGATGTGTGATCGCTGCTGCTACAGGACACAACTACTCTGTACCTACGCGGATGAGGACTGTACCACTCTGTACCTATGTGGATGAGGTGGCCCTTGCTGTCCAGCATGATGTTGCCGTTGTGTCGGTCTTTGATCTGGAGCAGGAACAGCAGGAGGCTGTAGGCGGCCATGCTGCGGATGAAGTTATACCGAGCCTGTGCAGAGAAGAAGATCGACTGAAACTCTGCTTCTCATTGGCCAGATACATTCACCTTTAACGCTAATGATATCATGGAGGAACAAAGAGCAGCCTGGTTTAGTCTGAGGAAGAGTGACAGCAGCAAATCAACACTAACATATAAAAACCTCCTCCATCATCTCAACTCTGATGGTTAAAGAAGTGAGTATGTTCCCTTTCCATTGATGAAATGTCTTTATGCTCTGTTTTTCATCCAGTGTCTCTGTTCTGACACAGTTTCCATCCTTGCAGCAGCAACAGTCAAACGTTACTGCACCTTCTGGAAAGCGAGGGTGGACTCATCTCCGTACTGGTTACGGAAGTAGTCGTACATCCCAAAGTCTGTCTGTCTGCCCAGCTGGTCCCTGGACTTACAGTCTGGGATGCACTCGATGACGCCACACTGATGAGGAGAAGAAGAAGAAGAAGAAGAAGAGATCATCAAAACAAAGTGTGGCTTTACTTGTCAGTCTGCTGAGATACAAAACACAGAAACCACAGGAGCGATCAGACTCGGGCTTTTAGGAAATTCAGAGCCAAAGTGTCCAAACTGTGAAACTGTGTGTGTTTGCAGGGGCTGATGGGATACGAGGTCTTACCCCCGGAGCAGTGGCCACCACCCTGTAGGGGAAGACAAACAAGTCCAGACCCACCAGCTGGAAGATGTTCTTGAACAGGCCGATGATCTGCAGAGCGAGCATGTCCTACAGAGACACAGAGATGTTCAGTCAGGAGGCCCCCAACCCCCACCAACTGCTGGTGTGAAGGTGAGACACAGGACAGAGGACGCACCTGTCTGCAGTCGTCTCCCACTTTAAAGATGGCCGCCTGCCAGCACACCCTGCGTGACCCGTCTGGGTTCTCCTCTCCGTCCTCCAGAGAGTCTGAGGGGCAGCGGAGCCCCTCCCTCTCCAGTTCACTCACCCCGCAGCGCTTCACCTTAAACTTGGCCAGGTACGGAGCCTTGGCAGCGCTGTGGTGACAGGACACACACTCAGAGTCAGGACACAGAACAACACCTCTAAAACCTGACATGAGGTCAAATCTGATGTCACCTCTGCATGGGCGTCCCAGACTTATAGTCGATGTCCAACACGATGGCCTCAGGGTTACTGGGCAGGTAGCAGCCTGAAGACAATCAGGACAATTCAGACTTAAATGATACTGTTGGTGTTTAAAATGATGTCACTAATGCAGGAAAGAGCTGCAGAGGACAGGAACAGTTTCCAGCCCCTGTGCTACACCTGTGCTACACCTGTGGAGCAGTGTCTCACCTGGCTGCACCTTGATGTCTGACAGAGCTTTGAGACAGGCTCTTTTCCTCTCCTCTCCTTTTGGAACTGGCCTGAAAAGTAAAAACACATCAGAGTTACACTTCTCCCCCAGAGACGAGGAGCTGATGAGTGAGTGTGTGATGAGTGTGTGTGACGAGTGTGTGTGATGAGTGTGTGTGATGAGTGTACTTGATGATGGCCGACACGTTGGTGATCTTGTTGAAGAAGTCAAACTCTCTCTGGTAGAAATCTTTGGCCGGACCAGACAGAGATCCTGTGATCTCCTCCACCATCTGCTCCAACAGCTCGCCGATGTCAGCTACACAGACACACACACACACACACACACACACACACACACACACACACACACACACACATCATTAAGGAGTGAATAAGTGTGGTTAATATGAGAAATAGGTCTGATAAGACTTTTCCCACCAGGCAGAATAATTAAATGACACATTTACATGAAGATTTATCAGAGACCCAAACCAGAAATATAGAAGAAAAGACGTGGTGTATGTTCATGTTAAATCTCGTCTAAAGCCTCGTCTCTACTCACGGTCTTTGTGGTGTCCCTCCTCGTCCATGAAGATGTTGGTCTTCATGTTCCAGATGAACTGGTGGGCAAGGAGCTGAGACTTCTGCGCCGCCCACAGGATGTACTCTCTCACATAACCCATCTGAGCAGGACACAGGAGCAGATCCACAAATGATTAAAAGAGCTGCACAAAGACACTGTAGATCTTCTGCTGTGCTGTACTGGTCTGTACCTTATCATAGCGGAGAGCCTGTACTATCTGAGGAATGTAGAACAAGATGGCATCCTTGGGGAGAAAGTTCAATAATAAGTTATTAAGTTAAATACAACGTTTCTGCAGCACAACGAGCAGCAAATGTCCAGGAGAGTGAGAGACTCACCGGAGGGAAGGAGCGCAGCACCTTGACTCCGTACTGAGCCGTCAGAGGATGAGGAGGGTACATGCTGCTGAAGTAGGACAGACCGGTGGGGGGGTCGGCCGGAGCCCAGCACAGGATGTGGCTCAGCTCGGGGGAGTCGGCGTCGATGGTGTGCCATGTCACCAGGAACTAGAAGAGACAGAAAACTTCATTCATTCACTGATTGTTGACAGTTAACATCAGAGGCGGCGCTGAACTCTGTGGTCTCACCTTGACGGCCTCAGGTACGTCACTGACGGCTCCAGGGTCCAGCCTAACAAGCCTGGTTACCTCAGCAACGATGGCGTCGTTCTTAAACCTGGACACAAGGAAATGAAAAAGAAACAGGTCAGTGATGGGCGATGTGGAGACGAGAGGAGGATCGATAAGATTAGTTTAAAACAACACAGTGAAATTTTCTCATCCATGATTTCATTCTGTCACCATGAATTTTATTTCTGTTTCACTGTTGGTCCCTGTCTCTGTTTCATCATGTGACTGACACTTCCTCAACCATTTTTCTTACTGATACTGTCACTTTTCTTAAATTCTACAAATCTACAATATTTAGTCATCATCTACAATCCTCCTGTTTGAAATGATTATTTCTACATGCAGACATATTAATTATTGATTTAAGATAATAAAAGCTTCTTATAAAGTCTACAGAGCAGGGATAGTTGGGGTGACACCTGGTGGGCAGCTGCATGGCCAGGTAAGGGGCGATGCTCCAGGCCAGGTTCACGTTGTCCTTCCACTGCTTCTCGGTCAGACTGATGTATTTGGACCTCCAGTTGGCGATGCTGGTCTCCACAGACTGCTCCGTGGAGATAGCCAGCTCCTGAGTGGACAGCGGGTTGTACCACGTGGTCAGACGCTCGATCTCACTGGCCTGGGAGACACACAGGTCAATTATTATAATGATGATGATGATGGTGAAGAGCAGGCTTCATCAGAACCAGCACTTCACTGTCTCACCAGTAAAGCCAGTAACAGAGTCCTGCGCTTCATGTAGTATTTGTGCAGCTGCGTCCCTCTGTTGCTCTTCTTGGACGTTCCTACAATGAGACGAGGAACAGGAAGTTAAAACCACTGACAGCTGCTCACCTGTTGCTTCAATATTTAGGTTTATGTGAGTTTATTATTTAAACATTAAAATGATGCTAATATGCTGCAGACTAATCTTACAGTTGGGCTTGTTTACAGTCATATTGACCTCTTGTCTATTCTGTTTCTGCTCCCTTCTGGACTCTTTATACTCTGTGCATTTGTTATTGTTATAATACAATCTGTCTGTATTTATTATTATTGTCTTTGTGCTCTGTGTTCCTTTGGCTGCTGCAGCACTGTAACTTTCCCCAGGAACATCTCATCGTATCTGATCTGATTTCATCGTATGTTAACCATCAGCCATCTGTGCACCTGACTTCTTGGAGGCGGTGGACATGCCGCTGGACAGTGGGTAGGTGTTGATCCATCCCTGGCTGCTCTGCTGGGAGCGGGAGCTGGAGTCCATGTTGCTGCGGAGGTCGGCGGCATTCATCACGGACAGACTGTTCAACGATGGGTCCTGATTGTCTGTTCACACACAAACACACTCAGTACACACACACTGGTGATACGTTTTAAATAAAACCAGCTCTTTTCATCAATGAATCAATCTGAACACAGCTTTCTTACACACATGATATTATCATTAATCAGTATTGTGACTTGTAGATGGTGAAAAACATCAATAATGTGGTCGATGATGGGGGGGGTTTCTGGAGAGCGACATGAGCTGTTGCAGTTAGTCGTCTGCTGCTGTGATGATCATGCATGTGCAGAGGGGTCCACTGGGGTTTACATGTAGGTAGAGGCTGCCTTGAACCACTGATACTGGGTCAGATATTATTCTGTTAATGCGCGGGTGGCAGAGGGGTGGGGCCAGGAGTCGATTAATCTGATCCAGGATCTGCGGTTAGAGGACTGGTCTACCTGAGGCAGCAGCTCGATGTGTATGAGAATGAGACCATGTCAGTTCTCTGGGACGTCTTGAATGAGGAGGAGGAGGAGGAGGAGGAGAGGAGGACTCTCTGAGGTGGAAGAAAAAACTTCTTTCACTTTGTTGTTTCTTCTGTTGAGGCCAAATCGACGAGTCGAGGAGGGGGGGGCTGACAGGTGGGCTGACGTGATGAATTATCATGCATCTTAACGCAAACTGACAAATTTGCGCTTTTTCCTCACAGCTGCTAAATATCAGAGAGTGAAAACAGGTCGACTGTAGAAGAAAGAGGAGTGAAAGTGAAGAAAAGGAAGATACAGGTGTAAAGGTGAGTGAGTGACAAGAAAAAGTAGAGAAACAGAAATAAATCTCTGTTTGTGTCACAGATAGATCCAGGATCTATCAGCAGCACCGTGAGGATTAAAGGCGTCAAATTTGTCAGGCGTAACAGCATGCCCCTGCTGCGGCGCAGGCCGAGCCCCACCACTTTAGGCTTACTCAAGATCGATATCGGAGAAGTGCTGGACACGATAAGCGATCCAAAAATCCCGGCAGAGAGCGTGCTCGGGGCCGGGGTAGTACCAAGCTCACCAGGTGGGACCAGGTGGCACGCCGCCAGGTACTTCTTGTCCGACAGGATGCTGGCGTAGAAACGGATGATGATGCTGATGTCCTCACGCAGACGTTTGTCACCCTGGGTGGGAAACTTTGGAGCCACGCTACAGAGACAGGAAGTGATCAGATACATTATCAGAATAAGTACATGTTGCAGTGTGAAGTGTGTGTAAGTACCTGAAGTAGTCGAAGGCGGTGGAGTAGATCTTCTCTCTGAGCACGTTTCTCACGGTGGCGTTGGTGACAACGTCGGAGTGAAGCAGAGCCAGACCCAGAGTCAGCAGCCTGGAAACAGAGCAACACACTCAGTATAACACCTGCCTCTCAGACTCACACACACACACCGTTTATTTTTGTGTGTGAACCTGAAACGAGGACCGATCGCAGCTACATGGCGGTTCAGGCTGCTGCTGGCTCCGCCCACGTTGAGAGACAGCGAGCGCTGCAGCAAACTACCAAAGATCTCCACCTGATCTGCACTGGAGTACTTGGCGATCTCAAACCTCTGGACCAGAAACTGGAGGCAGATAAAAAAAGGGAGTTAGAGACGGAGGAGAAGATGTTTGGGTGACAACGACCTGAGCAGAGCCGCTCCTGTCTGACCTCGATCCAGATGTGGTGCGGGGTAACATCTGGGGGGCAGGGGATGGGCTGACTCTCCTCTGACGCAGCCAGAGGATCGGCCTCCACCTGAGCGTCTGAGAACAACCCCATCTTCAGCTCCACCGTCATCTGCCACGCCCCCGCCATCTCACGCATAAACTGGGGGGATGGACGGTACAATTAACACCAAATACAACCCCCAAAACATTAAATACTGTTTGTACACACACGTACACACACACACACACACACCGGCACTTCCACTCCGACACGAGCTGCCAGCAACCACTCCCAGCATGCAATAGCTGTCTCCATGCCGTGCTCTGTGAACATCTTGAGAGGAGACCAGCAGAGGTGGTGCAGGAGCTGAGGATCACAGTCTACAGAGAGGAGGAGGCGGTAACAGTCAGTCGACATGTTCACAGTCTGGATTTGGTTTAAAAGGCAGAGGAGAGAGAGAGTCAGACCTTTGGAGCTGATGAGCAGCGCAGCCAGTTTGAACATGGCCTCGGTGAAGGCCTCAGGCTGACCCGAGTCCAGAGCTTCTCCCATCTGCTTGATCATCAGCCGGCTCAGGTCCGACTGTCCTCGGACGGCCTGGGCAAAGTGGATCATACCTGACACCTGCAGACGGAGGAGTCAGGTGTTCATCATCCACACACTCCTCATACTCACAAAGTTCCATTGTAATTGTATTGTAGTTCAACAACATCACAATGATAAAACTATGGTTGTGACAGTTGTGATCATGCGGCTCCACCTCTCCAGCGTATCTGTTCCTGAGGTTGAGGGAGGCCATGAAGTTGGAGTAGTCCTTCTTCACACAGGCCGGGCGCTCTGTCAGCTGAGTGGACTGGAGGTGGGAGAGGACAAGTAAAATATAAAATATTCTTAAGTATTCTGTATTTATGTGTTTCTGTCACAACGTCCTGGGCCTATAATCAAAGCTGTGATCCCAGAAGGCATTGCTCTTCACTTCACATCACTGATCTTTTCCTCTGGGCCTCCGTCCAAATGCTATGACTTAAACACTTTGAGTCATGTGACATAAACAACGTTTCGGGCTGTGATGCTCTGACTCTGCAGCTTTAACATCCTGCGGTGTGTGTGCCTCACCCCCAGAGTCGTGCTCTGTCTGTTGTAGCCAGCAAAGTGCAGGATGCTCTCTGTGGCCATGGCCAGGCCCGTGTGCTGGGAGAGGCCTGACACCCAGATCTGATGTTTGTTCAGATACTCCTGAAAAACATGGAGCTCAGCAGTTAGAGCCATGTTACACTGCAGCTCTATCTGTATAATATCTGTAAGAGAAGGTGTGTTTTTACCTGTAGGTGTGACTTGGTGACAGACGGAGCCCACTTCATCGCCTCCTTCAGGATCTCCCCACAGCGAGCAGCAAAGTCCTTCACTATGCTCTACAATTACACACACCATTAATCCTACACACACTGTTCACACTTGATCCACACCGTGATGACTTCCTGCGTGTAGAAGAACTTCACCTCTCTGGCTTCATACGTGTCTGGGACTGTGATTCTGTATGGTGTGTCTGGGATGTCGTAGTAAGGCTGATCTTTGTGGATGTCCTGCAACGCAACATAAACATCACTGTTAATGTCACAGGTACACACAGGTGAGGACAGGCTGAAGGAAAGGTGATGTCATAGTGATGTCATAGTGAGCAGGGTCTTAGTGTTGATCAAACTAGAGTGACCTCCGATTACTCCAGGTTACATCTTGTTTATCCTCTGTGGTGGTGTATAATATAAACTCATTGCCATGTGAGGTCTAGGGGCTAAAGCTGTGACCTTTGACCTCAAAACACCAGTTCATTGGTGAATCCAGGTGAACGTTGTGCAGAATTTGAAGGGAGGCCAAAAGGCCAATGTTGTGTTTTGTGAGGTTAACAAGAAATTAACCTTTGACATCTGACCCTGAAAATCTGACCAGCTCATCCTTGACTCCCTGTGACCTTTGAATTTTGACCTTTAGCCTCCAAATTCTGAACAACTTGTCCTCGAAGTAAATGTGTATTTTTGAAGAAATTCCCTCAGGGTGTCAAAGAGATATTTCATACTTCACAGGGCCAAAAATGCATTTTGTGACCTTTGACCTCCTGAGTGCACATTTGTGCCAAATTTGAAGGAATTACAGAGATATTCATGATATTCAGAGGTGTCAGGAGCCAAAAACCATGATTCATGAGCCCACATCCTTCTCACCATCAACCACAAATCAAAACATGATTGATCATAAACAAAGTGTTTGATAAACGATGATCCTTACAGCGCTGAGAGAAAGCGACAGAGTCTGCAGGATGTCCAGCATGGTCTTCAGCACTCGGCCGCTCCACAGCAGGTGAGGGAAACTGAGGAGATAAAACACGGTGTGTTAACTTCAGTCTGAAGCTGCTGCACTTTAAACAGTTCGTTAAAGACTCAGTGTGTTAATGAGCATGTTTCCTACGTCTCAGCCAGGCCAGACAGATATTTATCAGCCACTCTGCGGATCCTCTTGTGGATGTGGTTGAAGTTGACCAGCAGGAACTGAGCATGACGTTCCAGCTCCTCCTCATGACCTTTGGTTTTTGGCTGGAGATGTGACACAATTAATTAAGACACAGTGTAATTAAAGCCAGTCAAGCCTGAGCTGAGTTGTTGCTGAATGAAAACATGTCTTACTTTTTCAGCCATCATCTGCAGGAAAACCTCAAACACCTTGTCACTGACAGCGATCACACACTGCATCATACCTGAAAGGAATTGAATTCACTTGAATCCCACAGTCAAAGTTTTTTTTAGAAAAGCTCCAGGTCTTTGTTTGTCCCTTTGCTCACCAGATTTATCTTTCTGTATTGCTCTGTCTTCAAAGTATCGGAACATGACCTGGAAGCGATCAGAGTCCAGAGAGCGCAGCATCCTGAAACACACACAGTGGATGTATGATCTCTGAACAGAGACCAGCACATGTCCATACATGTAACATGTCTACAGAATGTAAATCATGTTGGTTCACCTCATGTACTCCAGCCTGTAAACAGACAGCAGATATGTGGACATGGCAAAGTCCAGCTTGTTGATGAGAGCAGCCACTTCAGGAGGAGGGTCCAGCAGGTTGATGATGGTGCTGCGCAGATCGTTCAGCTCCGCCTGAGTTCACAACAGTCCACCATGAACCAGGGCCTGCAGCTGTATTAACTGTGTGTGTTACAGGTGTGTGTGTGTGTGTGTGTGTGTGTGTGTATGTGTTGTCGTACCGGGGTCACAGTGTCGTTCTTCAGTGCAGAGTTGTACTGCAGCTCAGAGCGTAACGGCTCCCCGCTGGGAAAGGTGAGCAGCGGTGACTTGGTGGCGATCTCACAGACACCTTCGTACCACTCCTCCGGCCACAGACCTGAGGACGGCCACACCTACAGTGAGCTGTGATGACAACACAGGTTAAAGGTGATCAGTGGGTGAGAGAGCTGCTTCTACCTGAACCCTCCACTGCAAAGCCCATGACGACAGAGTAGAGCCAGAAGTCCCTGAAGAGCTTCTGCAGACGAGGCTTTGCTTCTTTAATCGGAGGCAGCCGCCGAGTCAGCTGACAGCAGAGGAGAGAGAGAGAGGAGAGGTCAGTGGTTGCTAAGATACAGCAGGTACAACCATTATAACACAGGATTAAAGAGCAGCTGGGGATCATCATTTTATATTTCAAACACTAAATCAGAGCCAGCTTTATTGTTATTACACCAGCTACAAGTCAATAAAGCTTGTTTTCTCTCCAGGATAAAAACACAAAGATAAAGGCTTCAATATTGAATATTACAATATTAAAATATATTTACAAAAGAATCAGAAAAAGTACAAGACATTATAAAAGAGTGAAAGCTGCTCCTCATCCTCTTGGGTCTCCCATCTTTTACCTCTGATGCAAAATGAAAATGTCATAAATATCCAATAATGATCGCTCACCACAGCAATGACTGGGATCAGGACACCGAGGTTTCCAGCACTGCTGGACGCCTGAAGAGACAAACCAGTCAGGTCAGGTCATTTACTCAGTGTTTCCAGAACCAGAACCAGAGCCAGAACCAGTTTATTAGATTCTATGTTTCCTGGACACCTGGTCATTCAGATCACTTCAAACATCATTACTCAAATATACAATATTGTAATATTGTGTCTGACTTCTTCAAATGTTCTTTGTATTCTTGTGTGTGTGAGTGTGTGTGTGTATGTGTGTGTGTTACCTTCAGAGCTGGACCTTTGTCTGACGCCCTCTCGCTGGCTCTCTTCCCCTCTAAGCCCAGCTGGACAAAAAGCTCCAGCAGGTTGACCAGCAGCTCGTCCACCATCTGCTCGGCCTGAACGTTCGCAGCGATGTTTCCCAGAGCGTTTATCACAGCCAGGGAGCAGTGTCTGCAGTGGGGGTGGGGGGGGGTGGGTCATAGTTAACCGTCACTCACTGTGTGTTAATGATGCTCTTTTATGAGCAGGAACATGAACATCTCACACGTTCTCCTGCAGTCAACAGAGCTCTGTGTTCACCTGTATCCATGGTCCTTGTAGTCTTTGGTGGAGTAGACCATGGAGCTGGCCTTCACACTGATCTGCTGGAACAGGTTCCACACCTCCTGGTAGATGTATTGCTGTGGTGAAAGACAAAGAAAAATACTGTCACACTGTTGTTTCCTCCTTCAACAAGACAAACTGCAGGAAACCCATTTTAATTCGCTAACACTTTTAAATCAGTCTGTTTTAACCACATGCATTTAAACTGTCCTCTGTCAGGCTTTTCAGTCTGTAACTGAGCACCTTGTGACTTTTTTCTGAAAGGTGCTGTACAGATAATAAAGTTTATTATGTCACAGAGAAGTTGGCCAATAAATTGTCCAAATGTGAAGACATCACGTAAAGGAGAAGGAGACGGACAGAAAACATGATGATCCCTCGTCAGTGAGTGATAAAAACGCTCTGAAGCTAAAACTGTGTAATGAATTATCTGGAAACACGAGGACGTACGTTTCCTGTGATGACCATGCAGCCGAGCTGGTCTATGATGAGGACGTCGAGCTGGGACGGAGGCTGACAGAACTTCTGCTGCAGGATCTGGAGGATGGGCTCCATCACCCGGGGGGTGTCCCTCAGAGCCACGGAGATGTGACCCAAAGCCCTGATGGTGTGGTCTGGGATCAGGTGGGCGTCCCTGAAAGCAGAGTGGGGGGTGAATACTCTCTCAACTCAACAGGAAAAGGAAGAGGAAGAGGAAGAGGAGGCTGGACTCACTTGTCATTCTCCTGGTAGATGTAAAGACGGTTGGACAAACTGGCAAGAAAAGCTTCCACGATGACGTTGTCCATGGTCAGTCCTGCTTTCAGACACCTGAGCACAGAGGGAGGGGTGGAGAGTAAAGGCAGGGTTGATGCTAGAGTGTGTGTGTGTGTGTGTGTGTGTGTGTGTGTGTGTGTGGGGGGGGGGGGGGGGGGGGGGGGGGGGGGGGTTGTACAGGTGTGCTCACCTGCAGATGTTGTCTATGGAGATGTCTCTCAGCTGCTCATACATGGACGGCTGGCTCTTCTTGCTGGAGTTGGTGCTGAGGGTGGACTGGGAGTGTTCGTTGGTCACGTGGATCTTTATCTCACCACCTCCTGAAATTCAGTCACTTGTAAGAAAAACACTGACGCAAAGTAAAAACTAAAGCTGCTGAGTGTAGTTGTGTGTAGTGGCTGTGTTGTTGTGTTGTTACCTGGAGTGTACTGGCTGTGATATTTGTATAACTTCACCAGGACAGGAGAAGGAACCACCAGGAAGTCTCTGAGGGACATGGTGACAGAATGAGCCACCACAGGGAAGCGCTCACACAGACGACCCAAACCCTGCAGACAGAAACGTGTACTGTCACTTTAAGAGCTCAGAGGGAACTCCAGGATGTCTGTACAGGTGTTTTAATGCCTTGATAATGAAAGGACAGTGTGAGAGACAAAAATCTTTCCATCCAGCACCCATGGGAAATTCACATCATGCTCATCTGTGCAGCTGTGGACGTGTCAGACACACTGATGGCACAGCACTGTGTCGAGGTGGCAGAGAGGGCACAAGCAGAGTGAACTGAGAAAGTGAAATGTGCTTCAGATGTTGATAAAAGTCAGAGGACACATCAGTATACAGTGTGAGAACTGGTCAGGACTCAGTGATCAGGACTGGACTCAGTGGTCAGTCAGCTCACCAGAACAGAAATCTCACTGTGTGACACTTGTTACCGTGGTAATCTGTCTGCGTGCAGGTCTTCTTGGCTCTTACAGGGACAGGCAGGAGTCACTGTGATTTGTTTATTGTGTGTTACAGCCAAAACGCTCCTGGGGATAAAGAGCAGACTGAGCACAGCCCTTGTGAAGCATGCGCCTGGAGCAGCAACCGTTTGTCTGCTGTTATTCATCCAGGCTGTGACATGTGTGCGCCCTGAGCGCTTCAGTCTGAGCACTGTTAAAACAACATTTAACCTCAGCCTGATCAACACACATGAAGAGTAAACAGCATGCAGTTTTCTTCACCCCGTTTCTTCCCCTGTTACCTGTAGGCAGCAGATGAGGAGGGGCATGTGAGCGATGATGACTTTACTGGACGTCTTGGACTGCAGCTTCTCAGACAGCTTGGTGCAAAGGTTCTCTGCTCCTGGTGAAAACACATGAGGAGAGAAACTTTGCAGAGATACCTCCAGACACTGATCACTTCCTGTGTGAAAGAAGCCAGGCCTCACCCTGCTCCTCGGTCACGGCCCACACCATTAGGTCCACACAGGCGGCGTTGGCCTGGCAGCGCAGTTTGAGCGGGCTCAGCTCGCTCTGCAGGTACTCCACGTCGTGCAGGATCCTCTGCAGCTCCGACTGGCTGCTGCTGAACTGCTCCAGCACAAAGTCATGGACCTCCTTCACAAAGTCTGTCTGCAGGTCTGATGGACACAGATGCTACAGCATTAGTTCCTAAAAGTTTGTAATAATCAGAAGCTGGAGAGAGTGGAGTCTTCACCTTTCAAGTTGTACAGGGTGTCTCTCAGCATTTTAAATATAGCGACATACAGGGGGTCACTGAAGGTCTTGTAGTGCAGATGAAGACCAGGGCTCAGCTGTCGAAGAAGCAACAGAAAAATGTCAATGAAAAATGTTTTACCACAGTAAAACACAGAAACACCTGCAGGGATTTCAGAGTCAAACCTCCATGAGTTCAGCCAAAGCGTCGTCCAGTGATTTCAAAAATGTCTCAGACACAAACTGCTCGACCTGTTCCAGAGAAAGAGGCAAAGTCTTTATACACACAAAACTTTCAGCGCACATCACAGATAAACAAGAAGAACATGATATGTTCAATGATTGTGTAAAAAAACCATCAAATAAAAACACAAAACTGAAGGAACAAATGATCAATAATAATAATAATAATAATAATCATCATCAATATCTTTGATTGTTATGGGAGTCAGCCTCGAATGTCTGCACAGAGAGGGTGACAATGTTTTTGTCTTATTGAAGTTAACGCCAAGCATGTTTTTGAAAACATTACCAGTGCTCTCCAGTCTGTATCTGGGCTGCTCTGAGGTTGCCAACAAAAGAAACCACTGTAAATCTTAAAAGTGACTCCATGAAGGAGGAGCAGAACATGTTCCTTAGAGCCTGTCAACATGTCTGCACACTACATGTCTGTGTTCTGCTGCTGACCATGTGGAGGAGCTGTCTGAGCATATCCAGAGGGACGTGAAACTCTCCAGAGCTGCTGCCAGTGAACAGAGGTGAGACAGAGAAGCTGGAGCTGATGGTGGAGAAGTAGTACTCAGGGTCAACTGCGCTGCCGTCAGGGAGGTATGAGCCTGGAGGAGGAGAGTGTGATCTTCAGTCACTCATTTATGTTTCTGTGAGAAGGCCTGTGGCGGTTGCTGCTGCTGCTGCTAAGACACTGACCTTCAAAGTACTGGGCAGAGGGATCAGCAGGTGAGCTGGGGGTCAGGCCTGCTCTCTCTGGACTGGCCTGGAACCAGAGGTAACATGTGAGAATATGCAGCTCTGTTTCACCACAGGCTGTTAGATGTGTGTAATTATCGTACCTGTCGTGACACGCCGGAGGAGCTTTTACGCTTCAGGGTGTCTCCCTGACAAACCGTGAGCAGAGAGCTGGGCAGGATGGAGCGGAAGTCATTGAAGGATCTCCGACGGGACGCGTCACTGTTGTCACCTGAAGGCAGCACAGGAGGAACCGGTCGAGGGAACAGCTTGGACAGCAACGGTTCGTCTGTGTTGCTGTATCGGCCAAACGCCCGGGCGACGCCGAGCAGGGTGGGCACAGTGTACCTGCACAGGTATTCTGTAAGAAAGAAAAAATCACAACCTGGAACAGCTCAGAGACAAACAGAGGAAGATTTAATGTTTGTTCTGTTGGTACCTTTATCATGAGCCTCTGGTTCCCTGCAGGTATCCTGCAGCACCTGCATGATGTCCATGACCGCCTCCAGGATCTGAAGAGACATGATATCATCAACATTTATCACCTCCCACATCAGCACAATGCGAGAAAACAGACAAGGAGGGGGGGGGGGTCTTCAGGACATGCAGTAGAGGGAATCATGTGTTCAGATGTTATTGATGGATGAGCTTGTTGTGTACATGTATGAAATATGATGCGACACTGACACACACCTGTCCTCGTAGGGTCTCATCACGCTGAGCCACATCTGAGAGCAGCGTTACCAGACAGAAGCTGAAGTTCTCTGCGACAGGAAGTGCTTCTGCGGGACAGGAAGTTCACCTCAGGTTAGTAAACCATTACACAGGTCATAAACAACGACAACAGCAGAATCACAGGTGTGTGTCTTCACCTCTACATTTGCGTTCTGAGCTTTCTTCGATCCACTGAACCTTTGGGAGGCCTTTGAGCAGCCCGAGCAGGTAGGGCACGATGGCATCTTTGTGCTGCAACACATAGGGTGGAGGTTACCTCAGTGACAAACAGGAGGCCAGGATGAGGAGATGAACAGGTGGAGTGTTTACCTGCAGGTTGGACTCCACCAAGAAAATACCCAGTGCAATAACAGCATCTCTCCTCCGCTCATCCAGCTGGAAGACTCCTCTGAAGTCCACGGGACACATGCATTGTAGCTTCTGGACCTGAGGGAGGACGACACCAGGTTCATCTGTAACGACCAGCTTTAGAGGAACAGACTCTACCTGCCCTTCACACAGATTCACACAGACTCATCGTTCACGTCTGCTTCCATTAGCAGTAATGATTGTGTCGGCCTAATAAATGGGCTTCAGGAACCAGGCCAGAGTCCTGCCTCTGGCATTAATGAGCCTAATGCTGCAGGAGCAAACGTGAGTGTGGTGAGGGATTAACAGGTGTTTCATCTGAGGCTCCCTCATCTGATAATAATGCAGGATAAAGAGCCAGTTCTGGTCACATGGAAAAGTCCAACAGTGCCTTTAAAACTCACCGTGTCAACACTGGTGTGGATCTTAGTGCCAAAACTGTAATAAAGTGTAAGAAGGGATTTGGACTTTTAGCTGGTGTCAATGCCAAAACTCAAACCAGACACAAGCTCAGCGTCTCACTGAGCCAGAAAATCCTTGTTTATGGAAATACAAAGCATTTTAATGAGAAAGTTGGAGCTGCACCAGCTTCCATCACACGCCACAGCAGTGTTGTTACAGCAATATAACAATATGCTTTTATGAACCCAAAGGCTGCTCTGACTTCCTCTGAAGGAGGAAACTACACTGACACTGAGGCCTGAGCGTGAAGTTTCACACTCAGGCAAAACAATCAGTTCCTCAGGAAAATAAAGAAACTGGCTGAGTAATTGATAAAGGAATAAACATGAGCTAATGAGCTAATCATTCATCTTACTGGTTCCACAAACTGACACAAGCTGTTTCCACATGAACGCACGGCCCTGCCTGCTCGTTGTGTTACTGCTCTCTCAGCTCTTTCATCACAGGACCCACTTCCTGCTTAATGTTTCCATATTCTCCGTCTCAGTGGGAGTCTGTTCTGGTTCACGTCAGCTTCTGCCTGAGCCACAGAAACACAGCTTCCCACGTCTCTCACCACAACGGTGGTAAAACAGATCCTGTGCTTCCTCTTGCCCCGTAAAGATTAACCTGTTTCCACCTCACTGAAATCACAGAAGGTGGGTTATTATATTTCACACTATGTCTGGTCCAAAGGTTTTCGTTTCATCTGATAAGAAACAGCTTTGCTTTAGAAAATACACCAGTTTGCGTGTAATACAAACATGATTTTATCACAAGAATAAAGGATAATAAGGCTGAGCACAGTTCATATTGTACATTCATGGTGCAAATAACTAAGAAGAGAGCAGCTAACACAGAGCGGTGCTGTGGGGAGATTTATGAGGCCCTGGGCAGCAACAACGCCAAGACTGTTCACTTCAGAGCTGCAGCAATCACATGATTAATCAATTAGCTGATGGACAGTGGACAATAACCGATAATAACTGATTGACTGTTGGATCATCTGGTGTGATGCCAAACATGGTTTTATTCCAGCCTCTCAAATGTGACAGTCCTGCTGTTTGACAAAATGTCTTTATGGTTGTGAACATAACAAATAACCACAGTCTAATGTGATGTAATGTACTGCTATAATAAAAGACACAGCAGGTCCAACACACTGCAGGCTGCATCCTCTGTGGTTCATGCTCTGCTCATCACCTGACTGACAAACTGCTGCAGCTCTGGAGCTTGTTGTCCTAATGAAACACTGGGAACTTATCCAGCTTCTGTTAACGTGTAAACAAACAACAAAGTTTGCATTAGCCTCTGTTTCCCGTTTGAATGGCAGCCACGCAGCTAAAGAGCGAGCATGAGACTCAGCCTGACACCGTGAGGGAAAGTGCAGGAATGTGGGATTTGTTGTTGCGGCTTTTCTTCCTTTTAAGTCTTTGACATAAACCCGGGCGAAGATTAACGACAGGTTCAAAACAGCTAACGTTAGCCGACGTTAGCAAAGCTGTGGAGTCAAGCTACAGGCTGTTGTCGGGTCGAGTTAGCTGTTAAAATACGAAATGATTCAATAACACACACACACACACACACACACGATGACAGACGTGTTCAGTGAGAGACAGCAGAAGAAGAGGAGCGGAGTTAGAGATGGGCCTCGGTGTCTCAGACAGGTATTAGCTCGTCCCAGCCGTTAGCTAAAGGTAACGTTTACCTTCTCTATGGGCGCGTGCTGATGAGCCGCGAGCGACCGAGCCAGCGACAAGACGGTGTTGAAGTAAAACCCTCTGTTTCCTCCTCCATTGAGATTCATGGTTTACAGATGCCCTAGAAGCGCTGCTCTCTCTCACACACACACATCTTTCATTCGTCCCGAGGAGAAGTCCGGACTCCGCAAGTGACAACTACGGCAAGCGCACAGTCCCAATAACGCGAAGCAAGGTCACGACACAAAATTGCTGTTAAATGGAATAGATGGGCCACGGTTCATGTCTGTCAGGCTGATAAAAGGGAAGTTAAGTCAATGATAAAGAGTGAACATTATGTTCACATTTTTAAATCACACTTAAGGTCATGGCTTTGATTCCTATGCAGAGCTCATATATGCAGAGCTCATATATGCAGAGCTCATATATGCAGAGCTCATATATGCAGAGCTCATATATGCAGAGCTCATGCCTTGTCCCCAGTGGCATTCTCCAGTCTGGACCAGAACCGGAACCAGGAACGGGGCTGGGGCCGTAACGGAACCAGAACCCGAACCGGGACTGGGACCGCGACCAGGACCACCCGAACTGGGACCGGTACTCGAACCGTAACTGGTACCGGCACCCGAACTGGGACCGGTACCGGCACCCGAACCGGGACCGGGACCGGTACCGGTACCCAAACCGGAACCGGTACCGGCACCCGAACCGAAACCAGTACCGGCACTCGAACCGGTACCGGTACCCGAACCGGTACCGGCACCCGAACCGGGCCTGGCAACCGAACCAGGACCGGGACCGGTACCGGTATCCAAATCGGAACCGGTACCGGCACCCGAACCGGAACCAGTACCGGCACTCGAACCAGTATCGGCACCCGAACCGGGCCCGGCAACCGAGCCGGAACTGGTACCAGCACCCGAACCGGTACCCGAACCCGAACCGGTACCGGGACCAGAACCGGAACCGGAAACAGAACCGGTACCCGAACCGGACACGGACTGAAGACACCGGAGAGGAGCAGCAGGTCACTACGTCTTTTTCATTCAAGGACTCATGGCTGCATTTTTCCACAGGAAGTCAAAGTGCGGAGCAGAAACATATTTGTATATTTAAAATAAAATTTAAATAAAAAGTGTCTGAAATGTACAAATATGAAGAAACAAGGAAACAAACACGTAAAAATATTTCCACTATTAATGAAACGAACAGAACGTGTGAACAGTCTGATCCATGTTTATTGGTGAGCATGTACATATTAGAAGTAATTAGACCGAAGGCACAACACTGTGTTTAGCTACAGCAAAGGTTTCATGTGATATAATCCCACAGGTATATATATATATATATATATATATATATGTGACACAGGTCTAGGTGCACACAAGGCCCAGTTGAACATGGAGCTGACGATGGGAGGTCAAAGTAAACACTGTGTCCAACACAAAGACTGTGTGATGAGCAAAAAGAAAACAAAAATTACACATGAATTGCACTGCATGTAAACATGTCAGACTCACAAGCTACAGACTCCAGTCGATAACATGGTTTTACATTTCTGAGCAGCAGTTGGCACATTGGTTTCAGTTGATGTAAAATTTAAAGGCAATTAATATCACGTTAAAAATGAAAAAAACAGAACCTGACAATCTGCAATAAAAGCTTTCTACACCACTCGTCCTGCAGGGAACGAGCTGGAAGGCACTAATCATGGCACTTCTTCTCAGACAGGCATCTCTATGCACTGAAGGCAATTACAAAATCTGAAGCAGAAAGAAAAGACAACAACAATAATAAAAATATCAATAATGATAATTCCTACTAACGGTTACGATGAATTGAGAAGATCTCAGATGAGACATCAGGCACCAGAGCGGTGTGTGCAGCTGAGGACATCTCTTTACAAACCACCTGTAGTGACCGAGTCCACACAACATTCAATCATTCTTAATCTCAAAAGATCTCAAAATGAATCACGTCATAATACACAGGCACTTTTCTGAGTAAATTAATGGGTTAAAACATCTCTGCAACGTAAAAGTGAACCTCTGGTGAAAACCTGCGTCTCTGAGTCAAACTGCATCTGTGCAGCTCCTACGATGTTGATTAATCTGATTATTGTGACTCGAGGCATTTAGTCTTTTGAATGTACCTTAAGTTCTGCAGCGTGAGGTCTGAATATTAATTATTAAACAGGCACTGAATGAAATAATGAGTCTAAACTATCTTTTCAGAGAAGAGGAAGAAGAAACTCTTGCATATAAGGAGGGCTTTAAACACAACTGGATCTGTGGTTTAATCTCATCTTCAAGTATAATTTCTTTGTGGTGTGTGAATCACATTATGTTGGGTCGGGCGCTGGTGTCTGTTTGATGAAGGACATACAGCTTTAATGTGACTGGACTCAAAGAGCTGCAGGTGAGACAGATGAAGGAAATGCCCCGGTCCTTTTAAAAACTTCACCCTTTTCTGGAATTAAAGAAGAAAATCCTAAAAACAAAGGTGTCAGTGTGAGAAGCAGCGGCTCTGCAGGCTTTTTGATTTGTTTTGTTTCATGCAGACGATGCTTCCACTTGTAAAGACTGTTTTAAATAAAAACCTAAGACCACACCAATCCCTTCTCTCTGTCCGTCTGTCTCTCTGTCTGTCTGTCTGTCTGTCTGTCTGATGACCAGTTGGAGGTAGATATTAGAACCTAGAGCAGTGTGTTGTCAAGGAGATTGGTTCAGGGCTGAAGGCCTGTCCTAAAAGCTCCTGGCTTGTGTAGCACCGGGAGGAGGAGGATTTTCATTTTCCATTTCAGTCTGTCTTCCAGACCATGTTCAGGACCTTCACGACCTCCTCGTAGATGATGAAGACGATGGCCACGTCCATACACACCCGACCGAGCCGAGGAACAGTACCTTTGTAGAACCTGAAGAGAACGGAGAGAAGGAGAGTTAACAACATTCAGGAATCTTTAAGTCTTCTGATAGTTTCTATTTAAAAACATCCTACATGGAGGTCAAAGCTTGTGACTAACACACTGAGTCCTAACAACAAGATCAACAAAGACACCTGCTACAAACTTCATCAACACATGAGCTGTTTCTGGGGACACAGTAAAGTGAGGGACCAGTCTTTGCAGCTCATGTGCTGTCAAACTGAATTTGTCTTCGTGTGAGTTGCCCCCTCAGGGCCACCGTGCTTCAGTGACCTGGCATCATGGGGTTGTTTCCATGACGACGGGTCAAACTAAAGAGTGAGAGACCTCCAACCGTCACCTCCTCCCTGTGTGTGAACTTACGCCATCGGCCCCTCGTGCTTCATGATCTTCATGGCACAGTCCAACGTGCTCTTGTACTTGTGAGCTTCGAGACCCTGTTGAATAAAACCCAAACACACGAGTCGGTCACGATGCTGCAGGGTCACATTATGACACATGAAGACGTGAACGTCTGAACCAGTTCTTCAACCCACCTGCATCCTGGTTTTAATCACGTCCAGGGGAGTGTTTCCAAACACACTGGCAGCTCCGGCCACAGCTCCAAACAGTCCAGTCAACAAGGGGTTAATGGATTTGTTGGGGTCATCACCTTGGTGTTTATAAAATGAATGTAATATATATTAATAATCAACATAATGTATAATAACTGAGACGTTTTTAGGTGTAGCTCCCTCACCTTTGTACCAGTTCCTCAGTGAGGTCATGACATAGAAGCGGATGGCCTGGTTGGAGCCCTGCTTCAGCACCGTGGCTGTGAGGCCCTGGTAGGTTCCCTTCAGTCCTGGGCACACACACACACACACACACACACACACACACACACACACACAGAGCAGGTTTAATCAGTGATGCAGCAAAGTCTGTTTCATCTCACCAGCACTCAGATTATGGTGAACAGTGATGGATGTGATGGTTCCAGTAACCTCATGAAGTGACACACAGGGACCAGCAGGGGGCAGTGAGTCACACAGGGACCAGCAGGGGGCAGTGAGACACACAGGGACCAGCAGGGGGCAGTGTGACACACAGGGACCAGCAGGGGGCAGCGAGACACACAGGGACCAGCTCAAATCAAACTCCTCTTTACCTTCAGTTCGAACGATCTCCCTCACTCCATGGAAGAAGCCTCTGTACTTGGGGTTTGCTGACGTCTGATCGTGGATGAATTTGACCTGAAACGACACGGAGACCGTGATGAAGGAGTTTTTCTTACAAAGGATTATGGGAGAAAACCTGAGGTGAGTCTCAGGTAGCAGGTCGTTTTTACCTTGACCGTCTCCATTGGACAGACGACCACCACGGCTTCAGCGACGCCGGCGCCAAGGCCACAGAGGAAGCCTCTTTTACTGTCCAGTTTACCGCTCTCATCACGCATCTTATTACTGAGGAACTCAAACACCCCGAACCTGCAGAGAACAACACAGGACATCAGTGAAACTCTTCTTCTTTTCAGAGGACGCGGAGTTCATGGAGGCTTCATCAATCATCACTAATACATTTTATTATCAGTTATAAGTGATTAATGAGTCGGCCTTCAGGGTTACTGAGAACTGTCCCTGGAAATGAACACCTTCAACTTTTTATTAACGACTAATCATTCTGACGTTTTATTAGCAATAATTAGCATTAGCTTTTTTTCCCAAAGTTTAAACACCACGAGCAGGAGATAAATGTTTTACAAGCTGTGTCATCTCTGGTCACAAGATATAAAGATATATTCTGAAGTCACATGTTTATCTGTAAGATGACCTGCTGTTACCTGACGGCTGCTTTAGGTATGGAGCCGTAGAGCAGAGAGCTCAGGCCTCGGTACAGACCCCTCACCCCATGACTGTTCACCGTCTGCTTCACACAGTCGACTGCAGGAGGAGGAGGAGGAGAAAGAGGTAGAGATGCACATTAGAAAGAAGAACACAATGATTCCTGCAGGGAAATGAAAACCTGTGTCAGGATGAGATAAAGTGATAAAGTGATGAGTCTCTGAATGTGTGACAGCAGATCAATAAAGTGGTAATACAAGAAAAAAGAGGCAGTAAAATAAAAATAAGAGACTAGAGTAAGAACAGAGCTCCTCAGACCTTCACTCTGAGCTTCACAGACAAACAAGGTCAAAGGTCAACAGAGACCAACTCACTCCACAAACAGTAACGTACGTCAGTGTCCCAGTGAATCACTGTGGATTATTATTAATCAGGTCAAATACTGAGCAGGTCAACTGTGGACACCTGAAGACTTTGGACCTGAAACCTCACTTCAGTAATCAATTATTAATCAATATCCAACTCCTGATCTGTCTTTGTCAATCATGTGGATCTACTGTACTTTACTGTACTGTCACAGCTCAGAAATTAATGAATGCTGTTTTATTTCTGACAATTGGAAACTACCTGATACCTGCACTGATCATGTTGGATCATGTGGATCATTCTGATCATGTTGGATCAGTTTGATCATGTTTGATCGTGTTTGATCATGTTGGACTGTTCTGATCATGTTTGATCACTTTGGATCATGTTGGACTGTTCTGACCATGTTTGATCATGTTTGATCAGTCTGATCATGTTGGACTGTTCTGATCATGTTTGATCATGTTTGATCATGTTGGACTGTTCTGATCATGTTTGATCACTTTGGATCATGTTGGCCTGTTCTGACCATGTTGATCATGTTGGATCAGTCGGATCATGTTGGACTGTTCTGATCATGTTTGATCACTTTGGATCATGTTGGCCTGTTCTGACCACTCACCGATGCCTTTGTATTTCGGAGGGTTGGCCTTCTCATCCAGCTGCAGCTGTGTCTTCACGTACTCTGTAGGGAAGGTGATGCAGATCTCGATGCCTCCTGCGATCCCACCTGAAACAACACGACAGCTCTCAGAGGGGTTTCAACACACGCACACACACATACCATCAGTTAGTGATGGTAAAAATCTACTTTTTCTTCATATAAGAATAAAGACTGTACAGTAACACTTTCAGACCGTCTTCATCTTAAGGTCACAGTCATGGAGTGATGTTAAACACACAGATGTAACACACCATGCTGTCAGAGTGTTAAATACACACAGACTGATGCAGTTCATTTGAAAAAGCAGAGAAAACGTTACATTTACTGTCAGAATTTACTGTAACGACTGAAGGTGTTTCCACTGTGGACATTCAGCCAACACAGGTTTGTGTCTCTGACTGTTCCTGGCCTCAGTTCCACCTTAAAACTCTGGCTGTCGCACATCTGCCGTTCAACAGCAAACAGTTAGCTGGCGTCTGATTGGCTCGGCTGATACAGTGCGATTGTGCCCACAGATACACCTCCCACCCCCCAGCACCATCACCATTCAGGCCTCCATCCAAACACAGGGGGTGTGTAGCCTGCAGAGTTTACCACATCACCGTAACAACACAGAGCAGCATTCAGATGGTCTGATCCTCTGCTGTTGGACACGTGATGTGTTCACAGAGCCAACGGAAACTTCAGCTTTGTCAGCGAAGTGTGAAATTTTCAGTTTCTGGTGAAAGTTTAACTCCATTAATGATTCCTCCAGTATTGATCATATTACCAACAGTAACTGCCTTGGTTTTAATAAAACTTCTACAAACACGCTCTCAAATCATTCGTTTTTACTTCTTTTATCTCCCTTTAATTATTTCGTGACCCTCAGATTGATGCTGTGACCCCTGTGAGGGGTTCGGCCCCCAGTTTGGGAACCACTGACTAAACTACAGCCCAGTGTTCAGTGAACGCAGCTCATTCAGGCCTTGAGAAGCAAGGACACGTTCAAAAACAACATGTTTCTGCAGCACTGCTGAAAAAAAAAACCTTGAATTGAGTCTCACATGTTTAAAAAGGCCATTTGTTGCATGCACTGGTTCTGCAGGGCTGTCATGCCAGGCAGTCGAACACAACACAGCACCACATCTACCCTGTATTCAGACATGCAGGTCAGGCTGAGCGTGCACCAGCGGTCACAAGATTACAGAGCGACAAATCACTGTTTTCACCCACACATCAAACACACCACGGCCTCCTGGCTGAGGCTCCGACACACCCAGGCTTTTATTTTGGTAAGAGGCTGCAACTGGGAATTAGACTGGAGTCAAAAACACAAAGTCCACATCATCACCATCAAGGTACCTGTTTCAGGTCCGGCTGTTCAGGCTGGGAAAAGACACAGAACCAGTTTATCCAGTTCAACACACAGACTGGAACAGTGTTTTTACAGAAGAAGAAGAATAGATGAGCGTCAGACTTCAGGCTTGACTTGTTTTTACTGCTGCAGCAGAAACACAAAGGTCAAAGGTCAGACTGAAGTGTCTGGCTACAGATGGTAGAGAGAGCTCAGGTGTGACAGGTAACACACACTCTGACAGTGACACACACACTCTGCTTCCTCTGCGTGTCTCTCCTGCTGCAACACATCATGGTGTTTGCCATGAGAGATGCTGCATTCACTGCCCCTGGGACAGTCCCAGGTCATGTGCTTTGAAATGAGAAACTGAAAACAACATGGACGCTCCAGAGAAGACAGTGAAGGTTGTTTCCAGTGTTTGTGTCACTGATTGTCAGAGTTTGTACTAATCAATAACAACATTAGACATCTGATTCTAAAGAAACATTTGCACCATTAATCTAAGGTTTGTCACCATCAAACATTCACTGTCGTCCTCCATGTTTTTTGTACATGATGTCACAGCTCAACAAGTTACTTCCCAGTTGTTGTTCACCTGCAATATTCATTTCAGAAACTCATTTTTCCAATTATTCTGACACCATTTGAACGCACCTGAAACAAATATGTGATCTCCACATTTACATTTTAAACACTGAAGATAAAACTGAAGACAGCAGCTGCTCTGAACGTGTCATCAGGTGTAAATATAGATTATTATGTTTAGTGTTAGTGACTGGGACGTTAACAGAGAATGAACAGGAGCCTCCACTCTCTGATACGGACGCTGACTGATTCAGGGATTAGCTGTTCAAATCCTCCTCATGTGATGTCACAGCCTCGTCACACCTCTGATGTCACGCAGCCGCACTGAGCTTGTCATCACTTAACTGCACTGTGCCGCTCCGCGCTCTGCCAAAGGTCGTGACCCCACCGTGGCCCAGGTGGATATGCTTTGTCATCGTAGCTCGTGACCGTGAGGCCTCATACGGCAGGGGGGGCAGCAGGCCGACAGGAAACACCCACCACCCTGACACCATCCGGACGGAGTGAGATCAAACCTGCTGCTGCGCAGAGGTGCAGTCAGTGAGCCGTTATCAGTATTGATCGGTAATGATCAGCCCTGAGCTCTGTGAAGTTTGAGTATCTGTCACTGATTGACTAACGAGAAGAGGCAGCAGTCAGAGTTCACTTCAGCCACGATGCCTCTTTAAACATGGGGGGGGGGGGGGCAGTGGGGGGCCTGGTCTCTTAACAGGCCTTAAGTCCCAGGACAGGGACCAGCCTGTGTGTCAGTGATCTGGATTTAATTTGATGAGCTGGATTTTCACTTGGTTTTCACTCTGACTGTTTCATATGGTTCAGTCTTCACATCACAGGACACACTGGGCCTGTCCTGTCCCCAGAGACAAGGTTTACCCCCCTGGACTTAAGTGATCTGCCCTGACAGGCCTGGTAGGAAGGAACTTCATACGTTTGTGCTAAAATCTGCTCAAAACTAACACATTAACACAAGAATGAGAGCAGTGAAGACGGCATTAGACTGAATCACAGTCAGATCCGTTCATGTGTAACTCTGGTCTAAAACTAAAACATTTTACAGCTATTTCTGCTGCATATTTTAATTATATGAAGTTCTAGTGGTAAATACATCTCTAAGAACCAGGAGGAAAGGCCCTGTGTTGGATCATTTACCATATGCATGACTGTATTTATCATGATAGATTTTAGTTTAGACATAAAACTACAACATTTCCAGCACTGGAACAGATTTTGCACCAGTTTCCGCAAGTTAATCACCATTAAACCCAGTTCTATGCAGGTACAGAATGAGAAGTATCAGCGTGCAGCAGCAGAGACGAGACTACATGTGCATGAGTGTCTTTGACCTGTCACCACTGCGGGGCCTGTGTGGAGCAGCCCGAGGTCCGGGCTGTGCAGGGCCTGCAGTCAGACACCCGGCCCATCATGGTGCACTTCACTACAGTCTGACCCAGCTTCCCCTGGCAGCGGTGCACGGCTGTTCCCTCCATGTGCACGACACAGGACAGTGATACAAGTGAACGGAGCTGAGCCGCGGCGCCGCTTCTCAACTTGACATCAACAACTTGAGCAGAAAGTTTCCTACCTGCCAGGATCGCCTTCCCCGGGTGCGTGAGCTTGGCTTTCCCCGCCGGAGCTGCAGCGGCCAGGCACCGGGGTCTGTGGAACGGGTTCACGAAGCCTGGTTGTCCCGACATGACTCACGACACCGCGGACAAACTCCTGCACTAACTTCGTGTCTCTGCTCGGTTCCAGCGGAGCCTCTCAGCCGTCAAACCCTCATGCAGTCCCGGAGCCGAGTGCAGCAGGAGTCGCGGTGAAGACATCCAAAGGCCGAGCGGGCGGCGCCGACCATTGGACTCTCGCTGCTGATCTGGACTTGGTAATGTGTGCGCGTGAGTGAGTGTGTGTGTGTGTGTGTGTGTGTGTGTGTGTGTGTGTGTGTTGTACTTTTGACAGTGAAGTTATCACCTCGACACACACACACTCACACACACACAGGCAGATAGCGTCGAGTCAGTGTTCACTCAGGGCGGGGCAGGGCGCGACTCCCCCCCCTCCTCCTCGAAGCGCCATGTTTGCGTCAGACTTTTAAGGTGGACCGAGGAGTTGTGGCTCGGAGCTCATTCACTCTGACTTTGTTGCCCATGTGAAGTACCACACGTGGTCTGTAGGGGGCGCTGCTGTAATGTAAATATAATGAATGTATTATTTATTATTGAAGGAGGTTTCTTTTCCGTTTTTCTTTCTCTGTTATCACGTTGTTCTTATTGTTTTATGACGTTAGTATGAGTGGAAGTTTTTATGTGTATGTGTGAAATGGCGGGTTGTTAAATGACGTCTGCCTCTCTGTTATTATCTACTTGAATTTATTATATTTGTGTATGTGGGACACTGTTAGATAACTCACCACATGGCAAGGCAAAGTTATTAATACAGAGATTAAGGTCTCTGGAAGCCCAGATGAAGCTAGAGGGTGAACTATCCAACCTTGAAAAGACGTACACTAAATATCCATCTGAGGCTAATGTGAAGGCCACAAAAGCATCTCTAACTTCTCTGCCTTCTCACAGAGCCGAGCAAAGTATCAGGGTCTAAACACAGTCTATACGAATGTGGCAATAAACCGAATAAATACCATGCAAGATCAGTAAACAGGAGTGACTGTCAGACAGTTTCATCTACTGAAGACACAGGTAGATCTAACCCAGTCTCAGAAAGAGGTTTTTTAACTTCAGACTCAGTTTTTATTTTTAATGAAGAGGAAATGATGACAATGTTCACACAGTTTTTAATTTTCCTTTATTAGAATTCCCTTAGTTAACATTGGAAAAAAATGAGGTACTGTGTCTAAGTGACAAAGAAAAATGAGCCTTATAATGGTGACGACATGAGATGGAAAACATATTTTGATGCATGAAAGAGAGACAGAAATGAAAGAGAAGAGACATGATGGAGGCGTGGGACACAACAGCTCCTGACTGGATCCTATCAGAGGAGACACTCAGGACCATCGGCTGTGGTTTCTACAGGTCTGAGGAGTGGAGGTGGTTTTTGATTTGGAGCCCAACAGCGACGAGCGCAGAGACAGAGCGACACGAGGAAGCAGCTGTCCATCGAATCATCAGAGGGACAGACGTCCTCGTCCTCCGACCGTGTGACGCCGATAGATGAAAACAATGTCGCAGAAATGCAAAAAACTAACTACACGACGCTAACCAGAAGATTCCACCACACTGGTTTCACCTACCGAACATGAGAGGTCACAGAGGGTCAAAGGTCGCGTGTGGAGCATCGACAGACTTTCATTGTTCCCGTTTTAAAAATCCTTCAAACTTTAACTTCCATGATTCAGTCACATGACAAGAAACACTTTCACTTTATGGAGTCAGTGGTCCACAAACCTCACAGAAGCTGTAACAAAACAACAACAACACAAAACACACACTTTCAGCTCTGCATCCTGGTCCTCATCCTCTCAGGCTGTTCTTTAGTTTCCATTTTAGTTTTTCTAAGGAAGGCGGGAACGACTCAACGCAGACGCTTTAATGAGCTTCACATTTACACCGATGACGACAGAGACAAAAACTACTTCATTCGAGACCTACGGGGAAATAAATAGTGTCACTTCAGTCAGTAACCATGGTAACGATCTACCTGCTCCACCATCTTCTTCATGATCTGTTCTCACCTGTCACGTCCTCTCAGGACGTTTGAACATGAGGCCGAGACTCAATGTTGCTGCCAGAAAAACTCGTGATGTGATGACAGTGGGGGGGGGTAGGAGTCCAGAGAGGAGGCGCTACATGATGGAGGTGGAGGAGGTGGTGGTGGTGGTGCGGGGGCAGGGGGCAGGGGGCAGTAATGTGTGTAAGTGCGTGTGTGGGGGGAGGTGATTCTGGGCTTCTCTTGTTTTCTTCTTTGTTCGTGACTCTGAGCTCTCCCTCTTTACGCCTCCAGCTCGAAGCCCATCCCCACTTTGTGTCCGCCGGCGTTGAAGTTCTTCCCATCAATCAGAGCTGAGAGGGTGACCTTCACACCTACACACACACACACACACACACACACACAGTAATATTAAGGTCGGAGTGTGACGAGTATGAAGGAAATTATTAACTAATTTACTTCACATTTAAACTGTGCAGCAGTGTTTAGTTCAGACAGTTCATGATGATTTAATCAATGAAATGAAGTGAAGGATCATGGGAAGAGTTAGAACAGGTTCATTCTGATCTGATGTCAACATCAATCACAGGCTCCACTGTCTGGACAGGAAGAAGAAACAACCAGAGGCTCTAACCTACATATTTGTCTGAGCAGCATCATAGAACTCAAGGGGGGGGGGGGAGGGGAGGGGAGGGGGATCAGAGGGGGAGGGGAAGAAGAGGGGGAGAGAAGTGAGCATACCTGGCCTGAGGCTCTGGGTGTAGCCGACTCCGATCAGACTGGCATTGTTCACTTTGGCCTGAAGCGAAACAGGAGAAGATGAAGAAGAGTGAGTTTGTGAGAGAGGGAGGGTAGAGAGAGAGAGAGACAGACAGACAGAGAGACAGACAGACAGACAGAGAGACAGAGACACTCACAGACAGAGAGGCGTCCTTGTCCAGCTTGTACTTGGCGGCGATGCCGAAGCGGGTGTTGTTGCTGCCGGCTGTCCAGGCCAGAGTCACGGCCGTCTCCAGCTCGTCGTTCACCTTCTGGTAGATGGAGCCTCCAAACTCAGTGCCGTCATTCCTGAGGGGGAGGACACAGTCAGAGCCTGGACACGGGGGTTCCTGGGGGGCCACAAGGGCCCATGGGGGCCACAGGTACACTCTGAGACAAAGCAACCTGAGGCCTGTTTATCTGGACTAATCTATGATTCCCAGAATGCACCTGAACGCCTCTTGTTGTTAACCTGGTCATGCTGATTAATTGACAGGGCGGACGCTGAGGTCATGTGACTCACACGTTGGTGTGCAGCTGGAAGTCTCCGGCCCTGTATCCCAGGGCAAAGTTGTTCTGGGCCAGTTTGGACTTGGCCGTGTCGAAGGCCATCTGGTAGCCGGCCAGCCAGCCCTCGTAGCCCAGCACTGCGGCCGCGTGGATGATGGGACCCTCAAAGTCCACGTCACAGCCCAGGTTCACGTAGTCACGCTTGTAGCCCGTCTTCAGCTTCCCGCTCTTCTTACTGAGAAACAGATTGATCCACTGTGATTAGTGATTTATTGATCATGTCTTCAGTGCAGCTCTGCAGTCAACTCTGAAATAATGATGATGATTGAACTCTTCAATCAAACTAAAGGAAGTCGGAGCTGAGACATAGAAACAGCTCAGGCCTTAGCAACGGTGCGACAGAACATGTCAGTGGTGTTGAACCCTTGACTTTTTATTCTGGACGTATACCTCGAACACCTCGGGCACTGGGTCCAGGCCTACTGCACTAGTTTGGTGCTCTGGTCTCAACATGTGTCCTCAGTAGCCCAGAAAGCCCTAGAAACCATCTGTGCATGTGATGAGGAGTGTGTGTGTGTGTGCAGTAAGTCAACAGTGAGCAGTGTGCTGCTGTGTCATGTGATGCACAGATACTCAGCTTCCATTAACTCTGGTTCTTTTAGTCAAGATTATGATCAAATAGATTTTCATCAACTATGTTCAAGTTCCCTGTGAAGAGCCAGACTTCACTTTTACACTTTTACACTTAATTCTCATAAATTCCCCTGAAATCCCAGGGAAAGTTTCCAACTTTGAAAATAACCAGAATTTTGCAGCTGTAATCAGTTCAGTATCAGTGTTACACACAAACGTGTCTCACCCTGTGTTTGGTACAAAAGATGTGTCCAGCGCCACCTTCAGTCCCTGAGCCAGCTGTGGGTGAGACAACACACGGTCAACAGTGTCCACGCACACACGCACGCACACACACACACACTCACACACTCACACTCACTCACAGCGGTAAAAGGCTGTAACAATGGTGTTTTATCATAGTGAACACACACACACCTGGTCCTCCACAGTGACCTCTGTAGCCAGTGTGTTGTCTGTGTTCCACTTCTGGTTGAAGCTCAGGCCGAACTCCTTCATCTTGTACTTGGTCTCCAGGCTGCCTGAGGCCTTCCCTGTGTCTGTGTTACTGGAGCCAGATGTGTTGAACTCCTGATGGGGGGGGACACACACACACAGTGTTAGAGCGTCACACACACACACGACACACAGACTGACCAAGAGAGAGAGTGTGTGTTTGGAGAAAAACCAAAATTAAAGGAGTGCAGAGAAGAAGAGACGACGACTGAGAGGAAGTGAATTCTTCATGAACTGTGCAGAAATGAAACAACACACAGACACACAACTGTGCGAAGACACACAACCTGAACAGTGATGAACGTCAGAGCTGTCAGGATCCATTCAGACGATGATTTTAATGTTTCTTTAAAAACACTCTGTTGCTTTGACATTTGACCCTAAAGTTTGAACCAGCTGTTGGAGATCAGCTTCAGTCTCTGTCACAGTTTCTACTCTGATGTTTCTATTGTTTCTACTGGAGCAACAAGAGCTTTAATTCATGTCTAACACAGTAGCATGTTGTCGTCTCTTATGGAGACAGAACCTTTGAGGTTCACTTCAACCTGATCCTGATCAACTACAGACACTCATGTGATTAATATCACAGTCAGTTTGTCAGTTTGTATATTTGAGCTGTTTCTCTAACAAACCAGATGAATGTTGAGGAAACATCACTGCTCTGTTTCCTTCATTAAGACATTAATGACACTGTTAAAACGTGACCCTCGACTAAAAGTGAACAAAATCATAATGAGGAAAAAACAGTGCAAAGTCCAGATCACAGGAGCTGCAGATTACAAAACATCGATGAGCAGACTGATAAGAAATGAAAGGTGATCAATACAGTGACACATAAATAAATCATTCTCCACACAGAAATGAATCACAGGGAGAAGATGAGACACAACATCAACATTCATGAGTGAAACACTGAGACCACAGTGAGACAGGAGGCAGAGACGACGACGACGTGAAGAGAAAAAAGTGAAGAAATGAAAAATGATTTTAGTCCAAATCACACGATCGTCTTACCATCTACATTAGAGCACGAGCGTCCACAACAGAGGCAGCAGCATGGAGACAGAGCAGGGGTTAGGACAGACAGGCAGAGACACAGACAGGCCGCACACGTGCACACACACACACACACACACACACACACACACACACACACACACACACACACACCTGTGGGCCTGCATGTTTCTCTACTACAGAGCACAGGTGGAGCCGAGCACATCTGCACCTGCAGCGGTCCACAGCTGGAAACCTCAGAGCTCCAGGTCACAGAGTTCAGTTCAGTTCAGACATTTACAATAAATCATGTGATCATGTGATGTCATGTGATCATGTGATGTCATGTGAGGTCATGTGAGATGTCTGAGGAGTTTAGTGCAGGTAGGAGGCTGCAGCAGGAAACACCAGGGGAGATGGAGTCTGCAGGAAGCAGCTGGAGAACGACAAGAACAAAGAAAAGAGTCCTCACCACTCCACTCTGAGACTTGGTCTTCAGGTCCAGCTTCACCACACCGAAGCCTGGGGGGGGGGGGGGGGGGGCAGATTCATCAGCAGCTCTGTAATGTCTCCTGCTGACTGACTGTCAGACTTTGAAGGTCTGCATCGGTGTGATTACATTCATTTACCAAGAACAAACTGATTTTCTGTACAAATACTTGTTAGTGTCTGACGTATATAATAATGTACCATAATGTGATATAATGTGATATAATATTAAAGGATATGATATATAATATAACATGATTACATAATGAGATATATTCTTACACTATCACACAGTTGATTCACACATAGACTACGACTGTCAATCCATTAAAGTAGTTAATCCCATTTAATTACAGTGACACACATTTTTATTCCAGTTGTTCAAAATAAACCATAAACAATAACGTTGAGAATAAAAATGGAATTAATGAGTTATTATCACATGAACGTGGCGCAGCGTGCAGCAGCACTTCCTGTACGACTCACCGTAGACAGTTTTACATCAAAACCAGAGCGAGTGTCTCAGGAGTCAGTCGTTCATACTCACCGTAGCCTTTGCTGAAGATATCCTTGGCAGCTTTGCCCAGGTCTGAGTACGAGGGGGGGACAGCCATTGTGCTGCAGGAGATAAAGTCCACAATGTCATTATTACAACTATTGTGTTTGTGCAGGTGACTGAACAAACTGAGCAGCAGACTGAGCGACGCTGTTCCTCCTCCGTCAGCTCAGGACCAACCACAGAGGACTGTACTGATCCAGCAGGTCACAGCATCAGGGAAACCAGGCTGGCTCAATCTTTACTTCTCCTGGTCTCTAATAACTTCAATTATCAATTTACATGAACGTCACCCAGATGATAATCAATATCCAGATCAGATGATCTGACCTCACTCCATCATGGTGTTCACACTCATCATCCTTGTGTATGTTATAGATTATATTGTGTATTTCTGCAACGTTTTAACTCTCTCACAAACTTGGTGAATTCAAAATAAGATAAAAAACTGATTAATGTATTAACAAGTTGAAAACTAATCAACTTGACTTGACTGATCGAACATTGGCCGACAGTGTCTTGCAGTTTACAGAGACTCACAGCCACACGTGTAAGTGACCATTTAAAGCTGCAAATGAAAATATTCAAGACTTTTCAATGATCCATCTATTCCAGGCTTTTCCAGGCCTGCAGAGCTCCTCATCCACACACACACACACACACACACACACACCTCTGATCCACTCCGTAGTTTACACACATGTTCTCAGTCTCTGTCCAAACACAGTAATAAGTGTCTTGTGATTGAACTGTGAGCTGCAGCAGCAGGAACAGCCTGTTCCTGCACACACAGGCTAACTGGGGTGTGTGTAAGGGTGGGGGTGGGGGGGGGGGGGCAATGTGCTAACAGTGCATCTGGAGAGCAAATGCACATTTTTAAGCAGCATATTTTACAGTGCACGGAGGTTTAAGGCCGAGCAGAGGTGATGGGTGATGGGGGAGCTGGTGGATGTTGAAGCAGCAGAACAAAAGCCAGTCGCTCCGGAGGTGAGTGTTCAGACACAGACACATAGGCCCGGCCTGCTCCGGCTCTGCTCCGGCTCTGCTCTGGGCTTTGTCATGTGTGAAACACAGAGGACGGGTCGAACACGGGAACAGGGCTTTGTGCAACTGTTCGGAGCTTCGTGCATCTCTCTGGGGACAAAGGAGAGCAGATGGGCCGGTGAAGAGGTGTGGGGAGGGGTGACAGCCAGCCAGCTAGCTAGCTACTGAGACTCATTAATGAGACACTCACTGGTCCGCTGATGCTCCGAGTAACGGTACTCCCCTGCGCTACCCCCACTACACACACACACACACACACACACACGCACACACCCCCTGTTACCCAGTCAGCGACCCGCAAACCGAGCTGATAAAGCGGCTAAAAGCGTCAGCTAGCTGGCAGGGGTTACAGCAGCGGAGCTGTGCACATCACACAGGGATTAAACTGTGCGTTACCAGGCTAAACATCGTTACATAACAGCCGCCGTCAGCTAAATCTGCCAACAACGGAGCTGCGCGGCTAACCTTGAGAAGAAACGTTATCAAAGAGGCAGCTACGGTAAAACTAAACGCTGTAAGGTGATGAAGTGAATTACGTCTCTTACCGGTGCGGAGGTGTTTGCAAAGGGGGGGTCTGCAGAGCCTGGAGTGTCCCTGGTGCGGCGGCAGCTCCGGGGGATGACAGCTAACCTAGCTTAGCGCTGACTATAACGGAGGGACAGGGCACAATGAAGGAGACATATGGCGCATGCGTGGTGACGGTGGGAAAAAGTGATCAAAGAGTCAGTAGGAGAGCAAGAGAACAATCCCCCCTCCCTCCTGAGAACGACCTGGTTCATCCCCACTGTGTCACAGGAGCAGAAAGTGATGAAGCATTTCCTCATCTCTCATTAAAAACAGGACATGAAAAAATATTTTACAAACCAACCACTAATACCAACAACATCTAAACCTGTGGCTGCACAAAGGCAGAAAAACTCTCAGTAATGAATCTGTGAATAACAAACAAAATACAGAATTTCAAACAATCAGTTCAAAGGGTGATCGATGCTGTTTGTTTCACAGAGAGTTCACAAACCAAAAAGACGGAACCACGGGTTTAATCACTCAGAGGGTTGGGCTGACCCTGGTGTATTTAGGTAAGACAGCACTTTAGACACTTAATCTTTTTTTTTTTTATATAATATTGTTATTATGGCTTTTCCATAAACATACAAACCGAACACATGTCAAACATACAAACAAACAGTGGCCACAGAAATCACACATCTTGTAGAAATCCCTGATAGAAAATGTACCCACAACCTACAATTATATATGTGTGTTGTGGGGGCGTCTTAGCACCTGAATAAGATATATGGCATCACTAATGGATTTTTTTTTATTTTTTTGAAGTATTTTTTTTGGGGGGGGGGGGGGGGTTATTGGACAGCACAGTGTAGAGAGACAGGACATGGGGAGGCAGAGAGAGGGAATGACATGCAGCAAATGGTGCCCGATGCGGGATTCGAACCAGGGGCGACTGCAGTGAGGACTATAGCCTCTGCATATGGGGCGCCACACGGCGCCCCCCCAGTAATGGAAAATTACCTGTTTATGATGTCTGTGAAGGTTCTCAGTCATCCAGGTCATCTTTATCCTGTCATACCATACGTAGCAGGCCTGTCTGAGAAATTCAGAAGGATCTTTCAGAAACACAACATCCGGGTCAACTTCAAACCAGGCCAGACACTGAGACAGAGGCTGGTCCACCCCAAGGACAAAACACCCAGGCATAAACTCAGCAATGTTGTGTATGCTGTCCAGTGCAACGAGGAGTGCTCAGACCTGTACACAGGCGAAACCAAACAGCCCCTCCACCGGCGCATGGCCCAACACAGAAGAGCCACATCATCAGGCCAGGACTCAGCCGTACATCTGCAGCTACAGAAAAACGGCCACTCCTCTGAGGACTCCAATGTCCATGTGTTGGACAGGGAGGACAGATGGTTCGAGAGAGGAGTAAAAGAAGCCATCTATGTCCACTTAGAGAAACCGTTGTTGAACAGAGGTGGGGGCCTGAGACACCACCTATCAGCCACCTACAATGCAGTCCTGGCAGCTCTCCCCAGGAAGTGTACACCCCACACACACCTGGGGAAATGTGACTCAAAGGAACCTCACGGAAACCAGGAGTATTGACTCCTGACTCCATGACTCCAGAGCTACATGAAACCATGAGTGGAGGGAACATCACATGCCCCCCCCCCCAGTTTCGGGGGGTGTGGTCATGTGACTCTGGTTTCACCCGAAACCACCAACCCAGGGTTTGAATACCTGGCTTTCCTGCAACAGTGTCAGAACTGAAGAAGCCTCTTGGATGAGAGGCGAAACGTCTTCAACAAGATAAGAAGTCCAGTTGCCTTGTTTTCTACAACCTGTTTATGATCAAACCTCTACGAAAAGAAAATGAGAAACAGACTTAGGCTGTGTTTATTGGCATCATCTTTTGGAAAAGGGACAGACTGTGTTAATTTCTACGAAACAGACAAATTCAGTTTAATATATTTCACAGCACATGTTACACTCCTCACAGGTCACATACAACTGGCAGTAACATGTTCTCCAGATGTCAGAGATGTACAGTGACAGATGGTGATCTTCCTCATATGCTTCGGAGTTGCCCAGTGATAGAAGAGTCCTGGAAACGTGTCGTACCTCAACAGTAATTAATATGTTTGTTTGTTTGATTGTTTTTGTTCATTTGTTTTACTGTTGTTTCTTTTTCTGATGTTCAAATGATGTGTTCCTTATGTAAAATATGTCTTGCTGTTGTAAACTGTAGGTGTACATGCTGCACTACAGACGTCCTGTAATAGCTTTTGTTAATAAAAACAAATCTTTAAAAAAAAAAAAAAATCTATAAAAAAAAACTATATATAAAAAATCTCTTTCATCCGGATGAGTAAATGCTCAGTTGTCATGGAAACTGATGCACAGGCAGAAGCTAGTTAACAGATGTTGGGTTTGAACAGTAGTTTAATGTTTTCAGGTTGAATATTGACACCACTCTCACTTTACTACAGTAAACCTGTTCGACAGCACAGAGTTAGTGCAGTTACAGAAACAGAGGGAACGAGCTCACTCCTATGAAAACAGCACAATGTTACACACACGTTAAAATAGAAGGATGATTTATTTTTGATGTGTATTTTCCAAATTATTCTCTTGTCGTGTCGGCCATGTTTAAATGGTGTCTTTAATATTAAAGCACTTTACAACACATTTGAATTTAAATTCTTATTAGAAATATTTGGACTAAAATTAACCAGAAACCAGGATGTTAACCAGTTAAACCCTAATGCTAGTGCAAGACGTCCTTCTGTATTAAATAAACCAAACATAGGAGAAGCTGCTAGCTGTTAATATTAGCTGCTGATGCTAGCTGCTTCTCACCTGCAGGTCTTTACACTGAAGTGAATCCACAGGTTCGTACGTGACAGATTAACTTGCACTAGCATGAATAAAGGTCACAGTGTGACAGAGGGACTTCCTCTAAATGCCCTCAGTTACTTCCTGTTCAAATGAATGAATGTTGGTCTCACTCTTCCCATAATAACTTGTATATTAGGTTCCTCTTTTTCTATCTGACACCACCAAATGAGCAGAAATGAGTCCTTCACTGTTTCCCATCAGTGTTCATGTCCGGTTGAGCTGCCAATGTGATGTGACGTAGTTAAAGGTTCAATTCACCCAAACCCCCAAAAAACAAATGTCCTCAGTGACCTCTGGTTGGATCTAGCTGGTTTTAAACATCTGTTTGATTCCAGTCAAGCTCACATCACTGTTGTTGGTCTTCAGAGAGATGTCTGGCTCTGCATGTATCTGCTAGATACAGTCATTCAGCCTTACACTATGGTGGCCCTGAAGGATCAACTCAGTGCAGCTTAAGAAAACATGCAAAGACACAAACGTGCAACAAACCCAGAGAACTTCATCAACATGACAACACATGACACAACACAAAACACATACATAACATAACGTAACATAAACACAACAACAGTGTTTCTGGGGACACAATAAAGTGAGGGCCCAGTCTGGTATGTCTCTGTCTGTCCTCTCAGGGCCACCATAGTTCTGCTCCTTCTGCCCTTTTGTTTCACTTCCTTCAAAAAAACGCTTTGCCCTAATCAAACAGATGTGTCACTGAAGGCTCCTGCTGCACTGAAGCAACTGACGAATGAATGAAAGTACCATTAATGTAGAGATGCAGGTGAGTGATGACCTGGTTCATTATCTGAGGATCATGGAGGTCTGAACCAGGTTTTGCGTCAGTATATCAAAGAAATTTAGATGTTTATATTTCACTTTTTCACAGTCAGTGGATCTGTGGGTTCATCCTGAGAGGAGCATGAATCATCAGACCTCAGACCAGCCATGAGCACAGGTTCAGCCACCTCCTCTCTGTTTGGAGGCAAAAACCTCAAAGACCTGGCTCGATAAAACCTGGACCTCCTGCATGGAGGGAAACACCCAGAGGTCAAGGAGGATGTGAGTTGTTTCGACTTTGTCTGAAGTGACCTTTAAAAACCTTGTTTATGGTGCAAGTGTTTGGACCCTGTTCACAGACTCCTTCTGTCCTGGCCTTCTTCTGTCTGCTGCTCTTCTGAGGTCTGACTCATTCACGTTTCATGACCTCGCTCAGTCCTGTCGCTCTGTTTCTTCATGGTTTGGAGAATGTGAAGTAATCAAATGTACCCCCCCACCCCCACCACCCCTCCCTCGGCTCTTCACAGCAGGTTGACCTTCGCCACCACTTGCTTGCAGCCCGTCTGGGAGTACTCATGCCCCCCCACCGTGGGGTAATATTCGATCTCCCCCGCGAGGCGCTCTATGTTGGCATGATCGGGGTAGAACCCCTCACGAGTCATTTCATCCAGGAAACACTCCATCACGTGACCTTTCTCCAAAAGGCCCAGAGGTAAGATGTCCGCCTCCGTCCACAGCGGGTGCAGCTTCTTCAGAGTGCTGCGTAATATCGGCATCAGCTCTTTTATGAGGTTGCTATGACGACCGGACGCTGTCATCGCCATGGAAATACTTGAGGAGTTGTGCAGCATATGTTTGGTGATGTGGGTGTGGCCCAGGTTGCTGAGGAACAGGTAGATAGCATTCAGGTACTCGTTGGACTGTTTGGACGCCACCAGCTGCCACAGGGCGTCCAGGATCTCGCCGTGCATGTGCTCGGCCTCGTCGAAGATGAAGAGCGGGATCTTCTCCTCCTCCTCGGCTCGCTCTACCATCCCCGCGATGAGGGTGGAGAGGTCGCGGGCACACTGCAGGGCGTCGGCCTCCTGGGGGCAGTGGTGCAGGACGTAGTACTGCAGTACCAGCGTCTCACCCACCACCGAGCGGAAGTGTCCGGCCAGGAGGCGTCCCAGGTGGCTCTTGCCCACTCCGCTGGGCCCGTGCAAGGAGACCACCAGGGGCTTGTTGTGGACGTATGTGGACAGGTAGTCCCTCAGGTGGGACAGCAGACCCTCGACTGCCCCCTGCTGTCCAAACACCTCCCTCCTCAGCGTCTTCTCCAGCCCCTCCAGGTCGTATCGGAGCACGTGATCGTCAAGGTTCTCGATGGCGTTGTACACCTGGAAACACACAGACGAGGCTGAATTACTACCCAGAATCCACCAGGTTCTCTCTGGATCATGAGGATCTGCACAAATAAGATTTTAAAATCTGTTTTTAGACCTGAAGTGTTTGTTTTCTCCCTGAAGAGGGTTAAAGTCCTCAGGGAGCTCATTTAGATGCACACTCACTGTCTTATTTGGTTTCATGTCATCCAGCGTGAACATGCAACATGTTCAGAAACTATACTGTAGAACAGGTTTGGGACTCTTGATGAATCACTTAAGTAAAAAGTCAAACACTGAGGTGATGACAGGCAGCAGTGCTCTTGTTTATTTCTGCTAATGGAGCGTCTAATCTCAACAGATCTGCTCTCTACTTTGTAGCTCTGAGAAGAAACAACAAAATCTAGTTTACTTCCCCTCGGCTGCAGACAGCATCCGACCGCAACAGGAAATTCACCGGGATCCATTAGAGATGTTTGCGTTTGAATGTGCCGAATAAACAGTCAGTGGTTGAGTGTGATGCAGTGAGAGCAGAGCCAGAGGCCGGGCAGACGAGCAGCAGCCTGACAGGACTGAATATGCAGGTGAGTCCATACACACTGTGACATCACTGTGGGGGCGTGGCTACAGGAGTAATTTATGTGTTTATATTTGTCTACAGATTTATATAAATATCCATTAAATATGAGTTTAATGGTCTGACTGATGTCAAACATCCACTGGAGCTTTGAGGAAACCCCACCTGTCCAGTTCCTGTCATGGTGGTGACGACCATTTTTGGAGGTCTTACCTGCAGGAAGACGATGGCACAGAGCAGGTAGAGGCAGTATTTGGCCCGGCTGTGCTCCTGTTTCGGTGGAGCTCTGCATCGCCCTCCATTGGGAAACAACACCCGCCTCCTCTTCCTCCTCTTCTTCCTCTGAGGGACGGAGGAGGACAGGGTGGGGATGGAGGAAGGTGTGAGTCCGTCGAAGGTGAAGATCTTGGGGCTGGTCCGTGCCGGGGCCCCTGAGAGGGCCCCCACTCCCTCCAGCCCCAGGGCCATCTCCTGACGCCGCTTCTTCAGGGCCTGGTACTTCTGTTTGATGCGTATGACAGCGCGGAGAGAGGAGGAGAAGGAGGACAGACTGGGGACTGGACTTGCCCTCTGTTTTTCATCCCTCTCCCTGTCCCCCTCCATCTCTCCCTCCATCTCTCCCTCCATCTCCTCCTCACACTCCCCCTCTGTTTGAGAGGCCGAGGTGCTGCTGTCCTGGTCGCTCATCTACACAGAGAAACATCAGTATCATCATAATGATAGATCACATGACATGTAACATAGAGAGAGAAATAAACTCTGTAGTTTTAGCTTTAGCAGCTTTCAGCTCTTTATTTTAGCTTCACCTGTCAAGGAAGCTGCAGCTAAGGTGGCCCTGAGGGGTCAGTTTCACTGGAGCTTAAGAAAACACAAGCAAAGACACAATCATGATACAATTTCAGAAAACAACTTCATCAATTTGACACATAAGCAGCAAAAGTGATGTGTTTCCAGGGGACACAAGAAAGTAACGGACCCAGCTAGATTAAGGCTAAGCTAACAGCTAAAATATGCTAAGTTTGTTTGGTTTGTCTTAACATTGATATCACATGAGTCACACATCATTGCTAATATGCTAATAGCTTAGCATTAGCCCGGTCCGTCACTTTTTTGAGTCCCCATAACACATCTGTTGTGTTGTGACTTTTTGCTGCACGTGCCAAACTGATGAAGTTGTTTTCTGACTTTGTGACATGTTTGTGTTGTCTTAAGGTGCAGTGAGTTGACCCCTGAGGGCCACCGTATTTTTTTAGGTTAAAGTCTTTGATAAGGAGTTGGTGATTGGCTGATGAAGACAGTGGAGCATTTAGCAGCTAAAGAGCTACATATATGTTAAATATCCTCCATAACTACTGGCTGTGTCACAGGACAACACGTCAGCCTGTTGTTGTCTGTTTGACGCTAAGACCTGTTGTATGACCTGTTGATTATTGAGCTTTAAATAGATGCTAGCAGGTTGATTTTTAACTTTGGGTAAAGCCGTGTCAGCAGTTTCCCTCTGTTTGCAGTCTTTATGCTAAGCTAAGCTAACCATCTCCTGTCTGCAGCTTCATATTTAGCATCATCAACCACTTTGTTTACTTGACAGCAGCTACTGTATGTCACTTTATTTTTAATGTAAATTATAAGAGACGGAGCTTGACTGAGAGCACCACGTTTCCTCTCTGCGTCTTGGCGTGTGCACCCCTCCACCTCCCTCCACCTCCTCCACCCTGAGGTTCCACAAACCTCTCACCCGCGATTTCATCTAAATTGCTTTGTCATGCTATCACTGGTGGAGCTCTGTGCACACTTTTGGGAGGATACTGGAACCCACAGCTGGATCTGATATACAGCTGTGGCTGAGGATGATTCCTGATAAAGGCGTGGTGGTGGTGGTGGTGGTGGGGTGGTGTGTGTGTGTGTGTGTGTGTGTGTGTGGTGGTGGTGGGGGGGGGTTAAATGCCTGCAGGCAGATCCAGTTTCTAAACAAAGCTCCTGATAACATCTCTTTACAAAGCTGGCATCTCTGAAAGTTCAGATTCCTTTTGATTAGTGCCTCCCACTTCCTCATATCAGCCCAGATCTGATGATTTGGTCTTTAAAGAGGCCATCTGATCAGTTATTGCTGCTGCACTTCCACATGAACAGTTCTCCATGTTCAGATCTGCTGCTTCCTCTCGCATGATATTTAAATCAAGAGACACATGTTAGTAGAGGAGCTGGCCCTGTCCTGTAAACTTAATAAAGCATTTGAAAGAACAGCTGTGGTTTTTGTGATTGTTTCTGATCCATAGAATCTCTTTAATGATTAATAACTAAGATCTAAGACATGTATGTCATTAGTTTGCAGAAGTGCAGTCGGCCTGCAGAGTTATACAACCTTCCTGTCCTGCTCTTATGTAGCACTTTTTTTTTTCTCACTGAAAAGGAGGAACTATCAGTTACACCCAGCGGTGGTCGGGCCAGAAGAAAAATGTCCCACAAACAACACAAGGGGAGTACCACTGCTTAACATGGAACTTTATGGTAAATGTACTTCCTGGCACAGCAGTGTGTGTGTGGGGGGGGGGGGTCGATTTTAATCTTGGATCAGAGATGCAGCCGTTTCTGGTGAAGTGACTGAATTTGAGTGTGAAGCCTCTTCAGCGCTGGGGGGGAGGTGAAGGTGTGGGGGTGAGGCGGCAATAACAGCGTGTAATCTGCCTCTCTGTTGTCTTTTCATTGGTGGGAGCAGTGACCTGAGAGGATCAGCTGCATACCTGGCATTTCAGCGCACTGTAGCACTTTAATGTTAAACATGTAAAAATCCCTCGTCAGTGAACCTGCACAGACCTGCATGTTACTGAGCTCAACACACACACACACACTGGAGATTAGCAGCTCTCTGGAAAGGTCTTTTTCTGAACTGATGTTTCACACAGAGGGGGCTGACGTACAGAAGAGGAGGGGAAGTTAAAGAATAAATCAAATAGAAGCATGCAGGAGAAGATGAAGTGTCCTCACCTTGAAATGTGGCTCGAATGTTTCAGAAGAAGATACAGAGCAGCTCCGGTGCAGGGTTAGTCCATAGCTGTGGCAGCGCCGTCCGCAGAGAAGAGCTCCACTCAGCAGGAAGAGCCCTCCTATCTGTTTGTCACAGCTCCAGCTCCAGCTCTCAACCTTCAGCTGGCTCCTCCTCCTCCACTCTCTCATTCTTCTGCCCAGTTTCTCCTGCTGCTGCCCCTGTGGTTTCTTGTTCAAAGGGTCACAGTGCACCACCCTGGGTTCATTTAACAGACAGTGGATCACCTGGACAAGCTGCTTTTTCAAGTTATTCATCAATCAGAACAGATGGAAATGAAAAGCTCAGAAACGCAGGCTTTGTGTTCTTTTCATTCTCACTTGACTTTAACTCATGTTTTATTTTGTATTTAACACCTCCTTCGTGCTCTTGATGGTGTTAATGTTGTAATGCTGTTTCAAGTGTCTCAACGTTAGAAAAAAAGTTTCTTTGTGGTTGTGTCACTTATCACTTGTGAGTTTCACAGGAAATACGGCTAATCGTAGCTTATCACAGAAGAAACACATATGCTCGTTGACACATTGTTTGTCATTAACTTAATTAATTTGAATTAGTTTCTGACAGGGTTAAATATGTTGATTTGATCATTTCTTACTTTCAGAGTTGAGAAGTCTGTAAAGTTAAAGCTAGCACGGAGCTAACCTCATTTAGACTACAAGCAGAGGGAAATAACTACAAGAAGTGCAGTTTGGTTAGCAGCCTTCCTCCAATGCCAGTCTTTATGCTAAGCTAAGGCAACCTGCTGTAGTTTCCTGGCTAAGCTAACCCACTGTAGCTCCATTGCTAAGCTAACCTGTTATAGCCTCCTGGCTGAGTTAACCTGCTGCAATTAGCTGGCTGTAGCTTCATATTTAGCAGAGGATTGGTGTTTGAATAATTAACACCAAGAAGCATTAATCATAAACTAGTTTTTCATAATTATAGTCAAATTTCCAACAAACAAACAAAACCTAGCTGGTTGCAGGTTCTCAGATAAGTAGATACGCTGCTTTTATCGGTTTTATCTGAGAGTGAACTGAATATTTGGGGGTTATACACTGCTGGTCATTTGATCATATGTCACTTTTAACTCCTGGATATTGTGACCTGTGTTTTCTAGGGAAAAATGATAAAGTCCCTTCCAGTTGTGTGGGTGTTCAGATATTAAGAGGATATAAACAGAAAACCCAGAGCTGTGGTTAATGTTTGCATACTGCATGATTTGCCTATATCTAAAAATAAAGATGTTGTATCACGCATGTGTGCTTCATATCAGAACTACATAGTCACTGGTATTAAGGGAGCGTGACATTCATAAAACTCAACCACTGGTTCACCGTCTGTATGTGACGGTGACTAATGTTGCACATGAAAAGTTCAAGTGTGTTAACTGCTGAATATAAACAGTGTGAATAGTCATCAGCCTCTGCTGCAGAGGCCTGAGTGTGTTTCTGAGTAGCTCCACCCTGCACAGTTTACTTCAACAAGCTGCTGTAAGTCAACTGTTCACGTATGACAGCACCCTCTTCAAAGTCAATCAGCCTCAGATCAGAGCTGCACGTTAACGCTGCAGAGTCACAGGTTATTTTTAACTGGATGCAGAAAGTGTGTATTTTTCATGACTCTTCGACTTTTAACCACAGGCTGATGAGCATCTGTCTCTCTGCACTGCAGGGTCTGTTCAATCATGAAGCGTGGGAACAACTGAAAAAGTGAAAGTCACACATAAGCCACATATTTTTATTCTTTTTGTTTTTTTTTATTGATGTAGCCATGGTAACAGTACAAACTACACTAAGAAACTACAAATGAGTTCTCTCTCCACTCTCCTTATTTATAGTTTCTGTAAAGTGACAGCTGCTCTCTGGCACATTGATATGAGCGTCAGCTCCTTCCTGCATCCTCCTCAGCTTCTGGGTCAATCTGCTCCTTGTCTACATGTGAATATTAAGCCACAGCCTGGACCTTATTAGCTAAGCATAGCAATAAAGCTAAACAGCAAATTCACCCAGATGCTAACTGTCTCTTCAGGCTAAAAGAACCTCTTGCATAGCGTCTTTCTACCTCGAGTGTAAATGGTCTTCAGAGCCAAGTTTAACATTCAACACGCAGTTCTCAGTTAAGGCCTTTAGGATCCGGCTAAAGCTTTTACATACTCTTTGAAATGTTGAACTAATTGATGACTAACGAAAAATAATAGCACAAAATCATCTAAAGGAGTGAACAGAGCCACGTGCTGCTTCATCTACACCCACACACATTGATCACGTCCTTCACTCATCACTGAGGGTCGTACCTTAAAGGTCAGAGTTCATGGTGGTGTTTTCAAAATAAGATGTGTGGCCTGTGCTTTGTATACAGGACAGATGTGCAGGCTCACACCTCAACCCAAGGTGAAAGGACACGATCTAGATCAGCTGAAGCCTGAGCATTCACATCTATGACAAAAAACAACAACACAATGTAAATTTGACTCCCAGTGGAGTGAAAGTATCTGGAGCGTCAACAGAACAAGATGAAGAAACACTTTAAAATGAAGGTCACAGTTTTCTATATCAAAATAAAAAATGTTTTGGATTTTGTTCCTGAAAAAATGTGAATAATTTCTAATTTGTGAAATTACTAATCGCTTAATTGATCAACTGCTGCAGCTCGCAGCAAGTATGATATATGATAAAACAGCTGTACACCCAGTGTCCACTTTATTAGGTACACCTGCACAATGTCACAATGTAATTCCATTGTAAATGATGGTGTCACAGTGAACTACACAACATCATCATCTACATACTGGACAGTCTTTAGCATCATTTCCACATTACACCTCTGATAACAAGGGAGCCAATCAGAACACAGTCATTAACCAGTGAATTAAACTGTACTGAAATAAAACGTCTACGATTAATGTAAAGACCATGAAAATCACACATCAGAGAAACAGGTTTGTGCAGGTGCAGCTGATAAAGAGCTTCATATAAAAACTGAGTCATAGTTATACACAATCCAGTTGCAGCAGGCTGCGTTCAAGTGTCACTGCTGAGGGGGTGTGTCCTGTGCAGTCACCTGGTCACAGCTGAGAGCTGATTGGTTATTTTCATCATTCATGTTCTTGGAGCAACGTTTCACCGATTTACAATTTAAATGAGCAGTTTTTCTTCCGTCTAAACTCGAGTGTGTGAACTTTTAACCCCCTCTTCAGCACTTCCTGTGTTTCCCACTCGCCCGGTTGGGAGTCACTGACCTGGGTGGTAAAGAGGTAAAAACACTTCCTGTTCCTCCCAGCGAGCTTCCTGGCAGTGAGCGAGCACGGGCTTCAGGTCCTGGACCTTTCAGGAATAGAAAAACTGTGAGGCAGGAAATCCACGTCTCTGCTCCAGCTCTTCAATCCATCTCTGTCATCCTGAGTAGATTTCAGTGGAAACTGATGAAAAATGTTTTACTGAAGAACAGATAAAAAACAAAAACTGAAAGGATTCAGGAGAATGAGACAAAACTTCACTTCACATGAACAAACTCGATCTCTGTCCAACTCACAAGGAAAAGAAGAAATATGAAGACGTTGATGAGGAGAGCGAACTGAGCACAGAGGAACTGGTTTTGATCAAATAAAGATAATTAACGACCAGAACATAAACTCTTTGAATTTGGGAGCAGCAGCAGATGTTTATATCATACAGATGTTTGATGAAGGAAATCCACTGGTTCCACCTGTATGTGAAGTGAAGGTGGAAACTGAGCAGGTGGGCGTCGCCAGCGTTTTGTCAGGTCAACGAGTCGAGACTTTTCTCCTCCGAGTGTTTCTGGTGACACACACCGTGAGGTGCTGACAGCTCCTGGTGCTTTTCCTCTTGGACACTTTAACACTTCCTACTTCCTCTTCCTGCCACGGCCCCTCCTTCCTCTGCCAGAGGAGGGCCCTGCCCCTGCCGAGCCCAGGGCGCCATCTCCTGGGCTGGCGGCGATGTTGATCTGTCCCTCCTGGATCTCGCTGCGAGCCTCCGGAGGCAGGTGTTCGATCTGCTGCTGCGTCTCCAGATAAAACATCACGTCTCTGAGCTGCTCCTGCAGCTCCGCGATCGTCTCGTCCTTACGATCTCCTGCAGGAGGAACACCAACGAAGAAGAGGAGTTGACTACGACTGTCACAGCTCGATGACAAGATTTATTACAACTGTAGTAACAGATTTATAAACCTTTGTTTTTCATTTAAAATGAATCACTTACAAAATATCATGGTGAACAAACCACAGCACCCACTCACATCATCTGACTCCGCCCCCTGACTCCCAGATAGTATGCAAATATGGGCAAAGGGGAGGAGCCAGACATGCAGGCCAGGGAAACGAAACAAACAACTCCATAATAGTCTATAAAATGACGTGTTTTCTCCTGCGGGACAGGAGACGACACAAAATCAATGCATCTCTATTATTGTGTGGGCATAACCTCTCAGAGTTTTGCGGGAGTGTAACACACACATCGCAGGTGCAGACAGTAACAGTCAGAAATTCAGCGGGAGTGGGATGAAGAAAACATTCCCGCGCAGGGCTCTAGAGCACAGACTTTGCTGTATGTGTGAGTTATATAAACAGAAAGTGATCTGCAGACACACAAACTGTGTTTTAACACAGTACTCAGTGTGAGAGACTCAATCTAGTGGTCAGGAGAGGAACTGCAGCTTTTGGTTGTGTGGACGTTCTCCTTTGGTTTATGCTGATGAACCATGAGCTGAGACTCAGGGTCGAGCCTCCACACAGCTGTGTCAGTTTCCTGTCTTTTTAACAGTCTAACATAAACATTTAGAGAAGCTGAGCAACGAGTCCAGACTCAAAGATAATAAATCTCATCACATCATCAACAACAAGGTGTGGAGGAGCTGGAGGAGAGTTTCTAACAGCTTCGATCGGCTGGTGGGCCTGCGCCAACGCAGAGGCTGTTACCACGGCTACCAGGATGACTTGCACTCACTTCCTGTGGTTCAACACCAAGAGATGGTGAAACATTTCATGTTGTGTAAACTGTGAGCTCACGGAGGGAAAAACTCTGCAACACGAGACCAGAAGCTGCAGAAGCTGGATCAGGTCCATCACGATCATTGGTAACATTAGCATGCGAGTATTAGCATCAATTAGCATGTACACGGTTGGTCAAAACACACTGGGCTAAAATTCTTAACCAACCACCTTAAACAACAATGTTTGTTTATGTTGTGAGTCTGTTGTTGTTTACTACGGTGGCCCTGAGGGCTCAAAACACACAAATGTGCCACAAATACAGAAAACACAACAGCAGTGTTTCTGGGGACACAGTAAAGTGAGGGACCAGTCCAGTGTGGTTTAGTTCTTCTTGTCTTCAGAGGCTGTGCAGACGGTGTCCTGTTCGTGGGTTCAACTGATAAAGACATACGAACTGTCACTTTTTTGTGTCCCCAGAAACACAGCTTGTTTTCTACAGCCATCAACAGCCAACGGGAAGGCGGCCCTGCTCCACCTCAGGTCCATTGTTCTGTGGTGGTGTTGATTCTCAGATATCACACGACTGAGGCTGAGCCAGAACAAACTTCCTGAAGTCGAGCTGCTGACGGATGAAACTGGACGTTTCAGAGACAGAACGACTTCCCTCCCGTTACAGCTCGATGTGACAGAAACAACAGTGATTTGTTTCCATGGTGTTGATTCAGCCTGAGTTCATGACATCAGTCAGCTTCAGACGAATGTGAACAGGAAACCACTGTTAATTATAAGCTGTGTCAGTAAATACAGCGTTCATCTTGTCATGGCGTGTGTGTGTCTGTGTTTCCTCCACATAAACACACAGCTCATGCCGCCTCTGTTTAAGGAAAACACTGCTGTCTAAAGTTCAGACTGAAGATTTCCATTCAAACCTTCAACATGACATTTACACTGCCCTGAGGCTCTCACCATGTTTAACACACACGCACACACACACACACACTGTTTGACTGGAGACATCAGCACAAATAAACCTGTGTTTCCTGTCTCTATTATTGTGTCCACCTCCTCTGTTAACACTTACTGTTTCCCTGCAGACATGACGTCCTGTTGAGCTGCAATTTGTTTGTGATTTGCAAAATATGACCAGATAAATGAGGAAGTGCTGCTCTGAGCCCGACGTGTCCACATTCAGGTGACCAGCAGGAAACTGACCTGTGAGCTGCAGCGGCTCCAGGTCAGCATCAGGACTTTTACACACAACTACTTACTTATATGTTAAGTCATTCAGTTACTTTCTAGGAGAAGTAACTAGTAACTGTGGCTCATTACTCCTTTTCAGTAACTCATCCAAACTGGCAGTCGACAGTATGAGATCAGACTCAGACATTAAAGGAACCAGGACCAGGTCTCTGGATCAGTAACAGGGAGGACAGCCCTGCCCTCCCATCCACACAGCACCCCCTGCTGCCTGCTGCTGGTATCTCTGTATGTACCTGTGTGTCACCACCTCTACGCAGCACAAGCTGAGCGGACCAGAGGATTTCCTGGTCTGGATTTTACAGGAGGACGACTGAAGACACTGGACTCAACATCTGGATGATGGACTACAGACTGTTGTCTTGATGCCTCGGTCTGTCAACATTCAACATATACCTGTGTGCCTCTGTGGGTGGAGCTGAATGTATGACACTCTGCACCTGTGGGCGGAGCCAGAGCTGAAACCTGTAATAATGATGAATGAAGTGTGTGTTGCACCTTCAGCACTGTCTGGTGAGTATCATTGATGTCACACCACCCTCTGTGGTGAACATGACCTTTAACCAGCGAGTTACTGCTGTGACATCATGTGCCCCCCCCCCACACTTACCATTCTCCTTCCCTTTGCGCTCCTCCTCGACCAGCTGTGCCTGCAGCTGCGTCTGATTGGCTCTCAGACAGCGGTTCATCTCCTGCTCCTCCTTCAGCTCTTGGCTCAGCTTCACCACCCGACCGTTGAGCTGTGTGTACCTCCACACACAAACACACACACATTAAAACTTCACATAACTTTCCTCTGAGATCTGATCTGACAGCAACAGATACTTGGACGAGAACAGGTGGAAGTAATAAAGAGAGAGAGGACGAATGAGCATGAGAGCAACAAGAAGAAGGAAGAAGAGAGCTGCAGTAAATACCAGAGAAGAAGAAGAACCAGAGTGATTAATCCTCTGACCAGAGTCTCAGTGACCTCTGTGTGTGTGTGGTGTCATGTAGAAATGAGCTCCTGTCATTGGTCAATCCACCAGAGAAACATCATGTTAGTGTTGTGTTCAAGATCCACACAACACTGTAGGAAAACACAAAGGACGATGATTCATCTGAGTATTGACACCTGTTTCTACTGATTCACAGTGAGTTGATTCAGTTCACTGCACCGAGGACATGATCAATAATCATAGTAATTGATTGTCGAAGTGTTTGAATCATATCTGAGGGATCTTTGCCAAGAAATGTTTTTACATAAAAAGTCTGTGTTTTTAAATCTCTGGCCTAGGGTCTGGTTCTGGGTTTGGGTCTGGTTCTGGTTCTGGTTCTGGTTCTGGTTCTGGGTCTGGGTCTGCTACATCAAAGTAAACTCATTGAGGCATCTGACTGTTACCACAGTGCTCCAAACCCCTGAGCCCTGGAGCTTCACTGTCACTGATCTGAGCTCATGTTGAATCCTGGGAACTCCTGGTTCTTCAGGGAGTTCAGAGACACATTTGGACTAAACATCTGTTTCCCTCTTTATTTTTATTATACTTCCTCCTCTTTTTAAATGTGTTGTAATATTAAAACTGCTGTTTAAGTGTTGAACCTGCTGCAGGTTCTCATCAGTGAGTTCAGTTTCACTGCAGCCGAATCACTAATGAGTTAAAGGGTTCAGACAGAGGAGTGGTGCGTTCACTGACAGGAGGTACAAACACATAGAAAAAGTGAGTGAGCTCCTACTTCTTCTCCATGCTCTGCTTCTCTTTGGTGATTTCTCCCAGTCTCTGCTCCAGGTTGTCGCAGCGCTCCAGAGTTTCCTTAAATTTAGCCTTCATGTTGTTTATCTGAGGGACACACACACACACACACACACACACACACACACCCATGAGTCAGAGGGTGTGGACAGATGTTTGCAGCTGGTTGATCTGTGGTCAGTGTGTACCTCCTCGGCCGTCTCCTTCTCCAGGTGAACGATCTTGTTCTCCCAGTAGATCCTCTGAGACTCCAGCTGACTGGTCAGCAGGTACGAGTACTGAGGACACACAACATCTCACTCATAACATTACATCACATCACATCACATCACACAGGGTTTTTCCTGCATAGAGAATTTGGTGGCGGCCGCCACCGCCAAATTTCTCCCCACCACCAGCTCACGAGTCAGTGTCTGCCTCATTATTACCGCCGCTGCTTCAGAGTGGGGGCATGATACATGTAACAGTCACCAGTTACTGTTACCTACCGACGAGCTGACGTGTCCTGCTGCAGCCTCACGCTCTCACTACACACTGTTGTGTTGTCAATAAACACAGAGATGACGCTGCTGCAACTGAACCACACAGCTGTTCAATGACTGACTCATAGGGATGTTTCAATGTCCCACATCCTTGAGTTTTACACTGCTGACTTGAATCATCAGAACAGACATGTCCCGCGACCCCCCGCAATGCGTGCGTGCGTCCAGGAAAAACCCTGTTACATAATAAGTCATAATAATACATGATAAAAGAAAACCTACCTCTAGTTGGAGTGCGTCTATCTTCTCAGCCTGGCAGGTGTCTCCTTCACATTCATACTGAACCATCTTCCCATCAGTCTTACTGGCCACCAGCCGATGGACATAGTTATCTACACACGCACGCGCACGCACACACACACACTCAGTCAGTGGACAGCTGTTGACCTGCTGATCTCAGACCACATGAACTGATAGTGTCCAGGACGACTGACAGAAACATGGATGGACCTCACGCTGCCTGAAAACAATATGATCAGCAACAGCTCTGCACCAGTTCATCAACACAGTCTGAAATCATCTAAAACTCCAGAGCAGCAACTGAACGCACCACGAGCTGAGACTCTAAGTACATACTGACATGTGATGTGATTGTTTGCTAACATGTTAGCTTCACTAACAAATCACAGGACAGTCTGAGCTTCTGTCTTTATGGGGCCATTCTGCCCTCTAGTGGTCAAACTGGTTTACAGCAGCTACAACATCATTAACCCTTTGATAACCACTGGGGCCAAGACTAAACAGATATACCACCAAACAGGGTGTAAAATGTGTCAAAACAAACTAAAATCAATCATCTGTTGTGTTGATAGACAGAAATAATCACCTCCTGCGTAGTCCCAGACCCGGTGGTTGGTGAGCTGCATAGCGTACGTGTGCTGCGTTTCCTCAAAGTGCTTGTAGGCATGACGACTGACGTAGCGACCGCAACCGATGTGACCGCAGATCAAACAGATCCACAGGTTCTATAGACAACAGACAGACAGACAGACAGACAGACAGACAGACAGACAGACAGAGGTGTGAGGGGCTGTGGTGGAGCTGAGGACAGCTGAGAGCAGCAGCAGGTCTGAGGTCTGTTACCTCCTGGACTCCACACTCAAAGCATTTGTTCTCCTCCACCGGCTCCGGTGTTTGGCAGTACCTGCACACGGGACACCTGCAAACACACAACACACATTCATCTATTGCCCCACGGCAGAACAGGGAGCACAACAACAACACACAACAATAACAACAACACATGATGTGAAGCCTGGAGAATTAACCAGTGGACTGAGGTCAGGTGACGCAGCATGTGATGATGTCATGAGTGAGAAGATTCCTTTGTTTACACAGTTATGGACCAGAGCTATTTTTACTGTTATTGACATCATCAATACACAGATGTGGGGGTTTGTGGGGGGGCTGACCATTGGTCACATTTTGTTACTGAAGTCAGATTCTCTCCTAGGTGTGGCAGCCTATGTGTGTGTGTGTGTGTGTGTGTGTGACTCACGAGGCGTCCTCCCACCGCTGCAGACACTGGCTGTGGAAGCTGTGGTTGCACAGAGTTGTGAGGATGCCGTTAACAGACTCATCCATTCGCTCCAGGCACACGGTGCATTTAGGGAGCTCTGTCAACTCCATCACAGGCAGACTGGCTCCCTGAACGGAAGGGGGGGGGGGGTGAACGTGGATGTAGACTTTATGGAGCTTAAATACCTTTACACTGTATGAGGAGTAGTGACCATTTACCTCTTCAGATTTGATCACCTCTGCTCTCTCCACATAAACCAGCTGACAAACTGCTTCCTCAATGGAGTTGAACTGGCGGCCGTTACACGCTGTGTAGAAACTGTCTGCGTCGGCCTGAACAGAGACATGAAGGACAAACAGCAGCAGCGTCACAAAGAGACAAATAAACACAGACAGGCTTTCACATGAAGAGAGGAGCCTCCACTCCAACACTCATTCATCAGCTGCTGAGGAACAGTTAGCTCATCTTTGGTGTTCAGGTTTCTGATGAACTGAGAAGTTGCTCATGGTTCAACTTCCCTGCAGGACACAAACAGGAAGTGACCCAAGTTTATTAACAACAACAACCAAAGGACTGGTTTTTCTTCTGTGATGTCACTTCCACAGATGGATAACAGCTCTGGTCCTAAACTCACCTGTGTACAGAATTTAATCAGAACCATGTACTGGTTGGGGGTGGAGTCTCTTATGATCTTCATATGCTCCATGACGTCATTAAACGGTGCCATGAGCTTCATGAGGTCGTGACTGGTCATAGTTGCTGGGACTGTCAGGATACACACCATCGCGCTGCGTCTGACATCTTCAGTCAGCGACGTCATTTTGCTGCAACAAGACAAGACAGCAGTGATGCAGCATCCTGTGTGGAAACATCTGGAGCAGAGAACACGTGTCAGATGGGACTCACTTTGTCTTGTACAGGTGCATGATGCCGTAGACGATCTCCACAGACGGGTTCCCACTGAAGAAGGAGATCTGGTCCGGGAGCTGTTTGGAGGGCGAGTCTGGAGCTGAGCCCGTCGCTGCGCTGTTTGAACCATCTGAAGCCTCCGGACTCTCTGCTTCAGTCTTTGCAGCCTGAACTTCACTGCTCTGCTCCGTCGACCCACCGAGGTCTTCACCTCCTCCTTTATCTGAAGGAGAAGCAACTGTTTACATCTGGAGGCTCATGCCTGAGCCTGGTAACACATACACACACACACACACACACATATATATGTATATACACACACTGTAGTTTAACAATACTTTCTTTCTTCCCTTCCTTCACTGTGGCACATTTATTACATGTTATAAAACGGATCACAGCCTCAGCCGTGTGCTGAGGTTTCAGGCTCTTTAGATGTTTAGATTCTTCTTCATCACACTGAACCGTCGAGGATCAGCTGCAGGTTCGCTCTGCAGCAGCAGCACAACGAAACCAAACAAACAGTCAGAAAGAAGCGTCACCACAGGAGAACACGGTGTCCTGAAACAGCCCCAACTGAGCCCTGCTCTCAGCAGCATGGAGTCACATGGAGGGAGAGGAGAGGACACTGAGGACTGTCAGTGTTTCATCTTTGTTGCAGATTAGCTCAGACTGTGAACCCTGTGGGTTTTGACAGTGGCTTCATCCATACTTCATACAGATAATCATCAGATCCATAAAGAAACGGGTTGGTATTTCATCTTCCCGCTGTGTTTACTGTTTTACACCAAACACCAAAATATGTGAAAACCTGTTGAGCATTAAACCTGATCCAGAATCCGATTTAGTTTGTGTCTCATATTTCCACCTCCTTCAAATGAATCCAGAGGGACTCCTCTGGACCAGATGTGCCAGACGCGCTCCTGGATCTACCCTGGGGTCTCTTTGCTCCCTTAACTGTCACTTTCAAAACGTCCCGCCCTTGTTCTATGGTTGAAGCTGTTTGGTCTTACCTGGGCTGGGCTCAAAGGTCTCTATGACCATGTCGCCCATGGCTCTGCTGCCGATGTGCTGGTGCAGAACCGCGGCTCTCTCCAGCTCGGTCTTTCCGCCCAGAGTGAGTCGGGCTAAACCCAGAGCTCTGTCCTGCAGCTCCTCTTCGGACATGCCCTCAACTGTGGGACAGAGGACACACAGACAGACCGGTGGGTTCTCAGAGAGTCCCGGCACCACGGCCAAACCTTCACTCACACCTGTGTTTTCATTCAGCTCTACCTGGATCAGTTCAACGGACACTCTAGTTAGCTAACGGTAGTGTTTGTTATGGTTAGCTTACCGGCTAACTCCACGTAAAAGAAGCGACTTCAACATTAACGTGACTCACCGGCTGAGTACTGGAAGCCCCGCGGGGAGGGAGACTGGTCGGCTAACTCCAGGCGGATAACGACCAGCGACACACTCATGTGTTTAGACGGAGACTGCCACTTTCACCCAGAACAAAACAACCCAGTGACAGTTAGCTAAGCTAAACAAAGCTACACGCGGCTAACACGCTAATTAGCTAAAGTTAACTAGCCGAAACCAACCTCCTCAAGACACAACAGTGGTTTTGTCTTCGCCGCCAATAAACCCAAACATATTGTCTTTTATAGCAAAGACATAGCATCTATGTCAGACTTTACCGAGCTCCTGCCTGTGTTCACCAGTCACAGCTGTTTCTGTGATGTGATGTGTGACTCTTCTTCTGCGCTCAAAATAATCAGCGGTGATGAACCCGGGGCGCGTTGCTGCCAGCTACAGGATTTACTCGGTACTGCAGCCGTTACACAGGCAAGTATACAGGGTGTAAATGTCTGGAAAAACAAGAATAAAATTGATCATTACAGCACTTATCACTGTGAAAGGTTCATTTGTCTTCTTTTTTTGATTTCTCAAGCACTTGGTATGAGAAGTAAACAATGATATAAAGAGCTGCCAAAGGGTTTCCTGTCAATAAATCTATCAGTTATTTCTTGAGGATAAACGACTATCAGTTCTTTTTTAAAAAAAAAAAAAAACGTGGAGACACTGCACAACAGAAGAAATCTCACATTTACCCTTTTATTTAAAAAATCTTTGACATTCCAGTGTTTCTGTTTTCCATTTTCTAACAAAAGAGGGTGGTGAAATGACACTCCAGATTGTCAACCATTTTTCTGAACCTCAACAACACATGTGGTCAGATCACAAACATCTTCTCCATTCAAACAGATGGTTTCAACACTTCAAAAAAAAAAAAAAGACAAGAAAAGGCATTTGTTAGCAGATGTGATTGTGATTGTATGCATATACAAGACTGATGGGAAGGGGAGGATTCACCTTGTGCTCACAGTTTCACATCGCTCTGCCAAATTCTTCAAATTGTAAAAGAAAAAGAAAAAACGAGCTGCAGTGTCAGCAGTCGTCTGTCAGTGCTCCTTGGTGAGATCTGTAAACTGCGTCACTGTTTGCAGATTATATTTAATTGGTTATTTGTAACAGTAGACGATCATTTTTCACAAACTGAGAAGATGCTGAAGCTGATGACGTTGTTTCGAGTCGGTGGTGGGAATGACAAAAACATAAAACACAGGACAAATCTGATAGTATCTACTGCAGCTGCTCTTAAAAACACACTAACATCCTCGCTCACTCGCTGCTCTTTGAAAAGGCTGCCAAGACTTTTATTTACAATTAGGTCCAATGTCTGTCTGTGGAACGCACCTCTACGGGTCTGAGCCGTAAACGGCCCGAAGGAAAGAGCCACACCAGAACATCATCATATTCTACAAAACTGCACGGTGGCCGAAAATGTACAATCAGATCTGGGTCAGAGTCGACAGAATCCCCTCGGTGATCTGGTCTAGACTGAACCAGAACTCGTGTGTCGCAATATAAAGTCTAGAATCTGGCAGACTGGGTCCATTTCCACCCACAAAGAAGAAGTTCTTATCGGGGTCTTTGTCCTTTTACCCCATTAAAATAAAGTAGTTGCATATTGATGCTTTTATCACAATGCTACTGCTCGACTGCAGTGTCGAAGGAAACAAGTCATGCACGATTCAAATAGAAAACATCCTGGAACCAGTGACATTCATAATTAGATAATCACATACAGTCTCTTAACAGACCTATCATCAGTCCAGTCTCAAAGGATTCTGACTATTTGATTACTTTTAGGAGATGGAAGTGAAGGGGAAAAGGGACAGCAATGGAAAAGAAAAACGTAAGAAAAATAAAAGGGGAAATGGGAAAGGCTAGAGATTATTTTTTTGTTTGTGTTTGAGCAAGGTTAAAGGAAAAGGGAAAAAGAAAGTAAGGGCAGGGAAAAGGGAATGAGAGAAGGGACAAGGTAGAGGGAGGAGGGAAAGGCAATAAAAAGGGGAAATGAAAATAGCAAAAGGAAACCAGAAAAGCGGAAAAAGGAAAGGCCAAGAGGGAAGAGGAAACAAACAGGCAGACAATTCATATTTTAAAAAGTCCTGGTGACCGACCTGATACCAACACTGCTCATAATAATACTGTGACTACAGAGGTGGCTCCACGTCCAATAACAAAGCGACACACAAGATACACACAGAAAAAACAACAACAAAAAAACAAGCGCGCACACGTGCACGCGCACACACACACACACACACACGAGACAAAATAATGGCTGAATGAGTAACTTGAATCCGAAGGCTTTGCTTCCTGCTGGTAGCCGAGTGTCCACATCTCTTCATGAACATTGTGCCTGTTTGAAGAGTAGCACATTGAAGACGTTTCCTCCTCAGTGACGAGTGCGTGAGGAACAAAATGAAACGTAACTGACCAACAAACAGTATAGTGGTTTATTGTGTCGTATATTCTCATTCAGTCAATGAACTGTGGTAGTTGCTCTTTACTATATACAATAATTTATTAGAGTAGTTCATCTAAAACTGCTTACCTGTCTTTTCTCCTAATTTGCTCTACTGATTTTAAAGGAGCGTGTGTTTTTTTTGTTTTGTTTTCTGTAGCTGTGTATAAATTCATGAGTTTTACTTACAAGCTTATGTGCTATAAGAGTTGCAAATGTTCCAGAGATGTGTGTTGGAGTGAAAGAAAAAGAAAAAGGGTCCAGACGGAGAAGCTTCACAAATGCTGAGGGAGGAGCACGCAGGAGGAGGAGGAGGACAAAGAAGACCAGCAGGGGGAGGAGAGGAGCTAGTGGGCTGAGAGGAGGAGGTGGTGTGGGGGAGTGGAGTAGGAGAGGCTGATGTTGGGGGCAGAGTCATCTTAATGTGGGGCAGCGTGATGGCGTTCAGATCTTGAGGTTCTTCATAGTTTCTGCTCTCTTCTTGAGCAGATCTCCCACCTCCTGTAGCGAGCGCAGGTAACTGCTCTGCACCTTGTCCATAGCAGCCTTCGTAAACGACGCCTCCTCCTGAAACACACACACACACACACACACACACACACACACACACACACACACACACACACACATGAGCATCTCCACACTGTAAGTTGGATAAAGATAAAAGAGGTCAGACAGTCAGGGAGCTCCATCCTCTGAGGTTCCAACAGCTGTTATCTGACTCATCACTTCTTTATCGTTTGGTGTTTTTGTTCACGAACCTCAAATGTTGGATGGTTTGTCAGATTGTCTTAAAAACAGAAACACAACAACAATGTTGAAAAGCCCTGGCTGAAAGAAGCTTGAAGCTCCAGACTGTCCTCTCCTCCTGTGTTTTACTGAAGTGCTGTTGTTAATGGTTTCGACAGGAGCTTCGTTAATCATTAATCAATAGTCAGCCAAGAAGAATCCATAACGATGTTCTCCTCATTCACTTTGTTCTCTTCATGTGCTCAGTGTGTGGCCTTCATAGAACTGTGTCTGACTGTTAATCACAGTGTTTGTAGTGGAGGAATCACAGAGGAGGAGTCAAACTGAGAGAGAGAGAGAGAGAGAGGGAGAGAGAGAGAGAGAGAGGCGGGGAGAGAGAGAGAGAGAGCACTGGAACCTGTGAGGATCCTTCCAGGGTTAAAGCGGCCAGTCTAAGGGCCGTCATTCCAGTCTCCTGCCCCTTTATATGCTCCAACGCCTGGGTGAGCAGGTCCTGCAAGCTCCCCGTCAGCTCCTGGAAACCACACACCACCACTGGCTGCAGCACACACACACACACACACACACACACACACACACACACAAACCATGAGTGCAGTGCTCAACAGAGTGCAGATACACTTGCAGGTATCAGAATGAACGTCATACCAGAGCTGTGTTCGAGTCCTTTTTCTTCTTCTTCTTCTTCTGTAGACTGGTCTTCAGAGGCCGGAGGATCTTGGCACAGTAACTAGCCATCCACAACACTATGCACATCGTCTGTGCAGGACCACAGTGATACAGTTACCACATCATAGTCAGTGTCAGTGTCAGAGTGCGTGTCAGTGTGTGTGTATGAAGCTGTGACGTCTCACCTCCACAAAGAAGATGAGGTTTTCTAATAAAGACGGCCGTGTTTTTAATTTGCTCTCGTTCATTTCCAATAAATCTCCTTTGCATTTATTCAGTATTTCTGTGGACAGGTGGGATAGGTGAGGCAGGTGAGACACAAGGACACAGCACAACGTTCACTCCTGTTCATCAATGTGCTCACTCACCTTGAAGCTGAACTACTAAAGATTTGAAACCATTACAGATCTGGGTTTGAAGCTCTGACGACTCATCTGGAGAAACAACAAGGTCAAAGTGTAAAACATGACGAGGACGTTTCTGTGTCTCAGCTTCATGCTTTATTATCTTACCTAGTCCCACAGTGTCCAGCTCCTGGAGGTGGACAGACAGCTGCAGCGCTGCAGCCTGACACTGGCAGCTCCCACTGGACAGAGCCGGGCCCAGGCGGGTGGAGGGTGGTCCCAAGAAAGGATACTGCAGCACAACAACAACCACAACCACAACAACTATTATTACTTATTACTATTATTATTACTATTACTATTACTACTACTGCGACACATTTCACATCTATCCTCTGTTGTGCTAAGAGTTCAGTGTCTTCACAATGTGCAGGTTTGTTTTCAGTAAAAGCGCCACAGTTCATTTCCTCATGTCACTGTTGTTTAGTCAGTGTCATTGCGTTTGCTCTGATTTAATCATCAGCCAAGTTTTGTTTTACAGCTGTAGATGGTCAAACTCTGTGGGACATGTCTTTTTATCAAAGTAAACACCATAATGATACCACTGTTATTCTGTCACATGATTAACACATGTTCTGTTATTCTGACCTTTGACCCCTAGTTTGAATCAACTGCAGTAAAAGGGCTGTGAACATGTCCAGTCCAAGTTCCCTCTTGCCCTTGTCCTCCATCATCTTCATGTCCTTCTCTTCTATGTCCATGTGACTGACTCACACTCAGGTCAAACTCACCTGTGCGTGTTTCTCTGCCATCTGATTGGCCGTCTGCAGCGTCTGGTTGAGCTGCGACAACAGGTTGCTGAGGACCGACGTCTTGTCTCCGACTCCGTTCTCGTTGGTTGTCTCAGAGTTTTGTTGCGAGGGGGCGTGTCCCATACCGGCCAAGAGGGCGAGGAGGCGGAGTGTCAGAGAGCGTATCCTCAGCCACACTGACTCCTCCTCCAGAGAGCGACGCCGGTGCTCGTTGGTCAGCTGTCTGTGGACGGAGGCGGAGGGTGGGTGGGTGGCGGGGTTAGGATGGATGTGAGGGCTTCACTGTGGGAAACATGTGCTTTTTTCTGTACCTGTCCTTAGGGTCCCAGCTGGTGAAGACAGTCAGGTCTCTGTTGTCCCTCATGTTGTCCCAGGGGATGTCGTCCTCCTCCGCAGACAGAGACATGGCCTTCACACTTTCCTCCAGACTCAACACGCTGGAAATCACAAGACAAGTCACAGTTTGAGTCCAATGTCCGGTTCCACAGTGTAAACCATTATAATCTGCTGTGTGTGTGTGTGTGTCTCACATGTCGGCCTCCAGGAACAGGTCCAGCAGCATCCTCTCAGTGCGGACTTGAGCAAAGTGCAGTGATTGGTTCAACCTGTTCCTGAGAGCGATGAACTCTGGGATCTTCTCAAAGGCGCCGTACTTATACGCCTGGATGATGTACTCTGAGGTCTGCAGCACAGAGACATGTTAATATACTGAGGACAGAGGTGGATTAACGAGGCAACAGGAGAGTCAGGAGCTTTCACACAGAGTCCCAGATCAGACCAGACCAGACCAGCAGCTGGGATCGACTTACATCTTTCTGGTTTGAGTGGAAAAACCTGAGGGAGAAGTTACAGGACTGGGAGGCTGCAGCGAACTGACCCAGAGACTCAGCGTAACGTGTCAACAGAAACCTGGAGAGGAACAAGAAGAAGATCCAGCATGTTGGTCTGAGCTTGTCTTCATCAAGAAGCTCAGAGGTGGAACACTTCAACACGTGGATGCAGTTTAGCTGCTTTAAGTTCATTTACACAGAATCAGCCTCAATTCAAACAAGAATCTGCGTCAGGACGCCAGGATGATCAGTGATGTGATCGGATGAGTGGCTGATTATTGGTTCTAGAGAGGGAATAAAGGTGTGTGTGTTAAGTGTGTACTGACCCTATGGTGTCGTGCTGGACATGCTTGGCGTCTAAGCTGGAGTAGAGGTCGACGACGGGCTCGAAGGCGCCCAGGCGACAGTAGAGGAGCAGCAGCAGCAGCTTGAACTGGGCGTTGGACGGGCTGTGGGACAGACCCTCCTGCAAGAGGCCCAGTGCCTGCCACGCCATGTCCTCTTCCCCTGCCGCACAGAGAGAGACACACTCAGACACACCCAGACCAGAGACAAGAGAGACAAAGTGAAGAGACAGACACTCACCGGTCTCTGTCCACAGGTCCACGTAAACATGAGCTCCCATGAGACAGTACATGTCTGAGAACTGCAACTCCGTCTTCAGAGAGTTTTTCCCTGTGAGCAGTGAAACAACAGTCAGAGAGCGACTCCCACACATCCCACAGACCGAAGGACACTTCACACTCAGACATCAGAGCCGGACAAACCCACAGGAAATGTGTGTGCAGGTTAAAACTAAAGGAGCTTTTATTGTGAAAATCCAGGTCACACTGAGGTCAATGAACTCAGACTTTCTACTGATCGTCAGTCATTCAACAGAAACCACGCTCTCACCGAACTTGAGCCCGTGACGATAATGAGCCTTGAGCTCGGTGATGAGGCGCAGCTTCCCGTCCCGGTCCAGAGTGTGGTGCAGGCCGAGCGCTCGGCTCAGCTGACACACACACAGGTGTCTCTGCAGAGCTTTGGTGTCCTCTGGGAAGGCGAAGCCGTCATCGCCCTTCTCCCCCAGAGGGACGGCCTCGCCCAGACGGTTGATGAACTGAAGAGGTGAAGAGAGAGAGACAGGTGTTTTATTTTACGGTCGACTCTGACCTCAGCACGACGAGCTGCTGCAACTGAGTCTCACCTGAACGTGCTGCTCAGGTGAGAGCAGGTGCAGGTAGATCTTCAGGTCGGTGATGCAGCACGGTTTGTCTCCGAACTTTCCAAAGAACTGCACCATCAGCTCTAAAGGTTCACCTGTTTGATGCCAACCACAGACGTCAGGTATACAACCACTGCAGCGCCTGACACAGTGCAGATGGAGTCACTGTGTGTGTGTGTGTGTGTGTGTGTGTGTGTGTGCGTGTGTGTTACCCAGCAGGCTCTCCTCTGCACAGCCCCGCTCCCTCAGCCGCTGCATTAACTCTAGACGAGCTAAGTACGGTCCTCTGAGCGAGCGTGAGTCTTTGCCATCCTCGCCTTTAATCCTCTCCTCCACAAACCTCACCACCTCGGCCACGGTGTGGTGAACAGCCCCCTCTGAACAGCTGGACACACACACACAAACAGACTTCATGATGAGGGTCTTTTGAAAACAGCTGAGATAAGTATGTGCACACTGAGCCCAGTGAATGATGGTGAATGCAGCCTGGTTGTTTGGTTTGTGTTTGACTTCCACGTCAGTCAGAGTCATAAAGCTCCTGTGGACTCACTGCTCTCCTTCCTCTGGTGGACTCCACGACTGATCCATCAGGTGGAAGAGAGAGTCGAAGTAGGAGGGGTAGAACTGCCAGTCATCAGGGCTGCAGACAGAACACACACATCAACTACTGTGTATTATTCCATTATCCTTCAGGACCTTGAACTCTGGGACTTTACTGACTTTTTGAGCAGCAGCTTGTGAGCCAGGGCGTTGCACTCGGGCCAGCGCTGAAGTCTCTGGTACAGCATCATACACTTGTTTTCTCTGCTCTGCAGCTCACTGGTCAGTTTCTCTGTGGGACCACACACAGACACAAGCTTCAGTCTACCATCTTTAAACTACTTTATTAACATAGCCTGATGTTCCCAAACATGTGGAACATCTACTCCAACAACCATCCACCTACCTCCAAGCGGACCCCTGATCACCTCCAGAGCCTCCACACACTTCCCCAGTCGCTCCAGGATCATGAAGTAGAGCTGCACCTGCAGGGACACAGGACACACCACAGACAGTTGTGGTTACGACAACACATCTGTGTGTATGAAGGTGAAGGAGAGTTAGTGCCCCAGCCTGATGGAAGAGGAAGGCTTCTGGAAGTTACATTTGAAAAGGTCCAATTTTATTCAAGGACTAAACATTAGTGTTTTTTATAGAAGCTTAGTTTAAAGTCACAGTTTTTACATCTACATTAAAACAATGTTGACAACTGTGTGACAACTCTTCCTGGTTCCTCCTGGGGTGTGTAACGGACGCTTTGAGCTTCAGTGAGACCCAGAAAACTGTGAACCCATCCATGAACCTGCAGGAACTTCTGGTTCTCACCTCTGCTTCTGCTTCAATCTTCTCCTCCTTCACCATCTTCTCCACCATACGTTCAGCCAGAGGCAGGAACATGGTCTGGGCCAGTTTCTCGTCCTGTGCGGAGATGGCCTGAATCACAAAGGAGACAGGTCAACGTCAGAACCACTAGAACATCTCAGAGGAACGTGAATGTTCTGAAGTCCTGCTCATACCTGCATCACCAGACTCATGACAGACCAGAAGTAGTACGGGTTCTTAGGGACGATTTTATACAAGGCCATCCCTGCCTGTGGAGGGAAGAGAGCCAGCTGTTAGAGGGTGTGTGTGTGTGTGTGTGTGTGTGTGTGTGTGTGTGTGTGTGTGTGTGTCCTCACCTGCTGCATCTTCTTGTATTCTCCGACACGAGCGTAGGCCATGAAGAGGTGAGAGTGATACTCCTCACTGAGAGGAACCTTCTTCACTGCAGCTTCATACAGCTTGGTGACCAGTTCAGCTGTCAACACCACAGACTGGGTTAACACACACACTCAGAACACACACACACACACACACACACACACACACACACAGACTCACTCACTCAACCAACTGTTATGTCCAGCCTTCATACGTGTGTGTGTGTGTGTGTGTGTGTGTGTGTGTGTGTGTGTGTACTCACGACGATGCATCTCTCTGTACAGGATGGTCAGAGCCTGCAGTGAGTTGTCGTCAGTGGGCTCCAGAGTGGCCACCTCCTGGGCCAGAGTGAAGGCTTCATCCTGCTTCCCCGTCCTCTGGAGTCCGATGGCCTTCAGGACCTGAGAGGACGAGGACAGGCAGAGACAGGAAGTGACTCACAGGACAACAGAGAGATGTCTGCTTACACCTGTGTATGGACCTGTGTCTTCAGGGATCAATCACAGTGACCAGCTCTGAGTGTCATCATGACTGACCACATGTGATCGAATCTCACTTCCTGCTTCATATGCAAATGAACGGGCGTGTGTGGTTGTTTTAACCAATCAGCAGACAGGTCTGTTGTCAACGGGCCGAGTGTGTGCGAGTGAGAGAGCAAGCATGTCGGAGAGTGAGGTGACTTATTGCACTGTGCACAGCTTTATGATGAAATAAAGTTGTAGGAATTTCAGTGAGACGCGACAAAAACCGTGGCAGATGCAGACGGCAGAGAGAAAAACAAAATGGCAGAAAGGTCTGGGGTGCAACGGATCAGAAACCTCACGGGTCAGCCCGGACCGCGGTTCAGGGGTCACGGGTTGGGCCGGACTGCGGTTCAGGGGTCACGGGTCGGCCCGGACCGCGGTGCAGGGGTCACGGGTCGGAACAAATAATTTTGTTACTGTGCGCGATGTAGAGCTGCAGCTTCAAATATACGAGCGGACTTTTTTAAATTGCCCGTTTACTGAGCTGGGGCGGTGCGTCTACGTGTTCCCACACTACACACACAACTTATTTTTTCATCGATCGATCCGCGGACCAATTGTGTCCCGATCCTTGGAGAGTGAATAGTTTGGATCAGGGATCAACCGTGATCCGTTGCACCCCTAGAAAGTTCAGAGCCCAACTCGGCAGCAGAGAGAGTGGTTTGGACTCCAAGCCAGAATAGGCACCACCACCAGTGTTCGGATTTCAAACGTGCCCTGAATGCATCTTGGGGGTGTTCACACCTGAGCTCAGAGCTGATCACCTGTGATCACATGACCCAAGTTAAAAAAGAAACAGACAGCTGTGTGGAGCCTACACACATCAGTCAGTGTTTTAGCGTCCTGTTGCAGCTCTAACTCTGAACACATCACTGTATCATCACCTTTAACCTGACGTGTGAACTTCAGTTCTGAGTTACACATCCATGACCTGTGGTTTCCTCCAGCTGGAAACATCTGGCTCACTGTGTCTGTCTGCCTGATGCTCAGTGGATGGAGGACAGAGGCTTCTACAGCTCTGAGAGAGTGAAGTCCAACAGTAAACAGATAAACGATGAAGTGAAGAGTAGGAGCTGCAAGGTCACATCATGACTGTCTGCAGGTTTATAAAACACTGACGCTGTCAACTGCAGGGAAATAAAGACACAGTGAGACACAGTGAGACACAGTGAGACACAGTGAGACACAGTGAGACACAGTCTGAGGGCAGGTAACAGAGACAGACTGTAACTGTTACATATTTCTGCTTCCCACTGCAAGAAAATGTGAAACAAGTTTGGAAATGATTGAGCTAACTCTCTCTTCCTCTCTCTGTTCTCCTCAGAAAGTCGGTGACATCACTTTGTTTTGAAGGTTGACAGAAGAGGAAGGTCGAACACTCGTCCTAACATCGACACTCAAACACATCAGCACTTCTTCTTTCAGGTTGGAGCAGAAGCAGAAACTCAGTAGCGTTCAGCTCTGATGTTTCCTCCACCGTGACTCAGTGCAGGGACTTTTTCTGCACCTGAACGTCTCACACTGGGATAAATTTAGCTTTCTCTCTCCCACAGTGTCAGTGAACCTCACACTGTGAGCAACAGACCATCAGATCAGATCAGACAGATGTTCGGCTCATCTCCATCTCCACTAGAAACAGACATGTGTCAGAGAGTCGGCTCATTCAGGGTGGGCTTCTCCTTAAGACTGTCAGGTCAAAGGTCACAGCTTCACTGCAGCAGCAGTGTCCTTGAACACACCACACCACAGCAGTGTGCTGCATTACACAACAGCTGCATATATGCAGCTGTGCAGCAGGTGAGGAGAGGTGGATGAGGAAGAAGAGGAGGAGGAGGAGGAGGAGGCAGAGCAGGGGGAGGAAGAGTAGGAAGGAGCAGGAAGAGAAGGAAGGAGCAGGAGGAGGAGCAGGAGGTGGTGACAGCGTCCCTCAGTCCCTCACCTTGGCACAGTGCAGGTCCTTGTGCTTCTTCAGCAGTTTGTCGGCCTGCTGGATCGCCATCTTGTTGTTGCCATTGTCCAGGTAATCTGGAAACACAGGAGGAATCAGAGGTGAGCGTCAGACTGCAGGCTTCAGGAGACATGCATCTGCACACTGAGTGCTTTTGTCCTCAATAAAGTTCATTCAAACAACATCGTGGATCCTTCTCGTCACACACACGTTTCCTCAGTGTGACCTGAGCTCCTGCTGTCTGACTGAACTTCACAGTAAACGTCACTCCTCTGACTCCAGTCGAGTCGAGGGGAAGCTGCAGTGACCTGAGTTGGAGCCACATGAAGCTGCTGCGGAGCCGTGAGGCCTGGATCTGATCAGTGCAGCAGCTTCTTCAGGTTCCTGCTGCCGCTCAGCTGATGGCAGTCTGCACCCAGAGAATAGACATGACATAATCACACTGTCCTGTCTGGCACAGTTAATTTTGGCACCCAGCTGTCCTGGGGAGGCTGATCTGAGGTGTGTGTGTGTGTGTGTGTGTGTGTGTGTGTCATACTTCAGCCTTTACCGTCCATTCAGAAGCATAAATAGTTTCTGGTGTCAGCTTTACATGTTAGTTCACTCATTAGTGTTTTAAGAAGGTGACAACTAACGATTATTCTCTGTTTCATGACTACAGAGTTTTATTGTGAAAGGTCACACAACAAGTTGGGACACAGCTGGAAGAAAATAACTGATATTAACTTTAGAAACATCTGGAGTCATCTGTACTTGTTTTAAATGTGTGTTCCTCTGAGCTAAATTCTTCTGGTGTGTGTGTGTGTGTGTGTGTGTCATGGGGTAAAAGTGGTAAGTGAGGCAGCTCTGACAGGTGTGTGTGTGTGTGTGTGTCAGTGTGTGCAGACAGGTGACATCACAGCAGCATCACAGCTGTGTGAGACACAGTCACAGAGTGTCCAGGTGTGTAGCTGAGGTCCAGACCAGGAGCGTGTGGACGGACGTCACGGCTGCTTCACACACACTGATCAGTATCAACAGACACACACACTGCTCAGACTCTTGTCCTGAGGTTTGATGCAACAGATGCAACAGATGTTCAGGTGTCACACACCTGTCACTTACTCTGTGTACGAGCCCCACAGCAGTTCAGTGGATTAATGGAAGGAATGAATGTGATAAGAAGCGTCACACTGTGACCACGTGATGCTGTGATGTCATTTCTGCCTCATTTACATGTAAAAACATAAATCTAATGATGTGATGTCTGCACCAAACAAACACGTCGTCTCTGTGCACTAACACACGTTACACACTTTAAATGTGATTATTGATCCATCATTTAAGTCAGCTTTAAGGAAACTGTCATCACTCCATCTTTTCATCTCTTCGTTAGAGGTGTTTTGTGTTTTTGTCTCACTGTCATGAACAAAGCTCCGGGACACTGACAGCACAGCATAACACAGAAAATAACTGACACATTAGTCAATAAACATCATCTGCAATGTTTCCCTGTGTAGCATAAAATGCTAACACAAGCTAATAAAACTGCACTCCTGTAAACAGTTGTCAAACAGCTGGAGCTCCTAACACGATTAAACTGCTCTGTCTCTATTAGCAGCACAGTACAACGCTTACTAACAGGTCCATGCTAACATGCTAACGTCTCTCATGTACAGGAGTTAGCTTGAAGCATTGTCCTTTAACTGTTATGAGCCTGATGCTAACTGGAAGCTAACCGAATTACCTTCCGTTCGCAGTACACAGAGTGGTTACCGGTCCGGACTGGACCCGGAAACTGCACCGCGAAGTAAACACCGGTCAACCGGAGCCACAATAACCCGCCTTTCACAATTAAACCACTTTTCTTTCCACCGGGGAAACAGCTGCGGCATGTCCGCGGTAGCTGACACATTAGCATGCTATGCTAGCTGTCAAACAGCGACCGTTAGCAGGAGAAACTCTTCGAACAGCAGCGCTCGAACAACACCGGGGATGTCCACGGGTTTACCGGGGAAACGCTGGGCCCCACCCCGAATACCAGCCCGGGGGGTCGCGTCCTACCTCGGGATCGGTGACAGACCGGTTTAGGTGCACTGTCATCGGGCGCTGCGGGCAGCAGAACCCGTGGTTGGAGCTGGAGGGGCCGCAGCGCTGCCCTCCGACTCCCACCACCCTCCACCTCATACAGACGCCCCGGTACCGAGCACGGCACCGTGTACCGAACCTCCAGACAAGCAGCCGTGTACGGGTCCACACTGAGTCCGTACCGTATATGGGTCTGAGTCTCCTGTCGTTGGGATCCTGCACATGGCCTCTCGCCGCCATGGTGGAGTTTACCTGCTGGGTAAATGTCCGCGCATGCGCAGCGGGAGCAGCCTGGAGGAGCGATTAAAGGATTTAGTGCTGAGCGCTGCAGGAAGTACTCAGTGAAGTACAGGTAGTACAAGTACGCGGTGGAAGTACTCAGTCAGTGGTGCAGCTGCTGCACTGAGGACAACTTCAGAAAACTTCTGTGTACGTCAGCTGCGTTCACCTGCCGCTGGTATGTCATCATTAGACAGGTGAGCTGTATTCTGTCAGGCAGGCCTTCCTGTGACAGAGACAGGTCCATGTCTGCGTCTCATCCAGCACCAGAGCCACGTGATCTTTTAAAACCAATACATTTTAATAACACGTTTCGACTATGCTCAAAATCAAACATGGTGGATCATTTCAAATACCATCACTTCAAACCCTTATTATGATGATTATTATAATTATTGTTATTATCGTTAATGCTTTCAGACTCTTCTGTCACTGTTTATTTCAGTATTTTGTGAATGTTACTGGCTACAGAATAATGCAGTTTATATGAGATGCTCCTGGTTTAAAGGAAGTTCAGTGCTGACCCTCATCACACCTGGACCTGGACCTGGACCTGGACCTGGAGCTGCTTCTACTCTTGTTTTACTAAATCTTTTATTCAGTCTCCAAACATTCAGATTATTTATTCAGGTTGTGTTCACTGAGTCCAGCTTCATGGAGCTCTGACGATGATGATGACGATGACGATGATGATCAGTGTGGTATTTATATCATAAAAGCACCGAAGATGTTCTCGCAGGATCCGTGTCTCTCGATATTTGAGGTGTTGCTGACACTGACGTAGACAGCGTCACCTGTGTACAGGTGGAAGACTCCGCCCAGGTAACTGTTGGAGTGGGTCTTGCTGGGCCCTGATGAGTACTTCCTGGCCTGCAGCAGGGTGACGCTGCCCCCGGTGTACTTGGACGTCTGCATGTTGATGGAGTGGTGGAACATGCTGCTGTCTGAGAAGAAGACCTTGGAGTAGATGTAGTAGTAACCCTCCCTCTGGACAAACAGACGTCCGTCTCTGTAGAGCATCTGATGGAGGAGGGGCTCTGAGCTCATGGCCCAGGACATGACCTGTGGTCCATGAACCACGTCCTGTCCGTCTGGAGGACCAACAGACAAACAACAACAACAGCGTCAGACATGATGATGAAACACAAAGAGACCAAACTACAGCTGATGATGGACTCACCTGTCAGATGTGCAGCAGGTTTGGACGGGAGGACATCGTGATGTTGGTCCTCAGGGGAAGACGTGACCTCCTGACCTGTGGGAGGAGAAGATGATGAGGAGGAGGATCTAATGACTGGGGACATTAATGTTGAGGGTGACAGGTGCTGACGTACCTGCCAGCAGCTCAGAGGACAACGCTGAGGACACCTGCAGTGGACACAACGGTAAATGCAGTGACCAGGGTGTAACAATACACTGATTCATTGATCAACTGAGTCAAGAGCATTGATCCAAAATGACAACATCAACATAATCATCATTTGTAAGCGCCGCTTTTATTTTGAAATTCCTCCACCACATCTGATGAATCCAGACCAAATCATTAATTGAACTGATAAGAATCAGAAGTGAAGCTGTAGGTTCATCAATACACTGTCTGATGGTGTCACTGATTGTTTTGATGAGGAGAAATGTTTGTGTATTAATTCATCGATGAGTCTTCTTCTTTCTTTCTGTTTCTCTGTGGGTTCATTTTTATCAGATAGAAGAAGAAGCACTTCCTGTTTCTATGTGAGCGTCCACTATCTTGGATCATCAGGTCTGGTCAGAACTTCTCCATCTGTGCTGCGCTCTCTTCCTCATCCTCATCCACTTCTTTCACCATCAGCACTTTTCCATCTCTCCCTCTGTCAAACTTGTTTCTGTCACGAGGCTCCTCTGGGTTTTTTAAATGAACCCAAACCAACGTGTTGCAGAGAGAAGCTCTGACCTGTGGCTCTGCTGTGACTCCACAGTCTGCTGATGACAGACATTTTTAAGAACCACAGCGGCTCCATCATCACACTGAACCCACCCCTGCATGTTTCCTGACATTAAAGAGTCACATGAACAGAGACTTTTCTGCCTTAAACTAAATTTAGTTCATAAAATGCACAATATTGAGATGTGAATGTAACTGTCTCATCACCAGCAGTCACTAATGTTACATTATATTATGGCACATTCAGGAGGAAGCTGATACTCACAGCCTGAGGATGCAGCAGTCGGTAGATGAAGCAGGCTTCAATGACCACGCCACACAACGACACGCTCACCAGCAGCAGCAGCAGGGTCTGTGTGGCCCCATGCGCCGCTGCCATTTGCCCAGACCAGGAGGCCTTGGCATCAGGGGCCCGGGACCAGGGTTGGGGCCGTCCACCATGTGCACAGAGACATAGTTGTCCGTGAGGGCCATGTCTCAAAGTGAGAGCTGACAGAGAGAGAAGTGTGAGGGAAAAGTGAAGTGGGTGGGCTCAGTGAGAGTGAGTGAGAGAGTGAGTGAGTGAGTGAGTGAGTGAGAGAGTGAGAGAGTGAGTGAGTGAGTGAGTGAGTGAGGCACATATGACATTGTTCTAATGATAATGATACTGTCACTAATAATAATAATACTGAAGAGGTGAAGTTGAGACACATGAATAAACAACAGGAAGAACTGTTGAATTAACGTGTTTGATTTAAACATCAAACTTTTAATGGCTTCATTAACAACACTGAACCTTCAGGAGGAGAAATGAAGCTGTGGCTGAATCAGTACAAGGTCTAATGATAAGAACATGATGTTTGTGTTTGTCATTGTGGACTATTACAGTATGAGATGAGAAGTGTGTGTGTGTGTGTGTGTTGCAGGCTGCAGGAGGAAGTGAGTGGTTCAGATTCATGTTGACATCAGTAACTCAGTTTCTTTTTGATGTTTTATTTGTTGGAAGTTAAACGTGATGTGTTTTACTGGAGCTGATGATCGTTGTTTGCTTTCACTTTACAAAGAGTTGAGTTCATTTTAGTCACAAGTTCAGACCTGTGGTCGTGTTGAAGATGATCATTGTTATGTTTATACAGAATTAACAAAGAGCTGAGATGAGTTTAGAGAAGCAGACTGTTGAGTTAAGAACATTTGGTTTGGAGCTCAGGATCTGGAGACCGAACTACTCATTTTTCCTCCATTTTGAATATTGATCATTTTGCCTCTTAATTTGTTGTTAAATGTAAAACCTGTGATGTGATGGTGTGTTTCCTGTTTATTTCTTAGATCAGATCAACAGTGACATTATGAAGATTGAATCAGTCTGTGGTTCTTCTGTCCCTGTGAGGATCTTTCACTGACTGTGGTTTGTTGGTGTGATGAAGAGACACAGGACGCCGGCGGCTGATTCTCTTATTTGTTCAAATTTATTAGATATTCTGTTATGTTCCATTGTCTAGACCTTCAGTCACAGCTCGACAGCCGTGAAAAAGAAAAAAAAGGAACTAATCGTATTACATTCACTACTAATTCCCCTGAATTTTGCCTTATCAGAAAAGAGAGAATTGAATACATTGTGAATCTTTGTCTTTCAAAAACAAAAAAAGAAAGAGAAAATAAAAGACAAAAGAAAAAACAGTAGATTTGCAAGTGCTTCTTCTGATTACAATAAAGAAAACAGTATTTTGGACTCCGTCTGTTCCCTAAGCTTCTAACCCTCCCCTCACAGTCAAACCCTGGCTGGCATCACTGGTAATGCTACACAACTGTACATCACACAGGCTGTTGTTGTTGCCGGGGGCGACCCCTCCTCCCTCAGCCTCGCACTGGGCCGGGCTGTTCACTCCTCTGTGGTGAACGTGAGGTCGAGCTGAGACCAGTGTGAGTGTGGTGAGGAGCCGCCGCCGGTCAACGCCAGTTCCCTTCTTGTCTGATGCAGTTCAGGAGCTTCTCAAAAGCACTGATGTACTGATCAAAGAAAAAAGGAAGAAATGGAAAGAATACAAAAGAAAGAAAAGAAAAGTGTTGAGCATGCACGATCCAATCCGGTTTGAGTAAATCCACCTGCCCTCGTGTGTTGGTGATGTCACGGCTCGTCTGTCTCGCCGCTGTACATTCGTTAGCACGATGAGGTTACGGTCAGACCGCAGAGAGAGCGACAACACGTGGACAGCCACACACACACACACACACACACACACACAGAGTCCACAGAGCTGACGACACCAGAACTTCCTGATCGGAGCTGATTCCATTCAAGTCTGTAAAGTTTCTATTGTCAAGTACACTTATAACCTTCACCAATGTCACACACACTGTCACGAAGCTCAGCTGCACTCAGCTACGTCATGATCACAGAGAACACTGAAGCTTCACTGAAGCAGCTTCACTCTCCACCAGGACCAGCCGAGTCCAGCTCAGAGCTCAGAGCTCAGAGCTGCAGCTCTCTCCTGGTCAACGCTGGTGAAAATAAAAAACTAAAGCTGAGTCTGTCGATACACAGTTGCAACAAACAAACAAACAAACAATCAAACAAACGTCTGCCTGGACCCATTCACTCCGTCAGCTGAGAGGAAACAGTGGATTTGATTCATGCACACGGCGACTAACGCACACACTCTCATCCTCATTCATTTTAGTTTTTACAAAAACAACAGAAGAAGAAGAAGAAAAGCTCGTGTGGAGGCGGTGGGCGCCTCCTGTTAAAGCCCTAAGCCAAGAGTAAGGACATGCAGCGACAGCCCTGATATCACGACGCTGAACGCTCCCCAGCTCCGTCCTGTCAGAGTGAAGGCAGCTGATAACACAAACAAGCACACAAACAGACACACAAGCCAACACACTGGTGTGTAGTACAGACTCTCCTGGAGGAGGAGGAGGACGAGGAGGGAGGAGGGAGGAAGAGGAGGCGTGAAACCCTCCCTCTAAAAAATAAAAACACAAATGATCCACTGGAGCGAAGCTGCACCGCAGCGACTACACACATGCAACGACACTTTACTGAGGAGTCGCTGTTGTCCACATGCACTTGTGATGGAGGATGGGGGGGGGCAGTTGTGCATGTTGAGATGTGGGATGTGTGCATGTGGGGGGTGGGGGTGGGGCAGCAGAGAGTATCTATCATGCATCAGCTTTACATTGTTGTGAACAAGGAACAAAAGTCAAACTGTCAAATAAAAACAAAAAGAGAAAAAACATCAGTTTTCTCCACCGACTGCCAGACAGAGGGGACACGGGGGGGGCTAAAGTTCATACAGACAATACTGGGGGGGGGGCACACAGTTATAATACAAGGTATGTGGGGGAGGAGGGGGGGTCATTAAATTCAGATCAGTGTGGGAGTCCTAGTGAATTTAAAAGGCTCGAGTGTGTACTGACACACGGATAAAAACAAAGCCCACTGAAGAATCACTAACGATTACACATCAGGCATGAACGATCTGTGCAAAGAGGTTTTTTGTCTTTTTATATGTTTGCAAAACCATGTTGTTTATTCTCAGGGTGAACAGGAGGCGAGTGATTGGGGGAGGGGCTGGGGGGGGGGGTGGATCTGTACAGTACTGTTAACCAATCTTGTCAAACCCCCCAATGAATCATGTGAGACAGGAAGAGAAGAGGCGACGTCAGGGGCCACTTCCTGGTGGTGGTGGGCGTGTCTCGGATGACATCATCGTGACAGGGTTTGGTTGATTTGCCTCATTGCTCATGAGCAGCACTGGTGCCTCGAATCGGACCTGTTTTACGCAGCTGCAGAAACACACACACACACACACACACACACACACACACACACAGATTGTGGTGAGTTTGATTGAATGCGCAGACCTTCAGACACACAGATGTTTACAGATGTTGGTGTTTGGCTCATGCACATGCAGCTGAATCAGTTCACAGCTAAAACCAAAACAAGAAGAGGGAAACGTGAGCGAGGTGAGTGAGTGGTCATCTGTGTAACCACGGCAACAACACAGCATGAAGCTCAGAGCGAGAGAGCTGCAAGAAAACATTAGTAAGTGAGGATGATGAAGATGATGAAGAAAACCATGGCCCTGTTCTTCGTTAGCCTGACTTGTTGATCTGGATCCAACATGAACCTGGATCATGAACATGTACAGACGTGGTGGAGGTCAGCTCAGTGTGAACACCTTTAACTATTGATTATTGATGGATCAGAATCAATCCTTCTAATCACTGATCACCTGAGTCTGTGTTTAAGTCACACATTTACTCTTCCATGGTTTTCTGCTTCTTATGCAACTTTATGAATCATATTGATCGATTATTTGTCTTTCAGCTTCCTGTTCATTTAGAACAGATCTATGAAGAAGCATCTGCAGCTCCACTGTGACTGTGGCTCATCTCTCTCGGATCAAACTCCTCCGTCCAAACTACAACTGATTATTAACTAAACGTGTCAGTGGTGGAATAAGTTCTGATGAAGGTTCATCAGCTTCAACCAGAGAGTAACGAGCAGCAGGTCAAAGAACAGAGCACATGGGATGAAGAGAAGGAAAAACACAAACAGACCTGAAAACAAACAAACAAACAAACGATCCCAGAGATGGAGGAGCGAGTCAGACAGCAGCCAGAGAGTGAATGAGTTTAAGACGACGACGGAGCAGGAGCAGCAGGAGGAGGAGGAGGAGGAGGGGGAGGAGGGGGAGGAGGAGGAGGAGGAGCTCCTCCTCTGCTGCTCTGCAGACACTTACTCAGCCTGCCTCTAGTGTTTGACCTACAGTGACGTCTCTACTCGTCTGTCGCAGACGTCCCTCGCACGTCGCCCTTCTGACGCATCTGATGTGAGACCAGGAGTGAAAACAGTTAATGAAGCTCATTAACGTCCACGAGTCGTGTCCAGCTGCTCCTCAAACAAAACATCAGCTCATCAATCAGGACTCATCAATCACAACAGAAGACTCCTCTGGGTCAGTGTGGTACTCTGTGTGTGTGCGTGTGCACGCGCTCACCTCCTCCAGCTCTTTCTGAGTCTCCTCCTCCATCCGCCTGATGTCCTCCATGGTCAGACCGACCCACTTGTCGATCCAGCAGAACAGCTGACGGTGGAAGTTGGTGAAAATTCGCTTTTCTTGCTGTGGAAGAGAATTTAAACAAAATGAAACAAAAACAGATCAAAAATCAATCACATTGATATTTAATGAGCAGCATGACAGGAAACTGAACAGAATCACAGCTGACGGTGCCAGCAGACGCCAGCACAGGGCCGTGTCGCCCTCCACTGGTCACAACAGGAACTACACTTCACTGAGCTCAGCTGTCAATCATGTTACATTAAAAACATTCAAATAAAGGCTACAGACTGCACTGTGTGTGTGTGTGTGTGTGTGTGTGTGTGTGTGTGTGTGTGTGTGCGTGCGTTACCCTGTGGATGAAGTTTTCCACTTTGGTCTGCAGACCCCACCACCTGAACTTGACGGTGACCAGTTTGTATGCACACATGTAGGGACAGCCTGACTTCAGCTCATTCTGTGGACGAGAGAGACGGAGAGACACACGGGGGGGTCAGTGACAGACAGGAAGTTCAACATCAGGGCAACATGTGGTTCCGGCCCCTGTCAGGTACCTTCCATTCAGGGCCCAGAGGTCCTCTGTCTGTCTTGGCGGAGTGGAACAGAGCCGGGTCCTCTTCTGGTTTATAGTCCTGACAGAGAGAGAGAGAGGGTAGAGAGACATTAACACCCAGCAGGAGCTGTGGGTCACACCGTGTCACCGTGGAGACTGGAGGGCGTTTGATTTGTTCAGCTTTTAGTCCCAGGTCCTGCTCGTCACTCTGGAAGCTAAGTGATGGAGACAAATCCACAGTCTGTGTTTCAGATGAGCTCAGTGGTTGGTCTGGTGGGTCAGTGATTACAGGGCTCTGGGCCTTATGCAGGAGATCGCTGGTTTGATTCCTGACCAGGACGATCTGCTCCTCCATTCTCTAGCCCTGTTTCCTGTCACATCTCACCTGTCCTGTCTAATAAAGGTAAAAATGCCAGAATAAACATCTTGGGACAAAACGTGGTCAGAAAGCAGAGGAAGCACCTGGTCTGGACCAGTTTAAATGTTGGTACTGGTCCTGGACTGGTTCCAGAGCGACTCAGTGATGATGTAAGAAACTGTTTTCAACATGTTTACATGTTGAAAAAGAATCACCCGACCCCCCACCCCCCCAACCACCACCACCACCACCACCACCCCCCCAGTCCCTGTGTGCTGTTTTAATCCAGCAGGCTGAGGGGACCAGTGGACGGAGGCCCTGCAGCAGATGGACGTGCAGATTAAGCCTCGGCCTCAACACTGATCCACTTAAGTCATTATAGTGCAGGAGCTGCTCCAACCAACGCTGTGACCCACCAGGAGGAACATGGCTCCACCCTCCTTCTAGAGTTTAAACTGCAACTTTATTAACACAGAGAAGACTCCACCTACAACGCTCCGCTCAGGACGACACGAGTCAGATGTTACCACAGCAACCGAGTCCTCAGGTTATTTCAGGCACAGCAAAGTCACATAATGATAATAACCATAATAATAGTGATGATAACAGTAGTGATGAGTGAACAGCTGTGTGTGTCTGACACTCTCACATTCACAGTTGGAGCTGAACAGACACTTGGAGTCGTTCACTGATTGTTCATGTTAATGAGTGTTAATGAACGTCATCTGATGACATCGTCCGCTCAGGCCTCAATGGTCTGATCTGGAGTCAGCCATGACAACGGTGGAGAAATAAATTAAACAACCGTCACCCCCCGCACTCCACTCCCTCCTCCTCCTGTGTGGCCACACTCCTCCTCAGGGTGGAGACACTCTGCTGTAAATCTAAACCTCTCATGTCACATCTTCAGGTCTCAGTTCAGCAGTTTGTAAAACAAAGAAACAAACTGACCCCACTGGCCACTTCATCTTTGTTTGCGATGTCTATGGGGACGACCTCCACAGTCCTCCACGTCTGCTCGTCCAGGTCATGGACCTGTAGAAGAGACGGAGACCAACAGCTGAAGACAGAACAACGACGTCTCTTCACTGAGACTCATACAAATCTGATGTTCACTAATCAAATGACATTTAAATTCACAAGCTCACAGGTGTGTGTGTGTGTGTGTGTGTGTGTGTGTGTGTGTGTGTGTGTGTGTGTGTGTGTGTGTCGACCTGTTCAGAGTTTGTTTTATCACATTTACTCAGGTCAAGGTCGGACACTCAGCCTCCTCTGATATAACCCTGAAACCCTGGGCTCGTTTATCAATCAGAGAGAAAACATCGGCTCATTGATCGATCAGACAGAATCCATCGGCTCATTGATCGATCAGAGAGAATCCATCGGCTCATTGATCGATCAGAGAGAATAATCTGAAACTATTGATATAATTCATGAAATATTTCACTGAACAGCTTTATAATCTTTAGGACAGTGTCACCGGAGATCAGTTTAATGGGCATATGACATCATCCTCTAATGTTTTATAAAAATCACTGATCAATCAGTTATTGAGAATATAAAGAGTGGATAAAGAGCCGATAAAAATAATTGATCAGTTATCAGGGTGAGCTCTGCAGAAAGTGGCTGTGGTTTATAGTTCAACAGTATAGTGACGAATGTTCTCATGTTGCATTGTGGGAAATGTAGGCTCCAGAGATGTTGGTGTGTGACTGTCAGACTAAGATGAGGAGGAAACATAAACACTTGGTATCGAATCTTTAACTCTGAACTCTCCTCAGGAACAATCAGCTCATCCACCGGAGCTCTGATACTAAACTCACCGGTTGCGGCTCACTTACATTTTCTACTGTTCCCATGTCAGGTTTGTGCCACGTCTCAATCTTTATCATGAAGTCGTCCTTCATGTACTCGTTCTGTAAAACAGCAGCAAACACACGGGTTCAGGTTCAGGTTCAGGTCTTTACTCAGAAACCAGGTGGTTCTCCTGAAGCCACAGGCACAGCTGATCTGAGCCGGGACAAACAGGATGCAGAACGTCATGAATGGAGGTTCTAAGAGATGTACTTAAACCCTGCAGCTAAATCCAATTAACCAATCAGTCATTTAGTCTGAAACAACACCGGCGATGCTGCAGCGCTCAGCTTGAATCTATATTTAACCCTAGCAACAACAAATATAGTGCAGCATTATCAGGCTGTGAAAAAGCAGCAGAATCAGGAGGGAGACATTAAAAAGGCTCCGGCACCCGACACCTGATTTAATACATCAATACATCAACACAGACTGTGATTATTCAGATGAAACTGCAGCCATCAGTGAAACGTGTTGAATTCAACAGGATGTGAATAAATGTGTTCCCTCCTCTTTATCAACACAACTCTACGACACACACACGATTCAACCTGCATATGATCCATGTTGTAAACATGACTCATCACGTGTCAGAGCTGCAGTGTCATCAGAGTCACACTGTGGCCAAGTCTAAACCACACGAGCTGCAGCTGTGATCATGAAGGTAAAATGTGTCACAACCATGTTGTTCATTGTCTGCACCCCAACTGTTGTGTCACTATGTTCATACAGTCACGTTTGTTTGGTACAGACACAACAACCACAACAATCACATCTATTTAACTTTATTTGTGAAAATGAAGCAAATTCACACTGAAATCACAACATCTGAATATCACAGTCACGTTTATGACTGAACAGTGGACGTTTCATAAAACATCAAGACTCATGACTCAAGAACATGTAGGTGCAGATGAGTTTCACTGTGTGTGAGACCGTGAAAAATAAAAACAACTCACCGTCACAACTGCAGAGGACGGAGGAAGACAGGAACAAGGAGAAAAAAGAGAAGCATCAGTTTCACAACCAGGACATGTATCATCTTACACACGGTTAAATAACACAGACAAAATGTCTAAATGTTGAATATGACGCAGCTTCATGAAGAAGACGAGGATGAACTCACTGGTGCGACAGTACGGGTAGGCGTTCCAGGCCTTTTCATGAAACACTAACGCTCCCTCTGGTGCGATCATCTTCACGTACCCGGGGACTTTACTGCAGGGACAGGGACAGGACAGAGGGACAGAGGACAGAGGACAGTCAGGACAGTCAGTGTCCACAGGCCTGAGACCTTTCCGTCTCATCTGGTCCTGGTGAACGGTCTCTGACACTTCCTGTTGTCTCAAAGCAGCAGAGCTGGTTCAGAGGGACAGAATGAGAGAGGAGGAGCTGAGAGACGTAGCCTGACTGGATGCAGTTGGTGTATTTGACCTTTGACCTTTGATCAGACTGAGGGCCGGTGTTTGTTCAGTGCAGGTGAAGCAGCTGCTGTCAGACTGAACAGGTTTTATGTGTCAGACTTTCCTGTGAGGAGTTGGATGATCACAAAAATAACAACAGATAATCAGAGATAATCAGGTGATAAATGACAGCGATCAGCAGCAGGGAGCTGTGATGATCAATGTTTCGCTCTGCTCTGGGATCCACAGTGAAGCTGCAGATGTTCACATGTCTTCCATTATTTCGGCTACATGATAAACACAAATATCACTTGTACTGATGTTTCCAAACAACAAGAACATGAATCTGTTGCTTTTCTCAGTTTTTCCTTCCTCACTGTAAAATGAAAAACTTTAAACCATATGAAGTTGTTGTGCTATGCAGAATGACAAAGGCATTTCCTTCATATCGTCTGTTGTTTTAGGGACAAATGGTTGAAAATAATCACAAGCTGCAGCTTCAGGACTGACAGCATCAACGATCAGAGTGAATTTATCACTTCAGGACATTCAATGAGAAACGCAGCAGCTCTCTCTCAGACACGACCGACCAAACTGCTGTTGATCCCAATTTCATCAAATCAGTTTTAACAAATAAAAAAAAACAACCATAAATGTGACAGGACAAGTTTTTAACAGCATTATCAGCTCTGGGTGCTGATTGGCTGATTAACACAGTGTTTCTGCCACTTACCTCTTTAGATGGTAGATTTTGTGTGTGTACTGTCCCTTCTCTCCATCCTTCTCGTAGGGTTCGTTCTTCAGCACCTCGATGCCTTCTCCTCCTCCCGTCTCGTTCTTGCTGGCCTCAGCCACCGAGTACAGCTGCCCGACCTGATACTGTGAGGACACAACGGGAGGAGACGCAGCCTGAGAATACAGGGCAAACACCCAGCAGCTCCCAGAGGCCTGAGCACGAGCAGCAGGACCATCTGGGAGAAGATCCACACAGGACATCAACCATCCTGTCTTAGTGTCTCCATCTGAGCCAGAAACACCAACCACAGCTTCAAATCCTCCTTTAATCAACCTGGAAGAACGTGTTCTCCTGCCATCTACAGGAAAGACACCCCGGCTAATTTTCAAAATAAACCTCCTCCCTTCATTTGGAGGTGGAGGCCTGCTGAGGGGCGTGTGGCTGCAGCTGTTGGTGCAACCACAGTAAATAAGTGTTAGAGGCAGCGTCACCTCAGGCTGCATTCATTCTGCAGGAAATCAGATGTTTTCATGCATTTCCTGCTGCCAGATGCCACAGTGATGGTCCTGAGTCAGGACCTGGCCAGGATCTGGGCTCAGATCAGTCCTGAGTCTCTTATGACGCTGATTTGTTTGCATACGTCCTGAAATAAAACCCACAGAGTATGAAAATGTGACGTCATGTTCACAGGCTGAGCCCAGTCCTCCCACAAACACCAGCACCAGTCTGTCACACAAACACCAGTGTCTCTAACAAAGGCTGTGTTGTGTTGGCTCCAGACTGAGGCCTGAGTGGACCGGCACGACTCTGGGGCTGTGATGGACGCTCTTCAAATGGTTTGTTGAAAATGCCTCGTCATGTAGCACGGTGCTAAAGAGGATGTGGGGTGTGATGATGATGATACTCACCTCTTCGACAGACACCGGCAACACCACACGGCTGGGGTGGGGGTGGGGTGGGGTGGGGGCAGGAAGTGGAGAGAGAGACAAATAAGTTCAACACATTAGTGACTCATTCACAGAAACACACACGAGCGATGAGCAGAATGCTAAGCTAAAGCTACAGAGTGGGTGGAGCTCCTTCAGTTTCCTGTGATAATCAGCTGTTTATGTTTCAGCAGAGACCAAAGAGAAAAACACCAAGTTTAAACCTGACGACCTTTGAAAATGTTTAAGGAAAAAAACATCAAGTCAATACAACACACATCATCTGTTCCTTACTCTCCTCGTGACCTCTGACCTCTGACATGTTACAAACTTTAGTTTTGTGTGAGACTGTTTTTCCAACACAACACACTGGCAGACATTATAAACAGAGATGATTCTGTCTGACAGCACAGCTCAATGCACTGCTCAGCTCCTCTCCTCTCAGGTAGCACCTCCTCCTCTCAGGCAGCACCTCCTCCTCTCAGGTAGCACCTCCTCACACACACACTGATTCATGACGCGACACAGGCTGAGAAAACACCTGTGCAATGATTTCAACATAATTAACTGTTTGTTCATATGATTTTGGCCTTCAGGAAACAGCGACAGGTGATTTTCACACGTCACAGAGGAAACAGACAATAACGATGAAGTTAGCCGTTCGCCATCAGCCCCACCGACAGGACGTCAGCATCTCACAGCTCCTACAACGGCTTTCATTGTGGCACGAGTGGAAAAACAAAGGCTGCGGCTGTGGGTAGGTTCGGCTCGCGGCGTGTTGTTGCACAGTGACCACGTTACGGCCGAGCAGATTAAATCCCGAGCTGTGAAAAGCAGAGAGGTCTCACTCCACCTCAAGTTCTCACACCTGTTAAGTTCCCTGATCAGCTCGGCTCAGTTTGAGATGAGAAATGAATCACTGTTAAAACTCTCAACTGCTGACAGGACTCCAGTTTTCTACAGGGGACACATATGGATGTTAATGATTAGTCAGTTATTGATTATTCACTGATAACAAGTTGGCCAAATGTTGTGTGTTCACACTCAGAGCAGCAGAGAGAGCACCTGCACTGGAAACTGGTCTGATTTTATTATAAAGGAAAGACTGACCACGTAAACTACAGACACCTGCAGCACAGACACCTGGACACTGACACACTGACACACACACACACACACACACACACACACACAGAGGAAGTAAACAGCCTTTACAGGAGTGGGATAACGTCTCTTTGCTATGATGTAACAGAACCAAACCAACCATCTATAGCTGCAATAATCAATCAAACTAATCAACTAATCCATCAAGAAAATCAATCTTCCACTTTTCAGACAACAGAAGCCAATCAATACTGATCAGGTTTTTAACTGTTGATCCAACAAAATACAATTTTCAAGATTTTTGAAGAAATTACAACAAATATTTTTCACTAATTTCTGATATTTGATCAAGATCAATCAAGATCAATCGATCATAAAAAGCTGACAGCAGTTTAACTGGTGCTACGCTGAGTGATCACCAGCAGCAGCATTGTGATCATTTCATTGATCACACTGTGACTTGCAGGTCTGAGCGTGCAGGATCGTGTGTTCATGGTGAGCCGGGCTGAATTTCACAACAGTGATAAGACGTCGCTCCGTCTCCCTTTACTTACTTACATCATTATGGAAGTGGTGACTTCATGGCTTTACGCAGATCACCTCATGTACTGAAACATGCAAAACCAACGTCTGTCACAAAATGTGTTGTATTGTTTATAAAAAGGAGGTTTTGGAGTTTGGATTAGACGAGTGATCAGGTTTAATCAGGTGTTAGTTCAGTGACGAGGAGCAGAGCTGCTACACACTCAACAGTTACATCAACATCTGCCAGCAAACAGAAACAAACCACGTATTGTTACTTCCTGTCAGGCTTTTCATGGAGTTCATCTCAGTTAATAACCAACTAAACCACAGCTTCACTAATAACCCCACCTCACAGGTAACGGGGGGGGGGGGGGGGGCTCTGTTGCTCGGGCGCAGTGAGAAAAGTAAACTGTCAACACTGATAGTAAACAGACTTTGGGCTGACACATCTTCACCTGAAGGCAGGTCTCAATACAGGTGAGAAAACGGATCCATATCTTTTCCATTTGCTCCATTTCGCCGTCTGTCTGATATAAAAACACCCTGCTACAAACTGACTGCAGCTCCCATTCACTGTGTGGAAAGCTGTTGCTGTTGTTATGAATTAGCTGTAACTTGTAAAGACATGATTTGACCTGTTTCCTTATTGATCTGACTGAGTGAGATGCTGCAGGAATGAAGACTGGAACCAGGAAGTAAGTCTCATGTCTAATTACTGGGTATTAACAAAGAAGCCGTGGTCCTGTGTTTCTTCTGTTTTCAGCCTGGACTGTTAAAGGTGTTATATTGTTATATCTGCATTTTACTTTGTTAAAACTCTCTCTCTCTCACACACACACACACACACACACACTCATATAGATGGGGTTTTGGACCTTTGTTTTGCAGGGCAGACTACACTGTATGTAAATGATGTCTGTCTGAACTCTGAATTAAACTGTGCTTCATCTACCTGCTGATTTTTGTCCTGCTGTGAATTCAGTAGTTTTTGTCAGTTTTGTATTTTTTTTTTTTTTACTGTTGATAATAACTTAATAATCTCATCACATGTCAGACCAGCTCCTGCACAAATGAAAATGCTCCTTGTCCTCACATTTACATTTCTGTTGTTGCATGTTATTATCACTGATATGAATGCTAATGTTCAGATTAAAAATAAAACCAGCAGCGGGCAATCACAGATGCATTTATCTCATAAATCTCGACAGATCTTCACTCGTATAACAGTTAAACACCTTCAGTTTCGATACTGATCTCCTGATCCTGATAGAGATGGTATCGACCCCAGATTTTGTGCTAAAGCCCAGCAGTGTAACAACAGGTACCGTTATCTGCAGCGGGTCCGTGTTAGCCACAGCAGAGGCTAGGCTAGCTTTGCTAAGGAAAAAAAGTGGATAAAACCGCACAATCCCAGTGGAAGTGATTTAATTAACCATGTTAAACAAGCGGCTTCTACTCCAGTGTTGGTCTTAGCCGCCCAAGGGCTAGCTGTCTAATGCTAACGCCAAAGAAGCAGCAAAGTAGTTAGTCCTTCCATAACCTCACGCTAGCTTGAAGGGTATGGTTGCTAAGTGGTATGAGCCGATACCGGAGCATAATTCCGGGCGAAACATTTGAGATCACCACGGCTGAGTGTGGTTTGGCAACCGGCTAGGATAGTAAATGCTAAATGTGTGTCTAACAGATGGACTCTGTGCTCTGTAAATTGTCATGCTAGCAGCTAGCCGGCTGCTAGGGCTAACATAGCTAGCTAGCATTAATGGTAAATCCGACGGAGAGGAAACCTTAATCTGTCACTCACGGGAGCGGAGCTTTACATTACGGCACTTTAAACATATAACACGCCGTCAACCGGCAACCAGCCGACATACACAACCACCAGAGCCACGTTAACAAACTGAGAGTGCGGATTGTTTACGTGTAGCCCGCTCTGTCTGTCTTTGTAACTCATTTTCATTAAGAAGCTAATTATCGCTCCTGCTGCTACAACTCAGGCTAACGTTAGCTCGACCTAGCAACGCCTAAAAAAGACCGGTGTGTCCCGTTATCCACGTCCCGATCCACCCCGCTCAAAGCTGCCTTTTCACGGGCTGCGGGGGTGTCAAATCCACCGAGCCACGGCGGTAACCGGGACACACAGGTCTCCGCTCCAGTAATGAGCCATCTCACGGATGAAAACGGGGCTCTAAATGCGCTACAAGACATTTTTTTAAAAGCTCTTCAGACTCACTATTCCTTGATGAGCACCATCTTCGTCACCCGGGCTGCGGCTGCGCACTGAGGCCCGACACCACATAGAACTATAAACAAGAAGGTCCCGCCCCCAAGGACGAATCTGACTGGCTGACAAACCCACACCATTGTTCACAGTGCACTGTGAATGTACTGTATTAGACAGACAGATAGACAGATAGATGCAAAATAAGGTATAAAGGGCGCCCTTTAGCTCAGTGGGTTGAGTGGTTGCCCCATATGCAGAGGCTACAGTCCGCAGCTGGCCTTGGTTCGAATCCCGAATCGGGTGGCCCCTTGCTGCATGTCATTCCCCCTCCCTCTGCCTCCCCATTTCCTGTCTTCCTCAACTGTCCGGTCAATTATAATTTTAAAATGATTTAAAAAGGGTAAAAAAGCATAATTTAATTATATGTGTACACACACACACACACACACACACACACATATAAGCTTACTGGTCAGTGTGCCTGGTGCTCTGTGTTGCCACCTTGTGGTCACAGAGATGAGCCCAGTCCTCTGCTCTGAGGAGAAGGATATGTGGGTCTGAGTGGACACATGGAGACAGAGGACGATTGGAGCAGGAAGCTGCTGACATCAGGCAAACTGCAGGTATGACATCATGATGGTGACAGATGTTTACACCTGTTCAACAACTGTCTTCAACTACGTCCTTAATTCAACTGACCAGATGTGGTTCAGACAGATGTCAGGGTTTGATCTTCTCCTGTTGGTGTTGATAGAAGTAACATATAACATCTGTACACAAGTAAATATCACATTTTCATGTATTAAACATCATTATAATTGTTAAGTTATTTAAGCTGCTAGACATATGAGCTCTGACCCACTGAGCTTTACACATTAATAAACATGATCAATTAATTTTATTATATAGTTGGATACTGCCTTTTTTTTTATCTTCATGTGATTGTATGTAAACATTAGTATTGGTGTTTCATAGGATAAAGACAGAAAAAGTGCCTCAGGCTTGTGTCAGGTTTGTTTGGACTGAGATAAATTCTACGACTGGTATTTAATTTTAGATTTACTGTTTCCATTATGGATCTATATAATGACATTATAAAGTGAATGGGACACTGGACAGTGGAGGAACCATCACACGTCTAATGAATAAAAAACAACCATTTCTTTACTTGAACCTTGTTTTAATTATCATCTTTATAAAATGTGTAATAATGACTGGAAAACACAGTTTACAAAATAAAAGACAACAATAAGCATCAGTAAAGACGTTAACTGTTAGAATATAAATCCAGATTCAGATCCCTCTCCCTCTGTCAGGCGCTCTCGCGACACACCTGTAGTCAGAAAGTCTTGGTTCAGTGTAGGTGGAGACGTGGACACACGTTACCTCATCAGTCGTGAAAACAGAGTTAAAGCCAGAGACTGGACACTTCTTGTCCCTCCAGCTCTCTGTAGAAGAAGAAGGCACAGTCATCACATTCAACACATCAACATCCCTTCAGAAAAACTAATGCCATGAAAAATCCACCATCAGCATCAAACACACGTTTTCTTTTTTCTTTTGTCCTCGTCTTGAAAAACGTGGTCGAGTTTCACCGACACAGACTCACACCTGTCGTACACACACAACAGGAAACAGAAACTCTCAACACTTGGAGGACGGGAAGAAGTGTCCAGGCGACAGGAACTTGTATCCGTTCCCAGAGGGAAGCCTGATGCCCCCTTTAGAGTTTGTGGAGGGTGGGGTCGGGGGTGGAGGTGGTTTGGCCTCCAGTTTTTGGTGACCGTTTGTTCTGCTGTCACTGTTCTGCTGCTCGTGTTTGGGCGAGAGGTTCAACAAACCCAGAACGTCCTTCTGAACCGTGCTCATTTTCTTGGCCCCCCCCTGAGCAAAGAGGCAGCGCAGGGCACTTCCTGTTTTTGGCCGGCATTGGCCCAGAAGGTCTTCAAGTTATGGATGGCCTGGACTTTGTGGTCCTGCTTGGACCGCGTCGGGTCGGGGGTGTTGGCCGGGCTGGACGAGGCCGAGACGGAGCCGGTGGAGGAGTAGGACAGAGCAGGGGAGGGGGAGGGGGAGATGTGGGCGGAGTAAGGTGAGGTAGGGTATCTGAGTTTGAGCTGAGCCACATCAGGAGAACCGGACTCCTTCACAGACAGAGACACGGAGGAGGAGGAGGAGCGGGCTGGGCTGTTGTAGCCCGAGCTGATCTTCTGCAGCGAGGACGAGCGGGACGGAGGTTTGGGCCGGGTCGGGGGAGGGGTGGAGACGGAGGGCGAGAGGGGAGAGAGGTGAGCAGGGAGGGACAGGGGGGAGGAGCAGGTCTTCAGACTGGCTCTGCTGGGGGGGCGGCTGAAGGCGCTGGTCTCAGACGGCTGGAAGCCCCGGGCTCCTCCGGCCAGGCTCAGGGTGGGGGTGGAGGGGGTGGAGAGGGAGGGCGGCCGGGCCGGAGCCTCCTCTCTGCTGTTTGGCCCCCGAGGGGGCGTCCCCCTGGTGTTGGCTTTCTGCAGACTCTCCACCGCCTGCATGTGGCTCTGCGTCTCCTCCAGGATCTTCTGGGCCAGTTCCTGGGGGTCCATCTGTCCCGCAGGCCCCGTCCTCTCCTCCTGGGACTTGACCGTGCTGTCAGTCTCGGTGCTGGACTGGTCCGACTCAGAGCTGCTCACCTTCCCCTTCCCGGTCCTGTGAGAGGACGAGCTGCAAAGACACAGAAGACATAGCGTCATTCACTGATGAGACATGTGACAGAGACAGAAGGAAGGAGGAAGGAGAGACACAGGAGACTCAGTGAGAGAGGGATTCAAACCTGTGGCCGCTGCAGCTCAGGACCACACCTACATGAGACCTGTGAGACACAACTCCGTCTCTGACTTGTTTGCACTCACCTGTCGTGCCTGAGTTTGGGGGCGGGAGGCCCCGGGGGAAGGGGCGGAGCTTTAATGGGAGATGTAGGCGTGCTGACGCTGCCCTTGGAGGAGGTGCTGATGGGATACCCGTGACCTCCGTTGGTTCCTCTCCCGGCGCCTCCTCGTCCGTGTCTGTGTCCGGCGGGCAGCGGCAACGTGTCACAGTCCCTCCCCCCTCGTCCCAACGGCTCGCTGCTGATGATGGAGTAGCCCTCGTACTCCTCGTCCTCCCCCTCCCCTGCCGCTCCCCCGTGACCGGCGAGCTGACCCCTCATCAGGCTGCCAGAGGGGCAGTGTGAGGCGTAGTGCCCCGCCCCGCCCCGAGTCCTGTCCGGCTCCTGCTGGTGCGAGCGCTGGCTGATGATGTCACTTCCTGCGGGCTCGGGTCGGGACAGGAAGCTGAGGGAGGAGGCGAGGGAGCTGAGGCTGTAGACGGAGATGGCGTCGCAAGAGAGGTTGTCTGGGCAGACGGGGGGCAGGAAGGAGGAGGGCTGGGGTGGGTAGCAGCCAAAGGAGACGGGCAGGGAGTGAGGCTGGGACGTGGACTGGGAGGAGGACAGGGACTCCAGGGACGAGGAGCTGTCCATGCTCAGCCTCTTGGGAAGTTCTGTGGAGTCTGAGAAAGAGAGAAACGTGAAGCAGGAAGTTGACGTCGACCCAGACCCAGCAGGACCCAGACCCAGCAGGACCCAGACCCAGCAGGACCCAGACCCAGACCCAGCAGGACCCAGACCCAGCAGGACCCAGACCCAGACCCAGACCCAGACCCAGCAGGACCCAACAGAACTGAGGCCTCACCAAACAGAGCCAGCAGAGACTGCAGGGCGAAGTGCATGGTCCGTCTGCTCGCCTGCTTCCCAGTCTTCAGAACCACCTCCTCCTGACCCACCTCACACAGGTCGAAGCCTGACACACAGGATGAAACACACACACACACATACACACACATGACGTGACGTGACATGACATGTTGTGTCGTGTCATGACGTGTCGCGACGTGTTATGTCGTGTCGTGGTGGACTCACCGAGTGCAGCCAGGAACTCGTGGCAGCCCGGCAGCCTCCACAGCTGGACGCTGATCGACACCTGGATGGGAGCCAATGAGAAGTCCTGCTCTTTGTCACCTGACTGCAGCTGCACCAACACCTGGTGGAGCTGTGGTGGAGGAAGAAGATGTGATGATGATGGTGATGATGAAGAGAGTAGGGGAGGTTGAGTGGGGAAAGGGGGATGGGGTGGGGTGGGCGGGTGGGGGTCAATATGAGAATCAAACTTGGGTAATTTCTGATGTCACATCTGAAAACACACAGGTGGTATCAGAGTATTATTGATTATTTATTGGATGTGAACAGTGAGTGTGAGTCTGATTGGTCGTCTCATCAGCTCAGTGTTTCATCTGTCTGACCTCAGAGACGAAGCACTCACCATGCTCACCATACTTTTTACCGCCTTCGTGAGGTGTGTGAGAGAAAAGAGGAAACACAACTTCAGTGTTTTATTCCTGAGTGACTCACCCCACACACACACACACACACACACACACACACACACACACACACACACACACACACACAGGTACATGCACAAACTGAGGCTATGAGTGAGTCTCCACCAGTGAGTCAGTCTCCATAGACTCTAATGTGAAAACAACTGATAAATAAACATGTTTACACTCAGGTACAAACTGTTTCATTCTCTACAGCCGACTCACCTGTTGGCAGAACTCACCTGGACTAAATGTGCACCTTTATCTACAGTCTATGAAATATTTGCTGTGTCTTTATTTGCATATTTTACATTAACATATAAAATACAAGTTTAAACTTGTGGTTCCTGAACTTTTTGTGTTTTTGAACTTAGGTTTTGTCAGACTGAACCAATAACCTGATCGAATCTATTAACAAGCTAATTAATAAACTAATTATAAAGAATCCTTATTGTGAAGAGGCACCTCTTCTTCCAGCTGTGTGTGTGTGTACCTTGTGAATGAGCTGCTCTCCAGCCTCAGATGCTGTGACGAGTTTACACAGAGCCTGCAGAGCTGGGGGGGTTAGACCTGTGGGGGGGAGTACAGGGGTACAGGAGGGTAACTGCACCTTCAAGCAGAGATTTAGTGATGAACATGAAATAAAATGTCACATCACAGCTCATCAATCCTCATAGCACAAACAACACATTGTTATTCAGGGTGTGATTGACATGAGAGACATGTGGACATTTGGACAACTGGACGGGCTGCAGTACCGAGCAGAGCCTGCAGGGTGGAGCTGCACTGCTGCAGCCGCTCTCCTGGGTCCGACGTGGGGAAGAAAACGGCTGCAGGGAGGCCGGCACCGCCACCAGAAAAGTCCAACCGGAAACCCACAGCAGACAGGAGGGCCTGCCACCCCGGCACCCCACCAACCTGGACCCCCCCACAGAGAGGGAGAGAGAGAGAGAGGATGTGAGGACACAGTATGACATTAAAAGACACACATGGACAGAGACAGAGACACAGACCTTGTTCTCCACGCTCTGCTGAGACGTGTACATGGGGTTACACTGTCCACTCTGGATACGCTGCAGAGACTTCTCCACCTGCACACACACACACACACACACACACACACACACACACACACACACACAGTGGTATTTAACTGTGATGTGTGTTGATCTGCCTGCAGCTGCTGTTTACACTGTGACACTGTGTGTAGTTTTCCCATCAGCCCCAGCAACACAGAGACACCTGGGGGCGGAGTCTCACTCCTCCTGCTCTCTCTGTTTATTTCACTGTGTGTGTTGTTGACCTCCCATGAGGCTATTGGTGTCTGACTGACAGTTCAGTGTGAGACACTGACTCAGAGGACGAAGACGTCCAGATCAGAGACGAAGCAGGACTGAGTGGGTCCAGGTGTGTGTACAGGTGTGTGGTGACTCACCAGGTGCAGCAGCACCCTCAGGGCATCCCTGGCTCTCTCTGGGTACTGCAGGATCTCAGCCAGGGCCTGACCCACCAGAGACATGGGGCTGTTCAGCTTAACGTCGCTTCCTATCAGCATGTAGCCTGAAGCAGAAACACACACAGTGCATCACACAGTCATGTAAAGGTGATGTGATGATGCTGCACAGGTGGAGCCCCCCTCCCCCCCTCACCTGCCCAGTTGGACGGGTGTGAGAAGTGTTTGCTGCTCTGCAGGGTCTTCATGGCCTCTGTCATGGCGGCGCTGGCCTTGGTGCCGTTGAGCAGGGCGGTGTAGAAGGTGTGTGTGAAGAGTTTGGAGGCGGCAATGGGAACAGGCCACAGGGAGACACACACACACTGGACGCCTGCAGCCAGGAAGGCCCGGGTCAGACCCACCACGCCGTCGGCCGTCACCCTGCTGCTGGACTCTGGGTACAACCTGAGGATGGAGGAATCGAACTCAGCTCGTCTGTGACAGTGACGTCCTGTAACGTGGTGAGCGTGTCAGAGCCTCACCTCAGAACCACCAGCTTGACACTCAGACACAGACCCAGGACGTCGGCAGCCGTGAGGAGGATGTCCTGCAGCGCCGGGCTGTCACACACACTCTCCACCTCACACATACTGTCTCCGTCCTCGCTCGCCTCCTCCGCCCTCCTCAGCCGCTCCGCGCTGCCGTGACTCTTAGAAAATGATGCCCTCGTCCTCCCGTCCTGATCCACTGTTTCTCCGGAGGTTGGCGCTCCACAGGGCGACCTCGCCTTGGGTCGACTTCCCGGTCCCTCTGCTCCACCCCCACCCCCGCCACCGTTCTCTGGTCCGGGGGCGAGGACCAGCGCGGCGAGCTTCCAGGAGATGTGCGTGGCGAAGTGGACGCATTCGGCCTGACTCAGCGCAGCCAGCACGCGCTCCTTGGTGGCGTTGGCTCCGGTGAGGGGGTGACACCCAAGCTGCTCCCCCAGCCACAGAGCTTCGTCCTGGGCCGAAGGCAGGGGCCCCCACAGCCAGCGATCCATCACGCTCGAGGGCAGACGAGGGGCCCCGACCACGGCCGCCACCGAACCTCCGTCTGTGCAGAGAGAGGGGCCTCCACGCCGAGACTGAGGCTGAGGGCCCAACATGACATCAGAGCGAGACAAACACCACTCAACTAAAGATGACATGGACCTGTGTGCGCCGAGAGCTCGGACCAGGTTTTTATTTATTTATTTTATATGCTTGGTTTTTATTTTCTGATTTATGTGTTGACATTTGATGTTTGATGTATGTGTGTGTATGTGTGTGTGTGTGTGTGTGTGTGTGTGTGTGTGTGTCATTCGATTGTCTGCTGTGTGTCTGAGCTGAAGCAGGTTTCTCTTCTGACGAAACGTTCAGATCAGTAAACCTAGAGAACCAGCTCCATGGTTCTGGAGCTGGTGTGATGGACCCACCTTGCCAGTGGTGGCCAGACTGGCTAATGAAGGTACGGAGATGAGGCTGAAGCGTTCATACAGGTACTCGTTGGAGGAGCTGCCTTTGAGCAAGGCGAAGGGGATCAGGTACAACTCCCCCTCCAGCACCAGGACCAGCTGCCGGTGTCGCCCCACGGGTCCACTGCTGTGCATCAGGGCCTGCAGGACACACACACACACGGGGGGGGGGGGGGGGGGGGTTATATCTGACAGGAGCATAAAGAGGAGGTGTGTATGTGCAGCCTGTTGTTCTCACCCCCTCCATGGGAGCAATGAGGAGGTCGTAAAGAGCTCTGAGAGGAGGTTTACTGATGGTACTGGGTCGACTGGGAGGAGACGACGGGCCGGTGTCTCTGACCGGAGACACAGTGGTGCTGTACAGGCTGGTCATACTCTGACAGCTCCTGTTCAACACGCACACACACACACACATACATACATACACACACACACACACACACATAAACACACACACACAGATGATCAGATGGCTTTACCCTCCACACACACACACACGCGCACACACACACTGACCTGTTGAAGAGGTTGTTCCTGGAGACCATGCGGAGGTAGCCTGTGGGGTCGGTGGACAAGCTCAGTTTGTTGTTGAGCTCCTCAAACTGCTGCTCCAGCAGATCTCCAGCTTCACTCTCTGTCTCACTGCTGGAACACACTCTGTGGAGGACGAGGACGAGGACGAGGACAGGATCACAGGGTGGACAACAACAACGACAGTAACCAGGGCAGACACAGCAGGACATGAGCTTCTCTGTCTGCAGGTTTTTTGTAGACCTTCATCATCAAACCAACAACATCCCTGAGGTCCATCTCTGGCCCAGAAGACGATTCACCCAAAATGTGACAGAGTGAAGTGTCATCAATCTTTGACAGTCTGACAACTGCACTGCATGAACACCAGTGTATATAAGACACCAGTATTATATCTGAACAAATCAATCGCTTCTCTGGAGATTATGTCACCACTCATCACTGGACTGTTTCTATAAATACTGTTTATAGCATTGTATTTATTTATTATCTTTAATTGTTATTAGTGTGTTTTATTCTTGTCACTGGTTTCTGCTGTTGCATTTGTGCAAATTTCACCATCTTTGTGACGACAAAGGACCATTTTACCTCAGTGACTGGATGTAAAGTCAGTTTGCCCCAGCTGAGCTCCATGCGTACAGCATCAAATCATACCAGACTCTACAGGGGCGGTGTGTGGTGCAGTGGGTTGAGCAGGCCCCCCATATACAGAGGCTACAGTCCTCGCTGCAGTCAGCCCCGGTATAAATCCCGCATCGGGCGGCCCTTTACTGCATGTCATTCCCCCTGTCTCTGCCGCCCCATTTCCTGTCTCTCTCAACTGTCCTATCAAATAAAGGCAGAAAAGCCCACAAAATATACTTAAAAAAACAGACTCTACAACATTATACAGACAATCATTAATTAGCCATAGAGAAAATGTAAGAACATGTTGTTCCATAAATAAAGGCCCAGCTCCTCTCCCTGTGTGGTCTGCACATATACAATTTTAGACTGGATGCATATATATATATATATATGTGATAGTAGCACAGCTGTATGTATGACATCACACTTACACAATAGAAACATATGTAACATGTTATACTTCTGTATGGGATGTTATTCTAATGGTAGCTAACGTTAGCCGCCACGTGCTGCTGGTCTCAGGCAGAGCGACAGAGTTGGTTTAACTTCAAATCACATGATATTTTGTGGAAACACTTTAATCGTGGTGACAAAACGAGATGGAGAAAGTAACCACGGTAACGACGTGGCTAATGTTGAAACTGCAGTTCATTCCCAGGATGAAGCTGGTTGTGTTGCTGCTCCGCACTAAACACAATAATGAGCCTTTTTACAGGAGGAGTTATTTATAGGCCTCTCATGCAGCGGACCGAGCGCTGCACAATGTGCCATCAGCAAACATCATTACTTTTTATTGAATCCTTTGGCTGCACTTTTCACACACTCAGGGCAGTAAAGAGCTGCTGGTGGCAACGCTGCTGCTGCTATATGTGCAAATACAGTTAAAGCCGTGGATGAGCAGGATTCATAATCACCTCTCTCTCACACACACACACACACACACACACACACACACACACACACACACACACACACTCTGCAGTGGTTTTCACAGAAAGTTGAGACACGGTTTGTGTGGGGGAACATTTGCTGACACGACACATGGTAGTGATTTACAAACTCGTCCAGTCGCACCAGCAGCAGAGCCCTGAAGATGTGGGCAGGAGGAGGGGGGGGGGGGGGAGGAGGAGGAGGAGGAGGAGGAGGAGGAGGAGGAGGAGGAGGAGGAGGAGGAGGAGGAGTAGAGAGGACAAGGAGGAGGGGAGGAGGACACACACAGTGCAAACACAGTCACTGTGTGCAGAAGTAAACAAGGAGTAAGAATGAAATAAGAAAGATGGAGTTTACAGTTTGATCTGTGAAGCAGAAGAGGAGAAGACCTCGTGGTGCAGTTCTGGTTTGTTGTGGACTGACAGTTGGAGACATTAGAGCAGCAGAGTCTCAGGACTCATCCTGTGGTGAACATCATCATCTGTAGTGCTCCTCTCCTACCTGCTGTAATGACTGTCCACTCCAAGTGCTTCTCTGGCGTTGTAGATGTACTGGTCCAGAGACAGTGGACTTCCTGCTCCTTCTGCTCCTGCTGCTCCTGCTCCTCCATGAGGACTCTCTCCTCTGTCCTGCAGCTCTGACGCCTCTGCTCCAGCTTCTCCAAGATATACCTCATTAAACTTCACGATACCTGTGGTGGGGCGTTTTACAGAAAACATAAATGACCTGGAGCTCACTCTGCTGAGTGTGTGTGTGTGTGTGTGTGTTTGTGTGTACCTGCTCCTGGAGATATCAGCCAGCTGTACAAGAAGCCTCCAGCCAGGGAGTAGTAGAGGACTATGGCCCTCTGCCCATTGACTGTCTCTAGGATGTTCTCCACGGTGACAGGGATGTAGGGGTCGCTGCTCACCGCCTGCTGACTTCCTTTCTGGCGTTCGACCAGCAGGTCGGCGAAGGCACGCGTACGTCCGCGCTCTGCGATGGCCAGAGCCTCATCGTGCCGGCCTGAGAGGAAACGCAGAGAATGACGGGTCAGGAGGAGGAGAAGGCTGGAACGAGCAGCAACAGGAAACAGGTGAGTTAATTAGTGTTCGTTCACCGAGGCTGACGAGGACCCGCTGGAGAGCCTGGTACGAGCTGGTCTGCAGGTCGAACAGGGAGAGCTTGTATTCGGTGTTGTGCTGCATCTCATGGCGGATCGTCTCAAACAGAACCGACGCTCGGTACAACTGAGACAGAAAACACACATCACACTGAGATAAGCACAGAACCAGAGTCCAGAGTCCAGAGTCCAGAGTCCAGAGGCCAGAGGCCAGAGTCCAGAGTCCAGGTTCTGCTCAGCTCCTCTCAGTCTTTATCAGACACTTTGTTCTTTATTGATCAGCTGGAGTCTGACTGACAGTTTCATCAGTGACCACTGGGGGGCGCTACATCTACACCACAGACTGAGGAGTGTGAGGGGAAACAGGGTGAGTGGGGGGGGGGTCTTTACAGCTGATTGGAAACATTATTGATTGAAGCATATTGAGAAACCAAACTAAAAACTTTACAAACATGTTTGATGTGAAAATGAAGATTTTTAAGTGACAAAACAAAAATAAACCAGATTTAATCAAATTAATTATTAAATTCAGGACAAGGTTTGTGGATGTTGTAACTATGGCGATGTAAACTGACTCCGCCCACAGCAGTCCAACTCAACTGTTACAGGTTAATGACTTTTAAATAAAGTTACTCTCAATAAAACATTGGACTGATCATCAATCATGCTCCTGTGTTGTTCTAACTCTGTTGCCATGTTGATGACGACAGCCTGTAAAGGTGCAGAGGAGGAAACACCTGTCGACACCTAAAAACATGGAGCCAATGACCAGAACATCCCCATGGCAACACACACACACACACCTGGTGCTGAGCCTCCTCCAGGTTTCCACTGGCCCACAGAGACAAACCCAGGCGATGACGAATCTTCGCCTCGTCTTCACGGCGTCCTAACTGCTCTGCCAGACGAAGACCTGAGGAGGAGGAGGGGGAAGAGGAGGAGGAAGAGGTGGAAGAAGAGGAGGAGGAGGAGGAGGAGAAGATCAGATCCTTCTTCCAGGAGTCTGATCTGAAATCAGTTCTTTGAACGCTGCAGCAGTTTGATGCACGGAATCAAACTCTCACTCTTTCTCTCTGTCTTTCTTCTCTCCCCGCCTCTTTTCTTCTTTTTCTGCTTAGTCACCCTCAGAGTTGCTTGCTCATGTTTTACCTCCTACGTTTAGTTCTCATTAATCTCGTCACATCTCTGTCTCTGGTGCTCAGGAACCGTGTTTCCTCCTCGTGCTTGGGGAGGTTAATTGGAGACGCGCAGCTTATCGCTGTCATGTTCTGTTAATGATCAATTAAAATCCAGAGGATGTGTGAGTTAAGTGACAGAGCGTGGCTGAGCCCCACAGACCTGACGGAGCCTGAACGCACCAGATCGCTCGCTCTAAACATCAGTTACAATAAGTTTAGTTTGTGTTTGGATTCATCTCAGTCTCATTTCACATGTTCACAGGTTTTTACTGCACCAGGACAGAGGTGCATCGTGGGAGAGAGAAGAAGTGCAATCCAACAGGATTACTGACTAGCAGCTGTCTGAGGGAAGTAAAGTCTTGTATTATGAGACTCATGGAAACCTTTCATGCCTCCTCTCAGATGCAGCTCACAGTGTTGTCAGGACCTGACATCAGAAACCTGCAGGTGGATCAAAGCTGCAGCTGGAGTGTGTGACTGGAGCTAGCTGTTAGCATGCTAACTGGTGAGTAAAACACACCAGAACCTTTCAGTCTGTCTGAGGCTCCACAGTCTGATGTGGTGTAGAGCAGCAGGTCTAGTCTGACCTTCACATCCTCTGAAGGACAGAGACACAACTGTCCTGTGTCCTTCAGAGGTGATGTTGTTGTTTTCAGTGATTTAACACCGACTCGTTAGAGAAAAGAGAAATGAGGTGAGAAACATGAGACAGCACCTGCAACACACTCCATGGTCAATGTGATAAACCTTCAGTTTGAACACATGAATAAAACTGGATTAAAGCTGCATACGCTGTGTAAAGCTGCACTCTCACCTTCCTGCAAGTACATCACAGCCTGTGCGTAGTTCTGCAGTGCGTGGTGTGTCCTGCCCAGGCTCCCGTAGGCCAGAGTCTTAGCGATGAGGTCGTTGGTTTGCGCCGCCACGCTCAGGTGCTGCTCCTGAAACACCACTGCCCGCTCGTACTTCCCCAGAGCTTCGTAGGTCAGGCCCAGGTTTCCATAGGCCCGGCCCTGACTCCGCACACACCGGCTCTGCTCCGCGATGTCCAGGGCCCTCTGGTGCCACTGGAACAAGAGAAGCTGCATGTTAGCTTATCTTAGTATGGCTCAACCCAAAATACTGGACTGTGAGTTGGAAATTTCACCAGTAACATGGTCTAAGTGTTTGTGTAACACAGCGACTATTTTTATTGTGTTTTGAAAAGAATGTCATGAACTTTGACCTCCAAATCCAAGATGGCTGCTCTGTCTGTTAGCATGTCTGTCTCATTAAACCAGATGCACACCTTCTACCTGTGGACATGTTGTTTGTGCATCCTTACTATTATTAGTGTTACTGTTATTAATAACAGCTGAAAATATGGCTCCATCTTGCCTGACCTTTGACCTCTGAGGTAACTGTAATCCCCCCTGACTTCCACTGGTTATACTAAACTATGCTAAGCTGTAGTTTTATATTTATCCTCCAGACATAATGATGCTGACCGTCCTCACAGCTCGACTCTCAGCATGGGTGGTGGGGGGGCGACTGAGTGTTTTGGAGCTGTGCAGAGGAAACGCTGAGTCGTGGTGTTTTGTAAATGTGCACAGACCTGTAGCGCCGTCTCATTGTCTGCCATCAGCTGATAAACGCCTCCGAGAGCATCGCTGGCCTCCGCCTCCAGGGATTTATCCTGACAGTCAGAAAAAGGATTTACTACGCACTCTTGTGCAACGTGCACTTTTCACAAAGACGATATTTTATCACCCTGAACAGGGCGAGGCTGACAAAGTGAGACTGAGACGAACGCTCTCACCCCGGCCGTGCGGGCGATGTTGAGCTGGTGCTCCAGGCAGGACAGCGCCTGCTCATAGTTGCCCAGCTGACTGTGTAAGGTGCCCAGCTCCCCGTAGGCCTGAGCCTTCCCCCCACCCTCTCCACCCAGCTCATGGGCCACCACCAGGCGCTTCTCAAAGCACACCAGGGCCTGCTGGAGGCTCCCCATGGACCTGAGGAGGGAGGAAGAGGGGGGGGTCAGAAGGAGGAGGAGGAGGCTTATGTGATGAAACGAATGAAGCAAAGTGAACAGGTTCCTAAAAAGTGTTTCTGCGTCTGAGAACGATCAATCAGAGCCTCGTCTCATCCACTGGAACAGAAGAACCAACCACAGCTGCCTGCTCTTCTTCTTCTTCTTCTCATTATTACACTTAGTGAATTATGATTATTTTCATTATTGTCATGACTCGAATTTAAAACGTGGAAAGTTTACGCTCGAAGCGAGAAGAGCTCATTTGAGAGTCATGCATGAATGCTGCCTGCCTTGGAGCCACAGGACGACTGACGGGAAAACACAGGACATAAATATATGTATACGCCACATAAATATTAACACACATGTGATCAAAGAGCGTGGGGGCTGCATGTACAGTAACAAGAAACCACTCATCTGTTAGAAAAAATCTGAGACATGTCGTGTCGAACAAAGACAAGTTTTTAAAGGAGCAGGAACAAAGAGAAAACTGAGCATGGAGACTGGAAACAGTAGGAAACATTAGCCTCCATAATAATGATGAAGATGTATTCAGGATGTGAAACCGAAACAGTCTCTGTTTAGACTGTACACCTTTATATTTCTAAGGTTATTACATTGGTCTGTTTGTTCTGGTTTTGCTCTTGTTTAACTTTAAGTTAGAGTTCAGTGTTTTTCAATTCTGTATTTGACTCTTCTTTCAGATTTGTTCTGTAAGAATTAAAACTGATGATTCCATTAACATTACAGATGTAAAAACAGAACTAAGGCAACAGCAACAGGTTTAAACTCTGTAACACATGAGTTTGATGATTTCTAATAGAAACATGTTAAACTACATAAATTACAATAGATCTCTTTAATATAAAAAGACTCTTCATTTCTGTGGCTCTTTAAGACTTTCACTGCTTTTTAGATCTGCATGTAAATCTGTTTCCTCTCTCACTTTGTCACATTTCTGTCTTTGAACTTTAGTTTTCACACTCGTTGTTGGATCCAGTTTCATGTGAACTGACACAAACCGTGTGTAACTATGTGAGAGAGCGTCGCTGTGCCGACCTGTGAGCATTGCCGAGACCTCTGTAGGCCTTCTCCTGGTCCTGGATGTGGTTGAGGCTCTGAGCCACGGTCAGGTACTTCTCGTAATACTGGATGGCTTCCTCATAGTCTCCCAGGGTGTCGTAGCAGTCGGCCAGGTTCCCGTAGGCCCGGCCTCGGTCCAGCACGCTCTCTGTGCCGCTTAGCTGCTGCAGCATGGCCAGCTGCTGCTCGAAGTAGCCAATGGCTTCCTCAAACACCCCCATGTTCATCTTGGTGATGCCCATGTTCCCGTGGACCTGGGCCTCCAGACGGGCGTCCCTCAGCCCCTGAGCCAGACCCAGCTGGGCCTCATAGCACTGGAAGGTGGTGGCGTAGTCACCCAACGCCATGTGCACGGCTGCCAGGTGGCCGAGAGCACGGCACTCCCCCTGCTGGTCGCCCAGATCCTTACGGACGGTCAGCTCCTGGCTGTGGAAGGACAGGGCTGTGTCCAGCTGGCGGAGCAGCCTGGAGGGGGAGGGAGCGGTGAAGAGGAGGAGGGGTGAGAGAGCAGAAACCAGAGTGAGGCAGGCAGGTGAGAATCAGTGGTTTACCTGTGAGCTGACCCCAGAGCTGAGTAGGCGTCGGCCTCCATCTTCTGATCTTTGACTTTCTGAGCCAACGTCAGCTGCTGCTGGTAAAACCTCACAGCTCCCGGGAGGTCACCACGACTCACGCACACGTCACCGAGGTTACCGAAGGCCCTAAAGACAGCCTGCACAGACACACACACACTCACACTCTGATTACCAACACACAGCTGGTATAGAGGCTGGCTCCTACAGTCCACAGTGGTCAGTGTTACCTGGGTGTTGTCCAGGCTCTGGGCCACAGACAGCAAGTATCTCTGACACTCCTCGGCCTTGTTGAACTCCCCCAGCGCCTTGTGGGCCAAACCCAGGTTACAGTAGGCCTTAGCCTGGGCCAGTTTGTCCTGGAGGTCTTTGGCCAAGGCCAAGTCCTGCTCATAAAACCTGAGGAGACGAATCAGCATCATTTACACTGGAGACAGAAGATGAGACATTTTGAACATCTCTGAGGTTGGCTTTTATTCCCACCACCTATTTTATTCCCACCTCCCTATGAAACTATGGGATGTATCACATGTCTGAAACCTGATCGGCTCCAGTCTGTCCTGATCACACCTGCCTCGCTCCTTTCCTTTTTCTCCTGCCTGGATTTAACCCTTTAAAGGACACTGAATTCAGTCCAGTTTAACACAACACCTGTCCAGATGTTGTTGTAGGCTCTGACCTGACGGCATCTCTGTACTGTCCCAGGCAGTAGTGAGCGTAGCCCAGGTTGTGACAGACCTTCCCCTCTCCCTCCAGGTCCTGCAGCCCTGGGGCCAGGTTCAGGTACTGCTGGTAGTAGGGCAGGGCCTGGGCATACTCCCCCCTCCAGCTGTGGAAATTTCCCAGGTTTGCTGGAGAAGAAGAAAAATCACAGAAGTTAAAGGTCAAGACTCTTTCCTGTCCTTCTGTCCTGAAAGCTCGTCCCTCCTGGAACTCACCCAGTGCTCTGGCTTCGCTCTGAGTATCCCTCAGCTCTCGTGCGATGGTCAGGTGGTGCAGGTAGTGCTGGAGAGCCCGGTCATGAGCGCCCAGCGCCTGGTACGCCACTGCCAGGTTTCCGTGTGTGGACGCCTGTGACGGACGGTCGTTGACCTGGAACACAGAGACGTGTCACAGCTGTGTCCTGTCTCAGAGTCTCCTCTGAGGGGGGACGCTCCTCACCTCCAGGGAGATTTGCAGCTCCTGCCGGTGGTAGCGGACAGCCTGTTCGTACACGCCCAGGGCGTGGTGGGCGTTTCCCATGTTTCCATACGCCCTCCCCTGTGCGGCGTAGTCCCCCAGCTCCTGAGCCAGGGACAGGTGAGCTTTGTGGAGCTTCAGCGCTGTCTCATACTCACCCTTCATCTGGTGGATTATGCCTGAGACGGAGAGAGAGTGGGGGAGAGAGAGAGAGACAGAGAGGAAGAGAGAGAGAGCAACTTTAGAGCAACTTAACGAGTTAAGCATCTGAGACTCAAGAGCCAGCGGTCCGGTCCAGTCCAGTCCAGTCTCATGTCCAGTCTCATGTCCATCAGTAGAGCAGGTTTAGTTTTTAATCTCTGATTTGGTTGTTGTTGTTGTTTTTGTAGTTGTTGTTGTTGTTGTCTGGTCCAGTCTGATGTGTTGACTGACAGATTTCAGACTTGACCATCTTCAAGACTCAGAGTCAGAACTTCAGACCTTTGCAGCTTCAAATCTTCCCCGTGTGTCTTTATTGATCTTCATTTATTCATTATAATAATATTAATTATGATTATTATTCAAGTGATTTACTTTGATTTGACATCATTTATATATTTATATAAAAATGTGATAATTCTTCATCAAACAAAAACACAAACACTCTGTGTGTGTGTGTGCGTGCGCGTGTGTGTGTGCAGTAGGACAGATGAGGGGTGTGACAAGAGAGGAAAAAGAGATACAGGGGGTGTCGAGACACCAGATGGAGGAGGTTACATGTGGCTTTAATGGCAAACTGTGTGTGTGTGTGTGTGTGTGTGGGGGGGGGTTTAGCCTAACCCACTGAATGTAAACTGTGGCTGTTGATTATCACCTTCATTTGAGGATGAGGAGAAAGAGAGTAAGATTTACACACACACACACACACACACACACACACACACACACACTGCCTGCAGACCATGACTAAACGGCACAATTTCCCAAATGCTTTGTTCATCATCGTCACCATCATCATCATCATCATCATCATCTCCGTCATCATTGTCAATGTCATCATCATTGTCTTCATCATCATCATCATCATCGTTGCCTTCATCATTGCTACCATCATCACCTTCATCATCATCATCATCTTCATCATAATCGTCATCGCCTTCATCATCTTCATCATCATCACCATCATCACCATCATCACCTTCTTTATCATCATCATCATCACCTTCTTCATCATCATTACCATCATCGCCTTCATCATCTTCATCATCATCATCGCCTTCATCATCTACAGTGGTTTAGTTCATTGTCCTCATACTGAAAGATTTACTGGGATTTTCACAATAAAAGCTCCCAAAAAAGTACCATGATGCCGCAGATGTTTGATGGGAAACAACAAAAGAACCGAGACTGAACAGAAGAAGAAGAAGAAGAAGAAGAAGAAGAAGAAGAAGAAGTTTATAATTGGCCTGTTACAGATGAGCTCAGTGACACTGACCTGTGACAGTGAGAGAAGAATGAGGTGGATTTTATTCTGTCTGTTTTTATGTGTGTGAATGAGATGAAGCGAGAAACACTGCAGAACACTGAGCTGATAGATAATAATGATAATTTTACAACAATTACTATTAGATTTCATCTTTTTATATTTTATAGCACCTCTATCTCTCTCTATCTTTTCCTTTTTAACTGAGGTGGGTGAGGCAGGAGGCCGCTGATCCTGGTTCTGGTTCTGGTTCTTTTCCTGCCGCTCTTTCTTTATCTGCTGCTCCTGGTGAATCTGTTGTGTCCCTGTAAACACTGTTATACAGAGAAGTTCTGTTGTGTTGGTGCAGTAAAAATAAACCTGACGACACCTGCTGACACCTGACCTGTCTGCAGTAATATGTGAGGAGGAGGAGGAGGAGGATGAAGAGGAGGAGGTTGTTCATCGAGGTCTGGTGTTAAGAGGATTACAGAGGAGCCTGCAGAGTCGGCTGGAATCAGCGGGTACATTTACACCTCCATCTCTCTCTCTCTCTCTCTCTCACACACACACACACACACACAGAGTTGTGTAAATGTTCTGCAGGATGGAGGGATTCCCCAACATGGGGGAGGATTAGAGGTGTGGAAAATGAACAGAGATCTGATGAGAGAGGATTCAGCTGAAACAGCACAGGAAGAGGAGGAAGAGGAGGAAGAGGAGGAGAGAAAAGGAGAAGAGGAGGAGAGGAGGAAGAGGAGGAAGAGGAGGAGAGAAAAGGAGAAGAGGAGAAGAGGAGGAGAGGAGAGAAGAGGAGAGAAGAGGAGAGAGGAGGAGAAGTTTGTCCAGTCAGCACTGAGAGTCAGAGAAACGTGATCATCTGTAAATGATGTGAAGCATCGATCTGAAACAGACTGAAGCTCGTCTGTCAGAGAGTCAGCAGCTCGTCACCTCACTGTGTGTGTGTGTGTGTGTGTGTGTGTGTGTATTCATCTCAACTCTGTATCCACAGCATGTGTTCACCCTCCTGTTACAAGTGCAATGGAGTACACACACATGCACACACACACACAGCCGTCCACTCAGCGGTGGAGTCGTGTTCTTCTGCTCTCACATTTCACTGTAGCTGCAGAAACCAAAACCAACCCTACTTTAATAAAACATGAGTGTTGACTGGTCAGAGTACGGTGGCCCTGAAGGCTCAAAGCACTGATCCTGCTGAAAACACAAAGATGTCAATTCAATTCAATTCAATTCAACGTTTATTTGTCATTGCACACAGTGCAACGAGATTAAGATAAAATAACCCTCCATAGGAGTGCGTTTCAATCAAACATAGTAAATACTAGGAAATAATAAAATAATAATATATAAAATACAGAGTTAATATAATATAAATGTAGGTGGACCAGTTTAAATTGACAGACAGGAGGCGGGGACTATTGCATGTTTTTCATTTAACAGGGAAATGGCACTGGGAATGTGCTACACGAAACAGCTGTCTCCAGACACACTGCTGCTGTGTCGGGAATGTGCCACCGTACAGGAGGGCAGGACCATCACATCTGAAGCTGACCCCTCAGGGCCACCGTACAGGAGGGCAGGACCATCACATCTGAAGCTGACCCCTCAGGGCCACCGTACAGGAGGGCGGGACCATCGTATCTGAAGCTGACCCCTCAGGGCCACCGTACAGGAGGGCAGGACCATCACATCTGAAGCTGACCCCTCAGGGCCACCGTACAGGAGGGCGGGACCATCACATCTGAAGCTGACCCCTCAGGGCCACCGTACAGGAGGGCGGGACCATCACATCTGAAGCTGACCCCTCAGGGCCACCGTACAGGAGGGCAGGACCATCACATCTGAAGCTGACCCCTCAGGGCCACCGTACAGGAGGGCAGGACCATCGTATCTGAAGCTGACCCCTCAGGGCCACCGTACAGGAGGGCAGGACCATCACATCTGAAGCTGACCCCTCAGGGCCACCGTACAGGAGGGCAGGACCATCACATCTGAAGCTGACCCCTCAGGGCCACCGTACAGGAGGGCAGGACCATCGTATCTGAAGCTGACCCCTCAGGGCCACCGTACAGGAGGGCAGGACCATCACATATCATCAGGTCACAGCTTCAATATCACACAGTCTTTAGTCTGAGATGCAGATCAATACAGAGTGAGAACAACAGCCACAGTCACTGTGTTGAGTCCTGGTGGAGACAGAGGAGGAGGAGGAACACGAGGAGCAGGAGGAGCACAAGGAGCAGGAGGAAGAGGAGGAGGAGAAGGAGGAGGAGGAGCAGGAGGAAGAGGAGGAAGAGGAGGAGGAGGAGTCTCCATCAGGTGCAGTCAGAGTCTGTGCAGCTGTTTGTTAGTTTTGGGTTCTGAAAACTGTGAGTGTTTGTCTTCATCTTATCTGAAATTGCATCACTCACTCACACTGAACACAATAAGAATGTGTGTGTGTGTGTGTGTGTGTGTGTGTGTGTGTGTGTGTGTGTGAAGTCAGAGTCTCCACAGTAAAATAACTGAGGTGCTGCTTCCTGCATCATTTACCAATGTCATGAAACTGGTTACTGTGCATCCCATAATAACCTGACTAACGCTGCAGTGGTTCTTTAATGTTATCAGAGTTTAGTTTAAGACTTTTAAAGAACATTTTAACTCAGTGTAGAAAAAAGTTTGAAGATGGCCTCCATTGATTATTGATACAGGATCAGTGTTTCAGCTCCTGATCAAACCTGAACAACTGATCCATCCAAACTGACTCTGAGGCTGTCAGAGTCTACTACAGTGCTGCCCAGTGAGGTTTCTCTAGATTTGGAACTTGGTCCAGTCCATGTGGAAGATTTACAGATTTTAACTAACAGAAGAAAGTTATTGTTTGTTCCTGTAGTTTGTCTTTAGTCCACAGAGTCAGTTCACAACAGAGCTCTGTCAAGACTCTCTACAGACAGAGAGGACGAAGACCTTCTCTTTATAGCAGCAGAGCAGATCAGACCAGGAGCAGCACACATGACAACAGTGATGCGGGAGAACCCGAACCACAACCAGAACCAGAACCAGAACCAGAACCAGACAAACCCAGGGAAAGAAAACAGGAGACATCCCCGTTCACTTTGACTGTGTGCAGCTCAGAAAACCAGACGACACCTGAACTGAACATGAGACAGTGGTTGAACAGTGATGTCTGTGTGTGTGTGTGTGTGTGTGTGTGTGTGTGTGTGTGTGTCTCTGTTGTCGTTGTTATTACTGAACCTTAGTAACAACACAACATGCTGTGAGCTCCCGTCGTGGACTGAACTGAATATGAACCAGTGACTTAAAGCTCACATCCTTTCTTCTTTTGTTCACACACACTGTTCTTTGTTTTCTCCTCCACGATGTCGTCTATCCGTCTCCAGGGCGACGCTGCAACTTGATTATATCTGTGAAGACGACGCTCTGCTGCCTTCATCTCATCGTCACAACGTCTCTCTTATTCTTCTTTAAACCCCACAAGAGGACGAGAAGAGACCGGGTTCAGGCCTGATGCCACTTCCAGTTTATAAACCCGCCCACACCACTGTGACAGACAGCTGCAGGAATTTATCTGAGAGGATGTTTAACATGTCATACGGTCCTGTTTCTGCTCAGCTGTTGCCATGGTGACCCAAACTCAGATAAGTGGGGTGGATGGACAATCTGGTTTAAGAGCAGTTAACAGTTTGTACCTGTCTCTGAGTGAATTCTTCTCTGGAGACGTGTTTGAGCATGAGCAGTTAGCAGTTAGCTCAGGAGCTAGCTGTGTCACTTCCTGCTGTGACCAGGCCTCAGTGTTAATGTGGTGAAACTAATGTGAAAATCTCCAGCAACATAAGACAGTCAAATCAGTGCAGAGAAACAACTCCACATGAGATACAGAGTCAGTCTGCTACTAGTACTGCTACTGGTACTGCTACTGGTACTGCTACTGGTACTGCTACTGGTGCTCCTCCTGCGCCTTTTCATTTTAGATCTGTAGACACATACGGCCACAATATCAGTGTCAGGTCTGCAGTTTATTTCACCTCCATGTTAAAAAGCTGCCACTGTGTTGTTTCACACAACAGACGGACCGATAACGAGGTCCAGGTCTGTCTCAGTGTTTATGATGAAGGTCAAACAGATTCAACTGAAAACGGCTGAACGAGCTCATCCTCAAACTTGAACACGTCTGTACCTCGTCAGGCTGGTTTACACCGTCAGACACCAAGCGACCACAAGAACCTCTTCTTAGAGGAAAGTTCCACAACATACACCTGCACCTGTAGATCCACACTAGCTCCACCTACCCAGATTGGAGGAGGCTCGGCCCTGTGCAGCTCTGTCCTGCAGCTCCTTGCTGATTTCTAGCTGGTGCTGGTGGTACTGCAGAGCCCGGTCCAGGTCCTGGAACCATCAGAATGTTTTATTAGCCACTGGTGATTCAGCTCTTCAGTGAAGCAGCTCTTTAAATGTTTTGATACTGACCTGCATGCAGCGAGCAGCGTGGCCCAGCCCAGCGTAGGCCCTCATCTCGATGGCCCGGTCCGACTGCTCCTGGGCCAGCTCCAGGACTCTGGTATGGTAGGATATGGCCTTGTCGAAGTCCCGCTGAGAATGGTAGGCGCTGCCCAGGTTGCTGTAGGCCCGGGCCTCCTCACGCCGGTTCTCCAGAGTCTGACAGAGACAAGACGATAGCAGAACACGTGACTTCAAAGATTAAGTCAGAACAGACTCGTACTCTGGTTCTGTTTGACTCTAACAACAGAGCAGGAGCAGGTTCTGTGTGTTTAGATGACGCAGATGGAGCCGACACTTCTCCAACGCTGGAGCAAAGTTTCCAGCTGAAGGGACCTAAACTGTCAAAACAAACACAATGACTCTACAAGTGGTCAACAGTCAGAGGATTTGACTTTATCCTTGCATAAATCTAATTGTCGACAGATGGTCACTTTGTATGTGAGGACAGAAAACAGAGAGAGGAGTTGGCTGCTCTTTATCCAGAAACACAAACATGACGAGTGTTGTCTCTGGTCCTGACGCCTCACATATTTACAGGCTCTCTGTCCTGAACATACTTCATATTCTCTGTGAAATGTGCAATAACTGGGTTGTAAACAGCTCCATTCATCAAGTGACAGATGTGTGAAAACACACAACAGCTGCAGAGATGAAGCTGCTGCTGTGGAGAACAAGCTGTTTGACTCCAGAATTCAATTACTGCATGTTACAGTAACTGACGGCTTCATCTCCACTGCACCTGGGTGACAGCCTCAAAGATCAATCAGTTCAACATAAAGAGAAGGAAACACTGACCTGAATGTTCATGTGTTGCCCTCAGTTGGAGGATTACATGTTATTATATATGCTGCCGTAGGTGGAGATACGAAGATGATGAAGTGACATAGGAGACTCAGTGTGGGAGGAGGAGAATTTACCTCAGGCAAAGATCTGAGTTTGAACATTGGAGGAGCTCATCACAGATTCTCAGATCATCACAGAGTCCATCAAAGCTTTGGAGATGTGATGAAGAGTCTGAACCTTTGTCCAGAGGGATGGATCAGATCTGATCAGGGCCGACCGGATCAGAGTTTGATTCAATTATAAAGGGGGGAGAGCCGTGGGGGCGTGACCTCTGTCACCATGGGAATCAAACTGTCGCATCTTGTACAGACAGAGCTCATCAGACAGACATAGGTCTGGGATCAGTTTTTGGTCACACAAAAAGTAATCTTGTACCTTAGCGATGTCCAGGTGCTGCTCATGACACTGCAAGGCGTTGGTGAAGTCTCCCAGAGCCGTGTACACGGCGCCCATGTTCCCCAGCTGCCGGGCCTCCGACAGCTGACACTGGGTCTGCCGGGCCAACAGAACACACTGTTTGTGACTAGCCAGGGCGTTGGGGTAGTCGCCGATGGCCGTGTAGACGTGACCCAGACTGCTGAGGGCGTCGGACGCAGCCTGGAAACACACAGAGGTGAGTCAGAAAGACTCCAAACCACTGACACACACACACACATGTAATTAACACACTGAGCCCAATCAACACTAATCAGGTATCTGTATCTTTACTCAGACTCACACACTGCTGTAGCTTCGTCCTTGTCTCTACAAACGCCTGACAACATCTGGCGCTGTGGCGTCTGAACAGATCAGACAGGCTCCTGCTGGGGGCCCAACCCCAGCTGACAGACTTTACCCCCATGTCCTGTCCCACATGACTGACTACGACACCTCAGAGGCTTCATGTTGCCTCATCATTGTCAATAAAGTTTCACATACAAACCAGATTGTTGTAAACCTTTATGATCTCAACTTTCTTCTTCATGTGTTTGTTTTTCAACTTTCTTGGAGCAACGTTTGGAAAAAAGAAATATTTCGTAAGGTTTCCACTGCTGTCGCATTATTTATGACATGACAATCATAACGTGAGCTGACTGCAGGGGCCCCTCTGTCTTGGCCTGGGGCCCCGGTGCAGTCTGTAATGGTCCCTGATTGTAGCTGCTACAGTGGGTTTTAATCTGACACATTTGTGTTTAAGATGCAAACACCTGCTGACAGCTGGAGGACGGAGTGGGAGGAGCCACAGACAGAGTGCCGACACCGCCTCACATTACTCGCTGTCATTTCAACCACGGGTTGTGTATGAGTGTGGCGTGGTGCAGCTTCAGTGTTTCATCATCAGTAGAAACTGCTGAGTCACTTGCCACATGCCATTGTACCTTTACACCTTGTGACTGTTGTTAAGGAGCTGTATAAATAAAGTTTTTTGTTGTCATTATCATTTCACCTGCAGCCTCGCAGTCTCTTCCTGTTTTATCTTCAGTTCATCTAGTGAATGTTTGAGAAACGAGCAGCTCAGGTTGAAACACTCAGTCTTTGTGTTGGCGTGTGGCTCAGAATGTGTGTGTGTGTGTGTTACACACTGTTGTTTCCTGCTCAGGAAACATGGCCACCGCTGATAATGAGTCTAATCTGTGGAAAACAGCTGAGACTGTTTCTGTGATGCGACGTCAATAATCCAGAGCTGCTCCATGTGATCGCACTGACGGCAACAAAGTGAGAGGCCACAGACACACACACACACACACACACACACACACACACAGAGCAGAGAGAATAATCCAGGGAAGATAATGAAATGTTTGAGAGTTTAAAGGAGAGAGATCTGTGAATTATTAAAGAGCAGTGATCAGCATATTCTCCACTCCACTTTATATCCCACCTCTGTGTGTGTGTGTGTGTGTTGTTAAATGAAACTTATAGTCTGCCTTCAATTTTAGAATTTTACATTCAGAAGATAAAAACCAGAACAAAAATAATGAAAAAACTCATTAAATCAAAGAGTTTGAAAATAAATTGGACATGAAAAGCGAAAGAGATCAGTCAGTTTCAGTTCTATCTGTGATGGAGAAGTGACACACACACACACACACACACATGATGTTGGTCTGTTTCTCTACAGTGTGACGACATTAAAACCTGCTGAAGACTGAAGGGCTCAGTTTGGAGCCTGATGATGATGAAAGTGATGATGACAGTTTTGATCTTTTCTGATGTAAAGTTTCAACAATGTTTAGGGTTAGTGTTAATGTTAGGGTTAATGTTGATGTTAGGGTTAATGTTAGGGTTAATGTTAGGGTTGGGTTAGGGTTGATGTTAGGGTTAGTGTTGATGTTAGGGTTAGTGTTAGGGTTAACCCCTGTTTAAGTCTCATTTTGTCACTTTTAGTTGAAACATTTGAATTTCCAGTGTTTGTACTGAAGCTGTGGATCAAGCAGGTGGATGAGAGTCTGCAACTTGCTGGCGTTTTCTGACTCATGTTTTATTTACTGCTTTTCCTTCATCATTTTGACACATTCGAATCCTGCTGTTAACATCTGTTCAACTATCTGAACCAAAACATCAGTTGATTGACTGAATGGTTAGAAAATTAATCTGTATCTGTTTTGAGAATTTGTAAACAGTTTTCACCATCACCTGGTGTCAGATGTGACGTCATGTTTAATAATACAATGTGAGAGCTATATGTGATGACTCGACCTCCTCAGGTTTTAGAATAAACAGACAGTCTGTGTCTTTGGGCTGCGGGAGACGCTGGCAGCTGGTTCCTCCTGCTTTCTGACATTTTGGAGACAAAATAATCAAGAAACGTCTCCGCACATGAATCAGTGATGAGAACGATCAATAGGTGGATGAGGAGGAGGTCATCAGCTCCTCTGTTCAACACACACACACACACACACACACACTATAATCCCAACTCCCACAAAGTGATGAGTGTAAACACATAAAATCCAGTCTACACATCTTGGTGGCAGGAAAGAGAGATTTAATAAATGACTGTGGGGAGGAAGTGGTGTGTGTGTGTGTGTGCACGTGCGTGCGTGCATGTGTGTGCAGTCCACCAGATGGAAAACTGTTTGATTTCCCTCAAGGACAAAATGTTTCTCCTGCACCAGAAAACACAGAAATCCAATCATGTTGTGTCTGAGACTCTGAGCCTGTGGACACTTTAATGTGTGTGTGTGTGTGTGTGTGTGTGTGTGTGTGCGTGTGTGCGTGTGTGTGTGTACTGTATATAAATGTATGGAAAACAGGTAGTGACTGACAGGGCTCATTACTGATGCTAGGGGAGGAGGTGTGGTCAACTGTGTCACACTGTGACATCACAACATTCAGCAAAACACTTCTGGTTGTTATTCAACGTTTTGTGACTTTAGTTCCTGCAACGTTAAAATAATTGATCATGATAATGGATCTATTGATCATCTATTGATCACGTTAATAACCCTGGGGATTACAATTCTTATAATCCATTTAAAGAGAATCTGGTTTTTATTATTTGATCACTTGTTGTTTTCTGATGTGAAGTGTGCACTGCTCCGGATCATACCATACACTTATTGATTATTGATTTTCTCTGGGTAAATATCAGCTCTCTGCAGACGGCTTCTTTGTTTGAGGCTGCAAACACACAGATCAAAAGAAACACAAACACACACACACACACAGGAGGAGACATGGATTTCTGTTGACGACCATGTTAGAGTCCATTTTGGCCGTGCACCTGTGGAGGAGAGGGTCAATAATTGTTTGTTAACACAGACGCACACGCGCACACACACAAACACACAAACACACATTAAGCTGTGCGGAGAAGGTGGTGTCCAGACTCTCTGTGTTTCCTGCTCACACCTTCATCTGTCTCACTGACAGCTGTTCAATCGGCCTCTGCAACACTCAGGACGCAATCACATGCTATTAACTGACTGACTGTGTCTGTGTGTGTGAGGCTTCAGGAGCTTTACAGTCACTGTAGCACAGATGCAATAATAGTGAACACTAACAATATATTATTGAGTTAACCAGTGGAGATCCAATCAGGAGCCTGTCACCCGTCCAGGTGTGTTAGAGGAGACTCTTTCCATCCCATCATCAACAGTACAGAGACACAGGGAATCACCTCATCAGAGCTCTTTGTACTGAGCTGTATCATGATGTGATGTGAAGTGATAGAACTGTTGAAAACACACAACAAATAAATCTTAACATATACCGTGATATTAGATTTAAAAAAAAGTTGTTGTTTCTGCTGAACGCTGTGATGTCACAGTGACGCTGACCTTTTGACCTATCCAATATAAAAATATCATCACTTCATCATTTTATCCTGTTGTGTTAAATACATATTAAAATATGAATAAAATCACAATTAGTGAACGATTTTAAGTTAAAAAAACTAAAGTAAAAAAAAACTGAGGATTGTGTGTTGTGTTCTTTTGGGTTGTATGATTGTGATGATTGCGTCATCTTACAGTCTGTATAAATATATTTTTTGCATCACATCTGATGACTGTTAAAGCTCCGTATGGTATAAAGGTAGACGTTTGCCTTAAAGCTCCATGCAAAAAAAAAACAAAAAAACCTCAGTCCACAGAGAAATGCACACAGCCTGTATTCAGACACTGAGCCTTAAAACCAGCCGTCAGGACTTCCTGTCACTTTGTGATGTCACAACAAAGTAGTCACCAAGCCCCGCCCACCACCTGAACCCACCATCCAACACTTGCTGGATTTGGTATTTCTGAGTGTTTTATTCTGAAATCTGCTCTGTTTTTATTGGATCAGTCAGAAAACAGTCAGCCAATCAGAAGAGAGGCTCAGAGCCTCCTCTCTTCTGATCTGCATGTCTTTGGTTTTAAGGTAAAACTTGGGGGAAGCATCACTTGTTGTATTTTCTTAACTGAAAATGAAATGTAAAAATGATCCATTTCCACTAACATCAAGACTGATAACACAACACAGGTAGAGGTGTTGTGAGTGCACATCTACACACCTCCATCATCTATATGAATCACCATGAACACACTCATTAAAACATGGCCGCACCTCTCTGTCCTTGAGCTTCATGGCCAGGACCAGCTGGTTCCTGTGGTTGGCCAGAGCTTCTCTGTAGCTGCCTTTGGAGAAGAGGGCGGAGCCAAGGTTCCCATGAGCACGACACTCACCTGACTGGTCGCCTGTGGGAAGAGAGAAACATCATGAGACATTCATTGTGACTCCACCTCCACCCATCAGTCTCTCTTCTGCTGAATCCTCCTCCACCTACCTAACGTCTTGGTCACCTCCAGGTCCTGCTGCATGTAGGCCATGCTCTTCTCCGTGTTGCCTAGAGACCAGTAGGCGGAGCTCAGGGCCGAGAAGACAGAGCCCCGCAGCTTCAGTGAGCACGTGCCGATCTTAAGCCCCGCCTCCAGCACCACAACGGAGGCTCCATGGAAACCGTGGGTCAGCAGCTCCTGGCCGATGACGGACACCACCACGAAAGGACTTTTGTCCAGCTTCATCTTCTGCAACTGCTGGTAGGTCGGCTCAAGGGAGTCTGAAGGGGGAGACAGGTGAGGTCACAGGTGAGATGATCAGGGTCAAAGGTCAAGTTTTCACTAATGTCTGTTGTTTGTGTTGCTGGATGAGTTTGGTTTGGTTTTCCTCTCAAGCTACAAAGTCTTTTCTTTTTCTTTAATAGTAAAATTTATATTTTAAACATTTGGAAAAGTTGGGTGTGTGTTGCAGTCACAGTCACTGATATGTCTTGTAAATGTCTGTTGTGTTTTGTAGATGTTTATTTTATATTTATTGTTGGACATTTGGTTGCTATGGTCACACAATCATAAATAAATGAAATGAATCCATGATGAAAATATATTTGAGCCATTAAAGGTCCTGATTCCTCCTGATGTTTGAACAGTGAAGCTCAGAACAGACAATATTTCATTGAAGTTGTTCTGGACGCTGCACAAACACAAACTCTGTGTTGATCATTCACTGTGTCTGTTGTTTAATCTTCAGATCATTTTCTGTGGGGGAACATTTACACCATGGTTTGGGGTGAGATGATGTCATGAGAAACTGTGGATGAGTGAGTGTTTTTATGATTCATGTTAACAGAGTCCAGTCACAGAAGAAGCTGCTGCACAAGAGTGTGAGACACCAGTGAAGCTGAGCTGGTGCACTGGTGCCAGGTTTGGATCACTACAGCGTCGCACAGATCTGCTCAGATCACTCGTGATTTACTGGAGGCGACAGCCAATCATCGGTGTAGGAACCAGAGAGAGAAACTGAGATGCCTGAAAACCACAGAAGAGAGTGGACCAACAGCAGAGGTTCACAGATATCGCAACAATTATTATGGGATGGATTGTCAACAAATTTTATCCAGACATTCGTGGTCCCCTGAAGACAAAGCCTGCTGATGTTTCCTCCAGCGCCACCTACAGGTCACATTTCACAGCTTTAGATGATTTTACACTGGCTGAAGCTCCTGGTCCATGAATAAAACTGACTGACGACATTTTACAAAATATCAATATTAAACCAATCTCTAGCCAAGAATATCACACCTGTAAATGCACACATACATGACCATAGGCCGGTGTAAACAGGAAGCAGACTGCAGCTGATTCTTTGCACAAAGTCATCTGAACGAGGAAGAACAGCAAAGAATAAAATACAGAATTAAACTGCACAACAAGAGGAATAAGACCTTTCACCATGTTTCTGATGAGAGCAGCAGTGGGCACCAAGCAGCAGTGGGCGTCTGTGCCATTATTTCCAGAGGTCCAAGTCAACACTGATGAGACAGTTTTAAAACTGAAATTTGAGACTGTGCAGGTGAAACTGCCTGTAACGCTCCAGACTGTGAAACAGCAGCTGTGTTGAGATACTGCAGGATACAGCGGCACAAACGGTGAAAGAAGGACAATTCAGACAAAGTGCATCATGTATTCTCTGCATGTCTCAACACATATTCAGTTTGATTTGTCAGAACAAACGATCAAAGTTGGATTTTTCCATCCTTCATGCCAGCCGATGTTGCTTAACTTGACATAATGGAAAACAACTGCAGCCTTGATCCCAATCTGAAACCATAGAACAGCTTAACGACGCTGCTCAGGGGGAAAAACCTGTTGGTATGGAGACGGAGCATGCAGCGGTTGCACCATCGGTAAATCATTTCTGGGTGACTGGAGGGAGAATTAGTGCTAATGTGATGTCCTGAGGGGGTTTCAGTGATGTAGAGCAGAGAGAGAGCCGAGCTGTGACCTCTGACCTCTGGGTTTCTCCTTCTTCTGCAGCTTGAGGCCAGATCCTCCGGCGTGTACCGCACCGCATCGCTCATGTTCTGCCTGCAGTGCTGTTTAAGCATTTGGTTCCTTCCAGTCTGCGGTCGGCTGCTGTTATCTCAATATCCTGACTTTATTTGACTGTATGAAAAACGTTCACTCTGAGCAGCCAAGTCACCACATTTGTTTTATGTGGAGGAGACAGAAGACACTGAGCCACCCACCACAGACACCTCCCACCACAGGATAATATAACGACAAGTAAAATCAGATCACCGTCTCACCGTAGACGCTCCTGCAAGATGAATTTATGTGGTATAAGTCATAAATATATTTAATATCCTCACTGGCTCACACTGGAGGTTGTTTCACACCGTCTGTAGGATTCAGACCTGCGACAGAAGGAGCACGAGTCTGGTTAAACGGTCCAGGACGGTCTCACCGCCCTCTGCTGTGCCACTGTAGCATCATGCTGACTTACAACCTGTCACACCAGTTCACACCAGTCACACCCAGTTCCTCCAGAGTGGAGTCACTGAGCCAAACCTTCACATTAAAGTAGAAATGCACCGAAAATTCGGCCGCCGAAAATGGCCAAAAAATGCATTTTCGGTTTTCGGCAAAAAGACTTTTAACACCGAAACAACACGGCCGAAACATGATGACACAAGCAAAAACCTGCCGAACATGTCGATCGGTGTCGGCGAGTACTGGAGTCCAGGCTCCGATACCACGTGTATCTGTTCACCAGTTAGTTCCGTTAGCGCGTACGTGTGTCTCTGTTGTTAAAGTTTAGCGTTACTTCTCAGAGTTTTCTTTTTACAATCGGGAGTCATGTAAACATGACGTACCGCTCGTCTTTTCTCATCAGTCGTCATGGAAACATGATGCTCTGTCAGTGGTGCAGCGTTTGGAAAACAAATGTGCGTACGAGCCGAAAAATGAAACAGCGTATCACTGTAAACAGCCAGTATGTGTGAAGACACACGCTGTGGCTGCACATAGGTTTTTAAAGGAACTGTTATCTATATATTTATATGTCATATTGAATTTTACAGTCTTTCAGTAGCCAGTTACAGGCTGGTCAGTTACAGGCCTGTAGGTTATTCATGAGTGGGCTCAAGTAAAACATTTTACTTTTTATTTTATATTGTTGGAACGTCAGTGCTAAATAAATATTTTCATAATTTTGTAACTGGTTTCTCTGAAGCATGAATATTAATTTATGCAACTGCAATGCCTTGATTTTAGTGAGGTCATAATAATTAATAATTGGCATAATAATTAATTTCAGCGTTTCCTCATTTTTGGTTTTGGTCAAAAATTTTCATTTTGGTGCATCCCTACATCAAAGCTCCACAGTTTCCTCCTCTGCTGTCTTAGGCTTTGACACTTTCACAGTATTAATATAGAACCTAGAGCTGCTTTATAATCACACTACACATGGACGTCTACCTTTATACTGTATGGAGCTTTAAGACGCACGTCTACCTTTATACTGTATGGAGCTTTAAGACGCACGTCTACCTTTATACTGTATGGAGCTTTAAGACCAGCATCTAATAGATTTTAAAGTGGCATGGTGACCCTGTGGTTGAGGTCAGGGTGGATGTGAGCTCCAGCTTTGAGGTAGAAACTCTCCAGCTCTCTGTGGGGATATTTTTAGAAGGGGGGGGGGTGGGTTTGCAGCACTGAGGCTTTGGCCATATAAATGGTTAGAAAAAGTGACAGAGCTGAAACTTGTGAGTTAGGACTCCTGCAGGACGTATTTCAAAGTCACACTCTGTAAATTTTGAAGGGAAGAAATAACTCACGTTTTACAAATGAGCTGGATTAATAAGCAATAAAACTCAGTCCAACACACTGGGAGGTTTTTGTGCTGCAGCCTGACTTTGGGGAAGAAGATGCTGCAGTGTTTGTTAATCCTGTTTTTTCTGTACATGTGCTGCTTCGTCTCACTGCGTATCTCTGTCTGTGGTTACAGCTGATTTAAATGTAACGTCTGGGAAAAGCAGTGCTGGAGCACTGAGACACAAAGAGTCTGATGTTTCACCGGTGTTTTCATCCACCTGACCACATCAGGTCAAGGCTGTGTTCATTTTGATTTTCATTAGTTTCTATTTTTATTTAGTTTTCAGTTTGCTTTTATTTCACTTTAGTTTAAGTTTAGTTTTTATTTAGTCTTAGTTTCAGTTTGTCAGGTATTAGGAGGAGAGCTTTGATTTGTAGAAGCTGAGTCGCTTTGAGCTGTGGCATTTCCTTCCTGCAACTTCATCAAATCATAAACTACATATTAAACATCTTCTCCTTGTGGTCTGTGATCTGCTCTGCTGCCTTATCTCAACGAGTCAAACTGAACAGGACCAAGACGAAGCTGATTCTATCTGCAGTTCAGTTTAGCTTTAGTTCTTTTTGCATCGTTCACTGTCATTTTTATCCAAACTAAATGAGTTTCCACTGCTAGTAGCAGCCACAGCTACAGCTACAGCTGCTACAACAACTACAGCAGCTACAGAGCTACAGACAGAGAAACTGTGAATGTTGGAGCAGATTTTCTCTCCAGTGTCAAAGCAGATGCAAAATTCCACGTGCAGCATTTTGCTGCAGCTTTGCCAAGAGAAGACTCTCCCCAGACGCCCAGCTCCTCGTTCTGATACAGCTGAAGGGCAAAAACATCATCCTGAGCCAAGTCCAGCCTGAAAGCACCGGTCCTGATCGTATGTTCACTGTGGGGCAGATGGATCAATGACACACACACAAGAATCCACTTGGGAAATATTTAACCCTCTAACGTTAAAAAAAAAACTCCCTAATGTACCGTTACACACAAAAAACTGCTGGGTTATTTTTTAACCCAGCAGTTTTTTGTCTGTAACGGTACATTAGGGTGCATTTTTTGCCCACAGTGTATTATTGACCTTTTAAAAAATTTCAAATCAAATTTCAATAATGCATATAAAATGAAGGTACCAGAGGGTTAATCACTGACCGAGTGGTGAACACGCTGCAGAACCAACCTCCACCTTCACTTCAGTCCTGAACCATCAGACACCAACAGTGGTCGTCTCCGCCAGAACAAAGACAGTTTACACACCCTGAGCGAGGTGCTCACCTGCTCGCAGGTAGATGTGTGTGTGGTGCTGATCTCCCTGCTGCTCTGTCACTGATGTTTTCACTTTCAACTTCTTTACGTTTCTCTTTCATCTGACTTTACTTGTTTTATTCATTTTCGACATCTCACTCGTCTTTATGTTTCTCTCTCTCTCTCTCTCTCTCTCTCTCAGATGTGCGTTCATGTCTTTGTGAGTCTTTTTACTTTTTCACTTCCCGGTCCCAGAGGAGACTCACTGAATAAAACAACACATGCAAAGTGGGAGCTCCACATTTCTCCACATCTCACTCTCTCTGCTTCAGCTCTCACACACAAACTTCTGGTTTGTTGCTGATGCTGTTCCTGTGTTGTGTGTGTGTTGCTGACAGATGTACCTCTGAGCGGTGACTTCATAGCAGCCTCCACCATGCCCACCAGCAGCTGGAGACTCTTGAGGTCTTGGGCGAGTCCAGAGGCGAAAGCTGCCAGGGCATCGGCATGACGACCGAGGTACTGCAGCGCAACCCCCTGACGAAAGTAGGCCTGCAGGACAGGAGACAGAGGACATGAGTGGACAGTTGTTTATCTACCTGTAGGCAGACTCACCTTACACTCCTTCCACCTACACGTGCTTCATACATATTTCCTCCAACCTGTAGATTATAAATCCTACAGTGCTACTGCAGCTACAGTGCTACTGAAGCTATAGTACTACTGCAACTACAGTAATACTGCAGCTACAGTGCTACTACATCTACAGTAATACTGCAACTACAGTAATACTGCAACTACAGTAATACTGCAGCTACAGTAATACTGCAACTACAGTACTACTGCAGCTACAGTACTACTGCAACTACAGTGCTACTGCAGCTACAGTGCTACTGCAGCTATGCTACTGCAGCTATGCTACTGCAGCTACAGTGCTACTGCAGCTATGCTACTGCAGCTACAGTGCTACTGCAGCTATGCTACTGCAGCTACAGTGCTACTGCAGCTACAGCTCCAGGCCTAAAGGCCCTTTGTACTGGAGGGTGTGTCACAACTGCAGAGCACTGATACAGCATGTTTACACACCACACACACACACACACACACACTCACCACTGACCAGACTGTAACCTAATTGTGCCCCCCCCAACCCATTCATCACGCCCCCCAACCCTAACGCCACCCAAATAATCTGTCATGACAGTGAATGGATGAAGACAAAGAGCAGAGGAATTAGATTATATGGCAGCTTCCCACACCGTCTTTGTCCTGCTGCCTCTTCGTCCTCAGACAGCTTCAATGAGACAGAGTGTGGTGGTGGTGGTGGGGGGCGGAGGTCAGGACTAATCTAATGCATTAAGTCTGTGGTGGACAGAGTCTTGGTTGTTGGCGCAGGACGTGGATGGGCCACAGTGTCACTTCACTGTGGATTAACACAAAGTGGGATAAATGGTCAGTAATTACAGATCCAACTCTGAGTACACGTCACCGACAGGAGCCGGCTCCGTCGTTATGAAACTGAATCATCACCACATTAAAACCAGCTCATTATAAAATCTGTCTAATGAGGCGGTCACTCTGCGGTCATGTAAACAGGATCAGAGATTCAGAGGACGGTTCTGACTGTTCTGTATCATCTGGTGATAAACTGCATTTCGTCAGAGCAACGAGGCCACGAACAGCCTGATCAATAATCAACAGGATGTTAAAGTCTGTTCTGTAACGCACACAGAGGCAGGAGAGGGAATCATTGCAGTGAACGTCTGGCTCAGGTGAGAAAATAAAGAAGGTGTGAGAACATGAAAGAGCCATGAACCCGACCTGAATGTGTTCGAAGGAGCTGGAGAACATGTGAGGTCCACAGAGAAAGAGCCAGAAGCTTCTGATGATGAGCTGAAACTTCATACAGAGCTGTTCCCTGTTATTGCAGTCAAAGTCACAGACTGGGGACTTTCTCTATACACCTGTTGTTCCTGTCGTGTCTGACCATCCATCGGCTGTAACCCTTATCCCTGGCGTCTGACACAGAGGGAGGACAGGTACAACGTGGACAACTGTCCAGTCTATCACGGGTCCAACATACAGAGACAAACAACAGCACACACTCATACTCATACTCACACCTACAGACACTCGTGTGTTTGGACAGTGGAAGGAACTGGACACCCCCAGGAACAATCACTTTCTATATCAACAGGTGATCAAATGGCACTTAACATGAAAATCTTGTCATTTATATTTTAAGACAAATCTTCTCCAGTCTCCAGCTGCAGCTTCTCTGTCCTTCATGCACCTGGATCTGTGGCTGTTCTTATTATTCTGACTCTGTGTTTCTGCTGCAGCAAAGTGTCCACGCTGAGGAGAGAGGGACAGCAGCCTGACCTCTGACCCCGATCCAGACTGGAGCAGCAGGCCTGGACTGCGCCGAGAAGCCAGGCTGGAGCTGGGCTGGTTGCCATGGCGACATATGGACGCCCCACCTGTCCTCCTACCTCTGCTTAGCACTGCCCCTCAAATCTGTCACCGTCACACTGGTTTGGCTGCTGCAGCGTTTCATCTCAACAATCAGCTTCACTCTGATTGGAGGATGAAGACGATGAGGAGGAGAAGTTCAAGTCAGAGCACAGCGGCAATTATCTGTGTACAATCCTGTGTGTGTGTGTGTGTGTGTGTGTGTGTGTACCCACATCACGTCTGTAAACATGCCAGAGCCAGACAGAAAGTGACAGCAGGAAGAGTCTGACTCCTCCACCACCTCCACCTCCCGCTCACTCACATCCTGCCTGTTAGCTCAGTCTGGCTATGCTGCCTGCTAAGCACATACAGGAGGTACACACACACACACACACAGTCTGGTCCATCTCAGTGGGGATCTGCAGCACCTCACAGACATCTTCTAAGATTAGAGACTTGTCTCCTCGACGGCTGCTGCTGCTGCTGCTGTTGCCGTGGTGTCAGGCATTTCACTCATCACATTACCTGAGAGGTTTGTGTCAGTGATCAATACAACAGGACAAGACTCAGTCAGTCTGACACTGAGTGTCTGTAGCTCTGAGTGTGTGGAGACATTAAAAAACTGTAGGTCATGTTTATTTATCAGTTATTGTCATTTATGGTTGTTGATCTGGTCTCAACAATAATACAGCGTTTACATAAGTTAGCAGCAGCTAGCAGCCAACTTTGACTTAATATTGAACCTGAACCAGCAACAACAAACAACAGAAGATGCCTCCTCAGTATTTACTCAAGCTGCAGAGCAGTGAACCCTCTGGGCCACCATAGACTAAGACTGAGAGATAAGACTGACAAATAGAAGGAAGGAGAGAGTGAGATCTGTCTGTCTGTCACAATATGTACATACAGAGAGAGGTGTTATACGCCGGAGGATTCACTCCGACGAACAGATGCTTCAATTCCTGCTCGTAACTCACATTAATCGAGAGCAGATGGTGGGGTGGGGGTGGGGGGTGGGGGGGGGGGTTACAGCGGTTCACATAGAGCAGACATGATGGTGATTGATGTCTTAGCAAATCAGAGAATCTGCCTGAAAACACACAGATGAAACTTCACTCCTGTTTTATCCACAGACAAATTGGATTGAAGCTAAATGACCTGAGACACAGAACAGAGTTAAGGTGGTACTGAGGACGACGACGATGACAGGGAGGAGGAGGAAGAAGAGGAGGAGTAAGAGGGAGAGGATCAGGAGGAACAGGAGGAACAGAAGGAGGAGGAGATGGAGGAGGAGGAAGCAACTCAGAGGCGACTCTAATTTCTCCTCAACAAACAACAAACAGTGAACGTCTCCAAATCCTGAGATGAACATGAACACATTGTTCTGGTGTATGTTGAGCATCAGTCACGTGGCCCTGGTGTGTTTTGCCAAGTCGATGCCCCACTTATCCCACAGTTGGTGATATAACGACATGCTGTGTGAGCGCTGAGCTGTTTGGGTGAGATCATTATTTAAGAGCCTGAGCGGGTCATTAAAAGCACGACTCTGTACTGTGAGGACGCCTCTTTGTAGAATGTAATGCGCTTCATTATCAGTGAACTATGATCAGACCTGGAGAATCTAAACCAGCAGCATCTGTACAGCGGCACACACTTACTCACAGTCTGAGAATTAACAGGCCTCCGGTCTCGCACGCCATCGGGATCCAAACAGGTTCTCTTAACAGACCGGTCCGACCCGTAAAGCACCGCGCCGCAGACACAGCGCTGCTGAGCAAGCATCTTCACACAAAACTGGAAACACATCATCCAACACAAACCAGAAACACACAGGCGGCGAGGCCATTTGTTCAAGAAGCTCATCTGAAGCTGTCGGAGCGAGTCGATACGTTCAAGAACAAACAGTGAAGTCATGGTGATGAAGAGCGGGAGGAGGCTTATTCACTACAATGATGTGTCGAGGCGCTTTGATACACTTTAATAAAGGGCTTCCTGTGTGTGTGTGTGTGCTAGCGGGCGGCGAGGGTAACATGCTATGATCGTGTTGCCTAGCAGCATGGGTCCAAGGTGACGACTTTAAGTTTGTGTTTTTGTCGAAGGAGGTGCCTGCTGTCAAACTGCAGCAGGAAGTCATCCTGGACCTGGAATAGGAGTTGAAGTCTCTCCAGCTCCTCGATGCTGAGAAGCAAAAATCCCAGCGGGCGATTTAAGTCGGCAAATCAGGTTTAATCAAGTTTAAAGGTTTGAGAGATTGGGACACGATGAACAAAAATACTTTTCTTTAACCTCTGCTCATTTCTGATCTTTTCAATCATTTTTACCACAAAAAGTCAAATCCAACAGGTTGAAACCACCATGTACGAGTTATTTGATGTTATGCACATGAATATAATCCTGTTTAACAGACCTTCACACTTCCACATCTTGGTCCCCACCAGCACAGTGAGCTCCTAAGATGAACCCACAAACAGTAGAAGTGCACGCGTGCACGCACACACACACACACACACACACACACACACACACACACACACACACACACACACACACACACACACACACACACACACACTGTTCCCTGTTTAATCTGCATGAATATTTATCATCATTTCACTGGGACACTAGCTAAGATGCAATAATTGAGTTGGAGTGGCCATAACCACCGTTTCCACTGGGACCAATAAAGATGTTACACGACCAGCTGTGGGCTCTCTCTCACTCAGAGCCGCAGAGTCGCTCTAATGGATCCACACAAGTCTTTAGCGCTGTCGTGTGTGTTAAACTGTGTTAAACTGTTAAGGTGTGTTCAAGGATCCAGCTTTCACAAGAAAGAGCATTTCACTTGACATCAAACCATCGTTGTTGTGCGCTTTTATGTGTCTGTGTCGATGCTGATGTGTGTCTGGATGTGTGTGTGTGTATGTGCACCAGATGCAGGGTCATCACCGACGCCCTGCGGCATCATATGTTGAGGGACCACAGAATTTATCTGGAGCCAGTGGATCAGGCCTGAGCGTCTGTCTGCACTGATCAGACCACAGCAGCTGCATCCAGGAGCCACTGGACACGAGTGGGCCAGGCCGGGCGGGTGCTGAACAGTGATGTCACCAATCACCATCACTTGCTGCTCATTTTCACTACTTATATGAGACGGCTGTCAGTAATTCTAATGGAGCTGAGGAAAATACTTATGAGCTAATTAGATTGGGCTGATTGTTATTGATTGTTGATAATCAGTGGTTTATGATCATGATCGTGTTTCTATTGAATATGAGGATACAGCCAGGAGACAGTTATCGTAGCATAAAGAGGATGCACTAATCCTGCACATCCAATTAAGATGTGATGTGTTTGCTTGACTAACTATTGATCCTCGTTAAAGCCAACTATTACTTAAGATTAGCAGGTTTTTAAAAAGCAGCCTGAGAGGATGCAGAGCTGCATCAGTGCTGGAGCCTCTGTGGTGGTGGTGGTGGTGGTGTTGAAACTTATTGCAAGGTGACATCCCACTCCTCTTTCATCCCCTGCTGGACAGCGCTCACGCTCTGAGACAATAAATACAATAAAGAGTCGACTGGCACATATTCATCTGACCCTGGAGTGAACGAGGACTGGACCCTTTTCCACTGTCGACAAAACTCAGATGTGAGCAAGTGGAAAAGAAACAGTAAAGCTTCTGTTTGATTTTCCAAGAGGATGCTGGGAAAAGAAAATATCCATCATCTCTTCAGCTTCTACTGAGGCAGAGATTTATTTCAGGAGCTGCTGCTCTGCCTCCATGAGTGGAGGACGAACTCACTGTGGGGTCCACCTTTATTTTCGGTCAAGCACTCAGGATCAAAGTGCACGAGGCTAAATGAGCCGTCGGTACAGGAAGCAGCGTTTTCCTGCCTGCCTTTGAAATGTGACGTGTGGAGGTCGATGTAAAGGAGCAGCTGATGCATCTGTCTCTTTTTATCTCCTCTGAAAGAGCTCAGAGCCGCTCACTTCACCGCAGCTGTTCAAACAGCCGACCCTCTGCCTCCAACCTTCGCTCTCCGCCGGCAGACACCATTTCCATCTTGGAAATGCAAACAACACACCGTGAGTGATGTTTTCGCTCGGAGCGCATTTTATCATGGTGGAAGTGTGTGTGGGTAAACTGACTGGGACGTCAGTGCAGACATTTAACCTTGGTGTGCACGCTGAATTACTCTGAGCCGAAAGCTCTAAATTAAAGAAAGCATTTTCTCTGTCACACACACACACACACACACACACACACAGTCCTAGTTAACCTCTACACACAGGGTTTATTCCCCAGCTGACCAAAAGCAATTCCCTCCTCTTCTCTCTCTGCTCTACTTTATCTGAAGACCCAGACCCTGAGTCATTCCCTCGACCCTTTCATGTGTGTGAATACACTTATCTTCAGCTATCTTTGGGACAATCTACTTCTCTGTATGTCACACACACACACTCACACACACACTCTCACTGCAGCACTTACAAGAAAAATATGCATGAAGGGGACGCGGGGCGAAGAGGAGGACAAGTGGCCTTCTGATCCTGTTAACTGGGGTCTGCTGCTCTTACACTGGGTAATTAGGCTGTCACTCAACCGTGCTGTGTGTGTGGGCTTCTGATCATTTGATTGCCTATGTGACCTCTGACACAAGCGAGTAAGTGTACCTGCCGGGAAAAGGGGTGGGGGGTGGGGACTGTACGACTGACGGGAGCAGAGAGAAAATATAGATCCATATAAAGTAACACACTGTAAAACCTGTGTCGACAGATGTTCAGAGTGTGGGGGAAGAAAATGGAGAAAAGCTGCAAGAGCTCATTTCTGATTAAAAAAATAATGAATCTGTTTTGCAGCCAAATTACAAAACAATAATCTGTGTGAATGAGCGGTAAACACTGGATTCATACTGAGGTCACAATCCTAGTGTGTGTATCCCTTCATGTTTACACAACACTGTGTGTTAGTCTACATGAGGAGGACAGGGTGGAGGGTGGAGTGATGAACCTCATCCCTCTGCTTTAACATCAGATGTAAAATCAAGCCTTGTGCTTCACCTTCAGGTCTGAGTCCCATTCTCATCACAAGAAGCTCACGAAGTCGGACGCATTCAGAGACAATGACGCATTCATTTCTACGTCCCAAACAGAAAAAGAAAAGTTAGAACCTGAGTCACGTCAGTGAACAAAATCAAATCACTGCGAAACGAACAGCTGCTCGTCTCCACCTGATGAAGCTGAGCTCATTCCTCCTCCTCTTTTAGCTCTGCGTTCGGTCTCCACCACAAACATCTGCTTTAAAAGTGAAGCTGCAGGTGTGAACAAAGATCCACAGGTGTGACCTGAGGGATCTACAGGGTCAGGTGACACATCATTGTGTTCATCTCTTCATATTAAACCTCAGCTCTTTGATCTATTATGAATATAGAAATCTGCAGGAGCGTTTCAGCTGTTTGAAATAAACAAGTGCATCATTTCACCGTTTTCTCATTTAAAAGAAGGAAGTATCATGAAATTGTGATCTCACACCTGAGAGGATGACATCATGACAGTAACCTGCAGCCCCAGCTCTTATCCGTTTGTTTTTATCCCTCTGCTTTTACACCTCGCCTTCTTCCTTCTCCTCCTTTACTGTTGAATCTCTATTGCCGGAGCTGCGAGCTGCAGGGTCAACACCCCCTCTGCCTCCCACTCGTTGCTGCACCATCTTAATTAGAGCCCAATCATCCAGGCAGAGGTGGAGGACAGGGTGGGGGAGAGAGACGGCACAGCAGCCAACACCAGTGATTACACAGGGGAAGGAGCAGCGCATGCAGTTCACACTCACAGTGAGTTGGGGCACGGAGAGAGCACACTCCAATGATCCTCTACAAAAGCTAATTAGAGCTTCTCTGTTTCACATCCAGCGCCATCGAGCCCACAGGTTGTGATAACTCATACACAAGCAGCTACCGTGCACACGGCATTTTAGTCATTAACGTCTCTGAACGTCTCTGTTACCTGTTTTCAGCAGCTCGCTCGGCCCGACACAGATAAACAGATCTTATTTTGCTGTGCTCCCAGAGTGCATGTGAGTGTGTTTTTCCCTCAGTGTAATTGAATCATTGACAGCTCTTTTATTCAGCCTGACTAATCCAGTTAAAAGGATTATCAGCGTAGAACACAGCAGATGTTATTGGAAGGGCATTAATGCAGAAATACATACTTTTATTTTCCAGTTGACCGTTGGTTAAACCAGGTGATTGTCAATAGTTGCTCACTGCAGGACTGTCAGGATTTGTGGGCGTGTGGTGACACAGATACTCATTAAACACAGAGTTTAGAGGGTGGTTTCTTTTTTTAACTCAGATTTCTAAAACTGAACCTGCTCATTTAGCTAGTGGGATTTTCAGGTTACAGCACATCCACTGGGCCGGTGCTGGATGCTAACATGGTTTAGCTTCATTAACCTCAGCTTATAAATATATACACACACACACACACACACACACATTATAGAATTAAAAGAGTTATAGTATGTGTACATGTTGCTACTTCTACACAGCTAACATGCTAACCAGCTAGCTCTAGCCAGACAGTACTGTCATTTTCCAATAATGATTCACTAAAGCACAGATGACTGGAGCTCCCGACAAGGCCAGTGGAGCAGCTTGTTTTGATGACGTTTTCTCTGCTAAATCTGTTTGCAGTTATCATCTCAAAGCGAGTGTGATGTGCCAGGTGAGAGCAGAGAGCTCCACAGGCTTCTTCTTCTCCTTCTTTTTCTCCTCTGCCAATTTGATAGGAAAATGGGACATGTTGTGTGTGAGGCTGGAATAAACCTGAAGGTATTAATGGCTTTTGAAAAGGTGACAAACCCTTACAGATCTGTCAGCTCCACACTCTCTCACATAATGCCGACAAAGCTGCAGTCGGCATTCTTTCGCGAATGCTTTCTCTCTTTTGACATTTCCCTCTTTTCTTTTTTTCATGTGTTCTCAGCAGAAGGCTTCATTATTAACCGAGCGTCCTCTCCATCAACATGAATTGCTCTCATTTCCTCAGTCTTCCACCCCTCATGAGAAAGATGAGTTTTGATCAGTATTTCAACTTTGTGATTTCTGCTTTTCATTACTCAGAGTGTGAGAAACCTCCTCCTGATGAATGCAAACGTTCACATTTTTGGTTCTGGGTGAAATCACTCAAGTCATGTTTCACTACTAAACACAGTGAAGACGGTACTATGAGAGCATTGTCAGTGTGCGCGTGTTAGCAAGCTGACGCTAACAGAAAAGCACAACAAAGAAGAAAATGTTGGAAAATGGCCGAGAGACTGAGAGCTGGTGAGAAATTATAAATGTATGTGACGATACTAATGGATGCATGGTTTAATGATCAGTCAGTTAAAAACTCCACTCTTCCAATGTTTCCAGAAGTCCACAAGAACAGACAAGGTGCATTTTACAACGGTGTCAGTGTGGACATGGTCTGAGTAGGGATGAGTCCCGACCGAAGTCCCACAGTAATCCGGATTCACATCAACTCAAACAGTGCCTGGCTGACCCTCCTCGCCCCACCCTCTGTCTCTTATAAACACACTGACAATGGAGCTGGCTCAATGGCCCGACCTGGCCCGACCTGGCCCAACCACCCTGACTGGACATGCTGGTTCTGGCCAAAAACATACAAATGACTCGTGACGGGCCTCGGGCTTCCTCTTCTTTTGGTCAGGTTTGGGCAGAGAAGTAATGCTAGTGAGTCAGAGCGGTCGGGGCTTCAACACCTCACACACTTCAGCCCCTCCTCTCCCGGGCCACTCTGAAGGTTTAAACAGAGACAGTTGATCAGGACAGACTGACACACAGCTCCCCTTTGTTCTTTCATTAACTCTGGGCTCTCATCACTGAGCATGGCCCACTTTAGTCTCAATTTAGACGAGCTGCTTCTATATGAGCCAGCTGGTGAATTGTGATGTCACGGCCATTGTCTACCAATTACATTTCAATTTAGCAGAAGAGACGCTCTGCAATGTGATTATAGGCAATAGATGGTGTGTGTGTGTGCACGTGAGCGTGAATGAGAGGGAGGCAGGAAGTGTTAGCTAGCGGCTCATTGTACCAGGAGATTTGTGATGTTTTCCACCTTTCACTCAGCACTTTCATATTCTGAGGTGGCTTCCAGCCCCCCCCCCTCCTTCTGGTCCTCCAGAGACCCTCCTCAGTCAGTTGGCTTAGCTTTTCAGACAGCGTGACATTTGCACCTCCCCACTGCCTCGCTAAGCTGCAGCAATGAATACAGCAGGCAGCAACACACACAACATCCTGTACACACACACACACACAAGTAGCTGTAAGACCAGAGGAGGAGAGGGTGGTTTTGTTTTGAAAGCCGTCTGTGATTTATGTTAATATGTCGTATTTTCAACAAACGCTCTTCTTCTTCTGCTCTGAAAGATGACTCAACTCTGATTCTACTACAGAGACACACACACAATATCACTGCATAACAATTCAGCATTTGAAATCTGGTCTCTCTCTTTCTCTCTCTCTGTCTCTGTCTGTCTCTGTCTCTCTCTAACTCTGTCTCTGTCTGTCTCTCTCTCTCTGTGGCCAGTTCCAACACCAACACAGAGTCCAGACTGAACTTTTCTGGACCTGTGTCTTCAGTCTGTTGTTCAGTCGTCTTCCAGTCCTCTGTCCTCTGTCCGTCCACATCAATCACATCTGGAGTATCTGACTCTTAGTAAACTATGAGCAACAATGGCTTTTGTCCATCAAGTTTTCATGGGCTGACCCCCCATGACCTTACAGGTGAACTCTGTACACTATGACATCACAGATGGGTGTGGTTAAAGCTTGCTCTCAAAGTGACTGATCAGCTGATCAAAGGGTCACACACACACACACACACACACACACACACGGGTCGGCTCCACTGAGATCAGCAGCAGGTATGATGGCCTCTCTATAAATAGGTCCAACTCTAAACAAACGTGCACACACACACACACACACACACACACAGTGTTCTGTTTCTCCCATCACAGCTCAGCCCCCCCCCCCCCCCCCCTTTAGTGGAGTCACTCTCCCTCTCACTCCATCAGCTAACAGAGACCTCGGCTGTTGGCGTCTCTCCACGGTTTCTTTGTGATCATACGTCCAGTTGTTGAATCTGCTCGTACATCTGCAGATGTGTTCACTTGGCCTCAATCACTCGTTCTCTTTGTGTTCACTTCAGCACAAAAACACACACAGGACAAAGTGAAGGATGGAGACAGAGACGAGGAAGAAGAAGAAGGAGATATCTGAGTTATTGTAATTATTGTCTGTAAAGTGATTTGATTGGACAGTTTACTCATCCTTAACTCTACAACAGACAGACACCTGAGGTGACGCCAACTGAGACAAAGATGCACTCAGGTGTTGAAAACTTCCCTTCATCACTCGGCTTCATGTCTTCACTTCACACACTTAAAGATAGAGGAAGAAAAGTCAGAAAACAACTTCATCAGTCGAGCTGCAAAACAAGCAGTAAACTAATTAAAGAGCAGGGATCACTGGAGCACTGAGCCGCTGCACGTACGTGCGCCGCCATCTTGAGCCATGTGATGTACATTGTTGTAGTTATTTATTCTATTTTATTCTCTCTTCTTTATGAGTCCGTATCCTGACTAAATACGTTTGTTAACAGATTAGACTTTAATTGCACAACATGAGATTCATATAATTTAGCATTAAATATAACAATTACACAGAAAATTAGGATTTTCTAACTAAGAGCCAATCAGCTCTTTGATCAGGCAACAGCCAGGCGTTTCCCATCATGCCCTGAGGCTTGCAGTCGGTGGAGAGAAACTGCGGCGCCTGGCTCTAAAAACTGCGACCGCCTTGTCCTCATGAGGTTATTTTTGCTGGCGCGTGCATGACATCAGAGCATCGGCATCAAGTCGGACACAAATCTAACCGGCATGCCTTGCGCGGTGGTCGCCGGTGATCGATTCTGCGCAGGCCTGGCTCATCTCAGCGAGCCTAATGTCTGTGGAGGGCTGCAGCTCTTTGCTTTCAGAGGACAACGAGTCCCAGGTTAGAATAAAACAAAATAAATCCACTTGAGATAATCAGCCACAAACACGACGAGCAGAGTGGAAGCAAACAGGGCAACAACAAACAGGCTGACACCAGTGGGCAGGAGCTGCACCGACAGTAACGACTGTGGCTTATCTTTAATGCCAGCGACACACAGCTCATTTAAATACAACATTTAAACAAGGAGAGCGGTACCGTGCTCCTGCTCCTCTCTCTGCCCCCAGCTGCTTAAATCCCATTTGTTTGCTGTGAAACACGCACTCCACTTCACAGTAAGCCGTGCACACATGCATGAATACGTGCAGTATTCCCCACCTGATGCTGTTTGAGCATGAGAGGCTAAAAGAGTCACATTAATTCACAGTGACGAGCTGATGAGGCAGTTTGTGTGTTACAGGAAAACCAACACAAACAGCTGCATCACTTTTTATAATATATTCTCTTTTTCTTTCAGTGGAAGCAGAAACCAGGAGACACAGATGTTAAACACATCCACAGATACAGTGAGTCATTACAGACAGATGAAGTGAGAGCGGGCTGATGTTACTGCACATCTGTTCTGCTTCAGTGGGTGTAAAGTGCAGCACAAAGGCTGAGTGTTGATGTGTGACACCGATGTCTCATTCAAACCAGCTTCAAGACGAACGTAAAGGCAAAAGACGAGAAGACACAGCGAGCGCATGAGGAGGAGGAGGAGGAGGAAGAAGAGGACGAGGATTTGGAGGAGTTGTAGGTGTAAACAGAGTGCAGTCACACATGGTCCTCTCCTCTCATCGATATTCTCCTTACATAAAAGAAAAACTGTTTCATTCTTCCTCCTCTTCAGAGAACAGTGAAAGGATGAAGGGAGGAGCAGTGGAAATGAGAAGAGAGGCTGAGAAGAGACAGAAAGAAAGAAAGAAAGAAAGAAAGAAAGAAAGAAAGAAAGAAAGAAAGAAGAGGACCACCATGCTCCTCCTAGGGATAGATTAGGGTTCACTGAGAGACGGTATCTGAAGAGACATGATGATAGGTGTGAAATAAATGGAGAGGTATGTCGGGGGGGGGGGGGGTTAACACGTGGCCTGAGGACACTGGAGCTGCTCCATCAACATGAGCTTCACGGCCCGTGAATGTTTCTGCTCCTGCTGCTTGGGTCAGATCCTCAGCTGCAGTTAGATGATGATCTTCTGCTCTTGTTGACCACATAACGATTCACAGGTTCAGGTTCAGCGTCTTCCACTTGTGGCCTGGAGGAGCCAGGAATCAAACCATCGACCCTCTGATGTGTGGACAACCTGCTCCACTTGCTGAGCAGACTCCAGGGACACCTGTGATGTGATGTCTGAGTGTCATAACACCGGTAACAGGTGGATGTTGGTCTTTACATCAGCAATCAGCCAAAATGAGTTTGAAAATATTAGAATATAATGAATGTGAGCTGCAGACGTCGCTGGTGTCTGAATGTGATTCAGTGTAAGGATGAAGTGAAGAGAATCGAGGACGTTGTGCCGATTCCAGGAGCTCTCCGATTTGACTGAGGACGACAGGGAGAGGTTCCCATGTCTGTACTTTTAATGGGGTCCAAAGTGTTAAATGGGATCACAGCCATGTTTTTAAATAGCTGCAAACTCCCAGGCACATGAAGGAGCAGCGGCGTTGTGGAGAAGATGAACATTTCCTCTGGGCTTTCATCAACACACGGCGCAGCATAATGACACTCGAACGGCGGCTGCACACTCGTAGCCTGCAGCGCATCTCTCCTCTGGATTACAGAAGAATGTGGTGATTATTTGGTGGACACATTCAAACAATGAGACTGAGGAGCCCTGCTGCAAAGAGAGTGGCTTTAGACGGAGGGCTGAGTCTTAAATCAGAGGCAGGAGTGGAGCTTTAAGCAGCTTAGCTGTATTGTAAGTAAACACATTACACACACACACACACACACACACACACACACACACACACAATGTGAGTGACTACAATGAAAGGTTTCATGAACTTCTGCCCCGTAAATAGCAATGAGAGAGAGACAGAGAGACAGACAGAGAGACAGATAGAGACAGATAGACAGAGACATAGACAGAGAGACAGAGAGACAGACAGAGACAGATAGACAGAGACAGAGACAGAGAGAGAGACAGAGACAGAGAGAGACAGAGAGACAGAGACAGAGACAGAGAGACAGAGAGAGACAGAGAGAGACAGAGAGACAGACAGAGACAGACAGAGAGACAGAGAGAGACAGAGACAGATAGACAGAGACATAGACAGAGAGAGACAGAGAGAGAGAGACAGAGAGAGAGAGACAGAGACAGAGAGACAGAGACAGAGAGAGAGACAGAGACAGACAGCTGTGTGTCCTCCATGTTACACGTGTTGTGAACTCATTGTCAGTGTAAATACATACATTAGTGCAGCTGGAGCAAAGTTCACAATGCAGCTCACTTTAAACACGTACACACATAAACAAGTCGCCTCCATCCATAACATTCAGAGCTGCTGCGTCCACCACGTGGGTCGAGGAGGATAAACCGTCACACATCAGGTACTAACGAGGACAAACACCTGCTCGTTACTATATCAACATGTCATGGAGGCCATCTAACGGCGAGCTTCCTGCTGCCGACCGCATTCATAAAGAAGCTCATTAAGGCAGAAACACCGAGCCTCCTCTGCCTCCTTCACCCCTCCACTCTTTCATCCCTTTCTCTCTCACTCCTCCTTCCTTCCTCCCAGCATTAAGATAACAGTGACAGACTTTAGCTCAGGTTCAAATTGGTCCCATGGCTCGACCCATTCACAGACCAGTCGGCCCACAGGATCCCTGAGCGCCCTCTGATACCGACTTTAACATACTTCATATTTTCCATATTCCTGCATTTTATGTCTCTTGTTTCCCTCCTCTGACTTCGAGAGCCTTCCACACCGTGTCTTTTCTCTCTCTAGTCCTGTTATGTTTCTGTGCTTCTGTTATGACTTTGCTTTCATTTTGTTCCTCAGATAAGACGACCCAGAAGCAAAAGCTCGCACAAGCAAATTGTGTGTGTGTGTGTGTGTGTGTGTATGTAATAAAAGGCGTCTGCACAAGTGTGTGTGTTTTTACATGCACAAGCATCAGTTCTACTTCGTGGCGCGCTGAGCTGAGCAGAAAGAGAATTTAAATTTTATGGCATTTTATCATTAAATACCATTTTGATCTGCTTCTTTTTCTGCTGGAAAATAAAAGCTCAAACACAACAGTGGCTGTGTCTTCAAAATAAAAGCACCCTAACGAGGTATAACTCTCGTCTGCTTCAACATGAGCTCTTATAAATATTCATCCAGGCAACAACTGTAGAGAGGAAGTATTTTAAGGACTTTCAAAGCCCACGGGAGGCCGATAACGGATATACAGTAGATCTGCAGCCACACACACACGCGCACACTACAACTGGTCCACTGAGTCTCTTTCAGAGACTTTCATCACCCGGCGAGGATCCTGAGGCAGCTGAACATGGAGACCAAAGCGAGATGTCAGGTCAGCAAGGAGGAAACATCACAGGAGTCACGCATTGCTCCTTCAAAGTCGAGGCTGTTTAAACACATGCTCTCCAAACTTTGTAAGATCTTTAAAAGAAAAGGTGGAGGCCATTAAACATTTCAGCCTAAGATGTTCTTCAGACTTCAAATTCAAAAATATGGAAGCACAAGTCTGATTTTCTAAACTTCAGTACGACCTCATCACCGTTTTACAGACGACACTGGTTCATATTCATCCTCCCTCCTCATCGTCACCTGTTTAACTCTGTCAGTGGATTAAAATGTGCTCTTTTCCATTGCTTTCACATTCTGTGGACTATAACACATCTACTTTGTCTGGTTATAATGATGCTTTCAAAGCAACACTATGTTGCTTCCGGGCCTTGAAATGTTTCTAAACTCATTGAAGTGGCAGAAAAACAGTCAACAGGATGAATCGTGCTGCCGCTGCAGCCTGATCCGGGTCACGCTGAAGTGTCAGGGTTAGGGACTTGGGGCAGGATCTGGAAATAAGACTCGATACTGACACGATGGCCGTTGTGGGTAATTGCGTTTTGATTGACAAGATGCCGCTGATAAAACTTCCGTTTTCTGCTTTGTGGGACTTTTCAGTGGACTTTGTGTGGTGGTGGGTCGTTTGTTTACCGTAGCAGAGTCCATTACTACCGCGCGTGTCTTCTTCCTGTATCCAAGTCGAAAGCCGTCGAGAACGCGCATTCAGCGGGAAATTCGGACTCTGAATTGCAGTATATTATGCAGCACACAGCCTGTTCGAGGCAACGGAGCGATAGATGGCTGGGCTCATTCTTTTTGGTTTTGAACGCTACATCACCCATTAGCATTAAAAAACTTAAAATGCATGTTACTTGCAAGTCCCTTTAAAGGTCAAAAAACTACATAGTGTTGCTTTAATCAGCTGATGTGGTAATTCTCTCAGGTGTTTGGTGACACCTGCATTAAAAGGCTGATTCAAAGTGAGAGAACAGACGAAAGCCTGAGTCACCATCATCACCACCAGCTGGGGGGCAGCTTCGGCCTGATCAGTCACCACACTGAGCTGAATGTCTGAACTGAAACTCTGTGCCACCACTTCAACATCAGGACCACAGTGTTTCCAGAGGAGCCGCCGCTCTGTGATCTCAGAGCCAGAAAAAAATGTGGTGGTGAGGCATCAAATCCCAGTTGTGCCTGTTCACACCACCCACTCAAAACATGGAGGTTTTAAAATATCACCAACTGCCTCCTCCAACATGTTTTCCTTCACTGTGTGAGCAGTGACAGCAAACAAGATGCAGGGTTAGCAGCTGCTGGAGACACTGCTGGTTTCAGCTACAAGCTAACAGACAATACTGTAAAATAATGCCACGTGTCGTCTGTGCGGCAGCTACGACTCAAAGCTGCATTTTATTGTAAGGTGACATCTAGAGGTATGATGACAGAAGCAAAGGAGGAAATCAGGTAGCCCGGATGAACCCAGATGAAGTTGTCAGCTATTTCATTTCTCTGTGCAGATCTGTTTAGATAAGAGGCCGTTGAGAACGACTTCCAATCCCCAGAACCTGGAGAACCAATCACAGACAGCTTACATACATGGGCTTAACGTCATGACCTCAGAGAAGAAACATATAGCAGCTTTTGTTGATGTGCAACATGGCGGCCACCAAAGAGCATAAGCTGATGTCATAAGCTAATACTACTGGTACAGTTGAGACGATCACCTGCTCCACCATTAGCACTGAAGTGCAGCAATACTGAGTTCATACACATTCAGATTTTGACTTGACGATGGAAATGGATGAAAATTCAAAGTTTCACACAGACTTTGAATGTCTATATGAAAACCTGACAGAGACCTCACTACAGGAAACCCACAAACATCTGGGTCAAGTTTTATGTCATTAGATCCAATAAGTGTTGAGATATTTCAGTCTGGACCAACCTGGTGCACTGTCCAAACCACTGCGATCCCTAATGTGATGTCATGTTCACTCCTCCCACCACATGTCACAGTTCAACAACATGATCTGCATCACACATCCAAAATGAACTGTTTCACCAGCTCAAAACAAGTTTCACAATAAACTGAAGGCTGCATTAGGACTGAAGATGTCAGTGTCGTCTCAGAGCCTCAGGCGACTAAAAATTAGCCCCAAAATCATAAACACACTGTAGACTGCGAATTCTCCCTTTTCAGAACCTGAAACATCAAATATTTAAACATCTGCACGAAAAACGAGGTGAACGAGTCAATTCACAGCAGCAACATCAGAGAAGGAGAGGAGCTCTGCACCTTCTCCTTGATCACACAATTACATTCCAATCAAAGAATCAATCAATCAATAGTTTCAGTCCCATCAGTGACTGTGAGCCTTCAACAGAGGATCAGTACAAAACAACAATGTGTGTGAAGTACACAGTCCCTGCTGCTGGATCTCATGGGTGTTTGAGGATCTCTGCAATGATCACTGACTCTCAGATCAGTTGCCTCTCTATAGTCAATAATCAATACATCGACCTTCTGGCCTCTTACTGCTCTGTGGCATTACTACAACATCCTCACAGTGACTTACAGTGGCTCTGGAGGTGAATGGAGAGCTCACAGCGACTTTATTCAGCTCTGAGGATTTTTGTCATCTGCTGTATGATCCTCCCAATAATCCCACACAGACGTGCTGCTGCAGTGTCTGTATGAACCGCGGGGCTATTAACGGATTATCCTTCATAAAGTGTCCGTGGCTGCGCTCTGCGCGCGGGTTTAAATCGCCCTGTTGATCCCGAGCGGTGCCGCTCACTCATCCCACCACCAACCCAGCTCCAACTTTGGGAGCCGAGTCCTCAGAAAACCCGCACAGTCAGCTCACTCACCTTCTTGCGGGGCTGCCATTTCATCATATTTGTAAATCAGATGTATATGAGCAGCATCGAAGTGTCACAGCGGCCGGTGTGGAGCGATGCGCGCGCGGCAGCACAGGCATGTCACGGCGGCGGAGGTACGGGCTGCCCCGGCGGCTCTGCCTCACAGTCCGCACTGAGCGGAGGGAGAGAGCCGCGGCGGAGAGAAGTGCAGGAGTTACTTTATAACAAATCCGTTAGAAAGACGCAGGAAGCCCGCGGGGAACACGGAGCTCAGCGCGGCGTCCTGTCCTCCACACGCCGAGTCTCCTGCAGAGCATCGTCCGCCCGCTCCGGCTGCTTCAGCGGCTCCGAGGACTCAAGTGAGCCGAGGACCGAGAGCCGCGAGAGAGGAGGAGCTGCTGCTGGAGGAACCGTAATCCTACACTGTTACACACACACACACACACACACACACACACACACTCTCTCTCTCTCTCTCTCCCTCTCGCTCTACCTATAAGTCACAGAGCAGTAATACATGTAAATTTGAGGATTGAACTGTTAATTGACTTTAGCGCTGCAGTGACGTCACACTTCATGATAATAAAACAGCTCTTCCTGTGTTTTGTCAACAACACAAATCAAAACGGTCAAAGTGATGAGGCAGGAACACTGGTTCATGATTAGTGTTTACATCAATCAATGAACTAATCCTACACTGTAAAAGCTGCAGCAACAGGGCATGAAGAGGACAGGTGAAGCCCGGCAGGTGACATCAGGACGCTCTGACCTTCCAACATTACAGCCTGTTTCAAGTGGTACAGTGGTGCAGACAGGTTTTACAGCCACCTGTGGAGCCTGTTGTGTCCAGCTGTGTTTCATTAACTCGCCCCTCTGGGACGTTTCCCAGCAGATTCAAGTGGTTGATTCATTAGACGTGATTAATCCTCTGCCTTCAACAAGTGGACAGTGTCAACAGTGTTTGCTCATTCACACGCTGACTAACTGATGAAAACGTCCACATGCATCATTAAAACCATCACTGAGCTCAGCCTGGCTTCAGTGTTAGTGCCGTTCGCTCCAGCAGCAGCAGCGCTGTTAGCACGGGATCAATTAGCATGAAATCTGGCTTGATCCCCTGACTTTCCATCCATAGCGCCACCTTCAGGTTAAAATCTTAACTCGGTTCATTTTCAATCAGCAAATCAACAAAGCAACTGTCAAGTGGACGACGTCTCAAAATGATGACACTATGAAACAATCACCAGACTGATCAATTATGATCAATAACTGCAGCTCTAATTAAGACTCTGTGACGGGCTATGTCACTGGAATGTAAACACATGTTGGGTTTTTCTGGAGTGTGAGTGTGAGTGTGAGTGTGTGTGTGTGTGTGTGTGGGGGTGTTATTTAGTGCGCTGTCTGACACTGACTGTCCTAAAACAGGAACCACATGTCTGATCCCCGGCTGCTAGAGAACAAGTGGAGAACCCTACACCTCTCTGTGTGTCTGAGCGCTGAGGGTGGCAGGGAGGGCTGTTTGAAATCGGAGCTGGGGGGTAAAATTATTGTGGATCAAGGAAGTTGAGAGGGCAGGGACAGAGAGAAAAAGCCTCCAGGATCCTTTACTCTGCATAAACAGAGACAGAAGGCAGAGACCCGACACCCAGAACCCTGCAGAGCGACGGAGAGAGGGTGAAGGAGGAAGTCAGTGGAGGATGGAACAGGTGGTGCAGAAGTGCTGCTTTGTCCATGAGTACAACAGAAAAGTATATCTGAAGCTGCTATACTGTGTGTGTGTGTGTGTGTGTGTGTGTGAACGAGGCTAGAATGAGAGAAAGTGGATTCCCAGCTCCATGACAGCTGACAGAGTAATGGGCACCTACATGAGGCACAGAGAGCTCCTGATAATTAATGTGCCTCATGTGTCTTCGCTCCACAGCCCCTGTATCTGCCAAAGCGACACGTGCACACACAGACGTGCACGCAGCTCTACACTATATCTCCTGGAAATTACAATAACATCCTTCTAATTTGCAAAGGCAAATAGGTTTTTATTATGATGAGGACGAGCTGTTGACTGGTCGCAGATACACACTCTGAATGTTCAACAGTAAGCTGTTTGTTTTCCTGCAGCTCAATAACCTCACACACTCACTCCAGCATTACTGAGGATCTGAACCTCTATCCTCCCCTGACCTCCCGCAGAGGGCTTTGGTTTCCTAAACCATAGGCAGGACTCTGGATCTGAGCCCTGGACTCTACTGTCACAGTTCTGCATCATGTAAACTCACCATACAACCCAAACCTCAATGATGCTATTGTGCCATGAACAAAAAGTGCAGCGCTGTGTTCCCACACTGGTCTATATTGATCCATTACTCTGCAATCAGAAAGAATATATTGAATTTTACTCACCTTTTGACGTTTTAATCAATGATGTGGCATAAAAAGCAGCATTTGGTTGGTCACATGAGGTTAATGTGCTGAGTTGATCTATAACCTACAAACAGATTTTCTTGTGTCATCGTCATCATCATCATCATCATCACCACCACCACCACTGTTTGGATAAATACCAGCAGGTGTCAGACAACCGTGGGATTCAAGGTGAGGATCAAAGGCCTGCTCCCCAGGTTACACTGACTGTTTGTGTGACTGACTTCCTCCAATCACTAACAGAAATTTACTCCACATTGTGACAGTGGAAGTAAATTATGGTGAAGGACCAAGTTCAGCAATCCAATATCCATTAAGAGGAAAACACACACACAGTGTGCACAGAGGTGTCTGCTTGTGTGTGTGACTGTCAGTCATTTAAAGAACAGCCTAAATAAACGGCAGAGGGCAAATTAGATTTAGTGGAGAGTTACCACTCGGTGGCTTTAATGTGGTCGTCAGCTGAGCGATGGCCTCGGCTCTATCACTGCAGGCGTCTCCGGCCACGTCAGCTGCTGCTAATGTCTGAACACGTGAGCTGAACCTGAGCCGAGTCCAGGTCTTTCATTTGTCATTTGTCCTTTTCTTAAGTCTCTATTGATCAGTGACAGTGG
>MU269995.1:1256774-1331774 GCA_021432705.1 Caranx ignobilis
CAATACACTCTGGACTGTGCTGACATGAAACGTGTAAATATGGATGATGAGGTAAGAAAAGTGACGTGTTGTGCTGCAGGACATATAATCTGTAAAATGAAGGATCTGTGTCAGTGGTGTGAAAGCTGACTTGATTCAGTCACATAATAATTGTCTCCGTTATTGTTACGCTTTAATGGGGAAAAAAAGCACATGCAGCTTTTCAAGAGTTTTACTTAAAGCAATGAATATGTAATTTTGTGGGTTAAAGATAAGCTGGGACATACAAGAGAGCATGAACCCTATCTGATGCTGAAGTGCTGAGTGCTGGCCTTCATTAATCCTTTGATGCCTGAGCGCTGTGTCGACTGAGCCCTCCACCTTCCTCCTGTGGAGATGGAGAACTAACAGGCTCTAGTAGCTCTCCGTTGTTATCGCTGCTCTTTGTGGAAGCGAGCCGCAGCGCTCAGACACCCGACAGTTGGTGGCACATATGCCTGGTGGAGCTGGCGAGCGCCGGCCGCCTGGCACAGAGTCACTGGGGTCCGCTGCCATACAGACGAGCCCGTTACTGTGTTTGGAGAGCTTGCACCATCTTTACTCACTGATGAGGAGCGTCCATGTCTTTCTCTCTCTACATCACATGACTCCAGAGAAGCAGGAAGTACTGACATCTTATGCTTCATCTGCTAATTGTTGGAAGAGTGGAAAGTCCAACCACCTCATGTTCCTGTGTATGCTGATGCTTACATCGTGCTCAGAATTACACACACACACACACACACACACACACACACACACACACCTCTAGGCCATGGAAACTGTCTTGGAGTTATTTTATGTTCTTCGTGTTACACATCTGCACCTTGTGTAAATATACGTTACTGATTCAGGGTTAGAAAAACAAGCGATATCAATACAATTGAAAATGCAAGCAAACTCCGCCTCCTGCATCTTCATCTAAACAATGTAAAACCCAAATATTTTGATTTCATCAGAGAAGAAAAGGCGTCAGAGGCTGAAACGAGTCAAAGGTTGACAAAGATAATAAATAAAAAATGATCCACTCCTGGTTGCAGCTCTTAAACTAAATGATGAAACCTGCTGACGTCCAACCACCAGTGTTTCTATATGAAGAGATCGTTATAATGATAATAAGTCAGTGAGAGTAAAGCTCGCGTGTCCTCCCACTTCACTCAGATTATTTACTGCACAAACTAAACAAGCGTCGTCTCCTCTGGGAAGCAACTAAGCACAAAATCCACCATTTTGAATTTCATGTTTCAAGTGGCTTTCCTCTCCTCAGGCCTTTATGCTCTGTGATAAAAGAACACACACACACACACACACAGTCATCTGAGCTTATAAATCCTGAGAACAATTTCACACAAGACAAAGATAATCCATAATTTGAACCACTGTTGCCATAGTGACAGGCCGGCCCCGCTCTGCGACATGAAGCGCTGCAACAAGTCAGTTTAATGCAGGACAACATGAAGGAGCTTGCACACAGATCTGGAGCAGAAATTAATGACAGAAGAAATCTCTCTTTGTAGTCGTTTGGGAACATGAGCGCAGAGTGTGACGCACAAAGAGAGTTTGTTCGTTAGTTCGCTTAGAGCAAGAAAACAGACTAATGCAAAGGTTTATCAGTTAGAAGTTCTCTCACCTCAGTAGCATCTCAAGCTCTGGATAAAGACCCAAACGGTCTGGATCTACCACAGGGATCATGTCTGAAGACATCGTCTTCAAGGATCAATTCTCTACAAATCCCACAAAAAAAGAAAAACTCAACCAAAATTCGAGTTCAAACTCGTTACACACATTCATCCACTGAGTAATGTCTGTTTCTGAAGCATGATTATTGCTCCATAGAGATCCACTAGCTCTGCTTTAGCTAAAAGCTAACAAAAGCTAACATATCAAGTTTCCAGAACTTGATATGAGTATATGCAGAGATGCCATCATGTTGGTTGTAGTATTTTTTGTATTGAACTGTGTTTTGAGCAGGTGTGCCTGTGTCGTTGTGGTGTTGAGCTGTTGATGAGTGTGTATGTAACGTATTTTAGTGTTTGTGAACATGTATGTCAATGTACTAATGTAATGTGTATTGTAATTTCAGTTGCTGAGTGAGGAAAGATCCCAGGAAGAGTAGCTGCTGTGAAAGCCCACCATGCAGACAGACAGACAGACAGACAGACAGACAGACAGGGGAGCGACGGATGGACAGACAGACAGACAGGGGGAGTGACGGACAGACAGACAGACAGACAGACAGACAGACAGACAGACAGACAGAAAGACAGACAGAGAGACAGGGGGAGCGACGGATGACAGACAGACAGACCAGGAGGAGGAGGTAAATGTCCGACAGAGTGAGGGTGATGCTTTTATACGACTGTGATGAGACGAAGAGTCCCGTTGATCAACAGCAGGCTGACGGTCAGATTGATGCTTCAGTTGAATTACTGTGAGTGCAGCTCATAGAGAGGAGGCTGTGAGCCTGGATGTGAACCCAGCTTGTGTTACACACACACTCCCATCACATTCACAAAAACTCTTTGAAGCTGTAACCCGGCCGCGCTCGCCTCCTCCGACGCCCACACACACATCACACGAGCCCCAAATACATGATTGTTCATTAACCTCAACCTCCGTCTTGAAATAGCAGCACACAGCTCATTACTGGTGAGTGATTCCCCTGCTCTCTATCTCTGTTTTCCTTTAGGTCTGTTACTCTGAGCCTCCAGAGACATTCAAGGGTGATCGGGAAATCCCAGACTTCTGATGAGGACAACAAATCCCAACATAAAGCAAATGTGCTGTATGTAATGTAAATACAGCAGCACGTCAGAATAAGAGCAGAGAGGGAGAAGAACAGGTAAAACAAGTTGTTGATCTAAACAGTAGCACGCTAATGTTAGCATTTAGCTCAACTCCCTGACACCTCTCAGAGCCAGCTGATGCCACCTAAAAATGTTGTTAAATGTTTTCACCCCACACCTGCATTTAACTGATTTTACCTTGAAATCAACTACAAAAACAGAAGAATTAATAAAATACATTTAAGTCTCAGTCGTTCACGTCTCAGACTTTCAACCTGCTCATACATTGGATCTCTGCTCCCATTGGATCCCTCCCTCTCATACAGGATAATGTGGGAAAATGATTATGCTAATGCTATCTGCTAATGTCACCGGTTAGCAGTAGTTTCACAGACTTCGCCCACTCAGCTGCGGCCTCTGTTTGATGCTGAATAAATGCATCGTGCTGCTGCTCTTACAGACTTTACAGCGACAGATCAGACATTACAAACCAAAGGAACCATTAGCTTGTGCTGCCATGCTGACGTTTCACCTGTGTCTGAGGAGAGCTACAGAAGCTCAGGGCGACCAAGTTGAAGTGACATTTGATTTGTATTTTTTATTGTCATTCATATTGGATTCAAAACAATTGATAAAATTGATTTCGCCCAGCTATATTCCAAGTGCAGCCTCACAGAGACCATGTCTGCAGAATGCTTTCTGTCGTCATGTACTTGTTCTCATCAAACACATTGACTGTGAACATGAAGCATGAATCAGCTGCAGACCAACCGCTGACCAGGATGGAAATGGACTGATGTGAGCGGTTTGTGCTCCGGCCATTTGGTGCCTGATGCTCAAACACAAGTCGTTATCCTGCTACATTAATTTCATTAATTTTCACTCTGATGGCAGTTCCATCACAGTCCCACCACACCATCGCCAAGTCACTCCTTCATTATCTCCCACTGCTGTTATCTTTCTCCTTCCTCTGCACTTCTCTGTTCAAACTGTGAGCAGGAGAGAGGATAAAGTAAAACACACTCCGGTAGGACGCCTGCTGAGACAGCAGAGTCTGGTCAAGTCTTACAGCTGCACATGAACCAACCGAGGAGCAGGAGCGGATCTCTCCACTGATACCAGACGATTAGAACTCATCACACTCTGCAGGCAAGTGAGTGTGAGACTGAGCGAGCAGCAGGTTCTTTGCTGATGTGCACTTTTTTCTCCATGTTATCAAATTCACTTACAGATGAGAAGCTGAGAGGTGTGCACTACATCCGGCCCTGCTGCTGCTAATGGGAGCGATAAGTTGCGGGAAGAAGAGCGAGGAGAGAGAAGACGATGTGATTATTAAACAACCCCACACACACACACACACACACACACACACACACACACAGGGTGACAGAGCTGCTCTTAATAAAACACTGCAGCTCTGTGTCTGCAGCCTTTTATCCTGGACTCAATCTCATGGAGCGTGTAAAGCCTCATGTGATGTGGGTCATGGGAGAGATGGATGTTAGCAAAGGCAAAGTTGTGTTTGAGTTCCCATTGGTGGTGACCAGGAGGTCAGTGCTGCACTCTAGTGGCTGCATCACAAAAAACACACACATCCTCTTTAGTTTCAGTGTGACACACTGACACAGCTGCTGTGGTAATGATTTATTTTACAGATCCTTAAACTTGTGCAAAGTTTCCTGGAAAGAAGAAGAAAAAGCAGAGAAGTGATTATCTGGTCTAATAACTACCACAAGCTCTGAGAGATATTCACATCTGAGAGACCTGAACCAGAGATGGTGATTGATTAAACAACTATGATTGATTATAAATGATTATTTGATTATAGTAAACTTTGGTCGATCATCATGTAATTGATAAAACCAGGGTGACGTATTGACACATCCTGTTTTAAGCGAGCAACAATTCAAACCCACAGAGATCCATTTAACTGTGATATAAACAAACAACTAATCAATCACCAGATCAGTGTTGAAGAAACTGCAAGAAAAAATGTAAACAACAACATCGAGTGGGCACAACAAACCAAAGTGGAGCACAACGGCCAACATCTCACTCTGCTCACATGGTCTGCACTAAGTGCTGGATTACCCTACTGACCCAGACCGAGTTCAGATGTGGCACAGAAACTCACCAGTGACCATCACCATCACGTCCACACAGCCGCGCTCCAGTCCTGAGATCTTAAATTTGTCCGAGCAGAGAGGAGAAACCAGCACACTCAATCTGTTCAATCTGTTCATCACAGTGTAAACTCTGTCATGTGGACGTCCGTCCCAAACGGGTCCCTCTCAAAGGGACGGGACTTGGAGCTTTCTCTGCACGTATGTGGGTAAGATTTTAGCAGCGTGTGGTTGCAGAGTAGTTTGTTAATGACAGGGGAAGCCTGAGCGGTGAGGGACAGCACCGCGGCCTTCTGCGTAAACAGGCGTAGCTGGCTGCCATCTGGTTGGCCTCCACTTCAGAGCCCAGGGCCCGGAGCTGTTCACTGATCATCTGCACTGATTCCAGCTTCGACTCCCACAGCACAATATTCAGGAACAGCTCAGGAACAGCCGCACGATTAAAGGCTCACTTCACCCAACTCACAGAAAAAATTTAAAAAACACGTCCTCGGCTTCAGCCGCACAAAGTTTTCTGTCATTTTCCTCTGTAGAAACTGTTTCCAGACTCGACCTGATCAAACATTAGCAGCAACCTACAAGTATCCAAGGCATCGATCAGTCTGACATCAGTCAATCGGCTCATCTAATAATAATCTGTTTTCTAAACTTAATAAAAGAAGACGTAGACATGTTGTTTTGTTAAAAAGTCAAACACGCTCCCTCAGATTTTAGACACACAAACATCAACTGTTGGACATTTTTTCACTGAAACATAATTAATTAATGAAATAATTTGTTTCCTGTTCGTTAACTATCAATCAGTTCATCTGTTATTGTTTCAGCTCTGATTCTCAGACCTGGACACATAAAAACACAACTAGTAACTCAGACAGAATCTCAGCATGAGGTCCATTTAGGAGCTGTTTTGATGACTTTGCATTATATTCATCATCTCCTTGCAGTGATGAACCCACAGAGAAATCAGTTGTGCTTCTTGGATTAAATGTGGGCATAAACATCAGCATGGCTCAACATCTACAACACAACACTCTTCTATCTAAGGTTGTGGACCAACAACCTTTGATTTCCCCAAAGTGTCCCAAGATCTTAGGCAAATCCTGCGTCTTTTCTAGGACATGAGAGGTTTCCCAGACCGCTGCAGCCCAGGAATCTGAATAAATGCACTTGTGTGGGTTTTTTCAAAGTAGTTAACAACTCCACAAAACACACACACACACACACACACCCAGGAGGGTGAGTGTGCGGCTGACAGCAAAACATTCATATACAAAACAGTCAGGTCTGTCGCACAGAAAGACAGAAAGACAGAAAGACAGAAAGACAGGCTTTCGCTCCTGCAGCACTTTTTACAACTGTGATGTGACTTGATTTGAATCACAAAGAAACAAAAGGCCTCCTCTACAAACCCCAGCGCTGAACGCAGCGACAGAGAAGATAAAGCTGCACGAGAGAACGACAAGAAAACACCATCAAATGCAAAGTGTTGTGTTGTAGCTGCGTCGTCTCCAAATAAGCTCACAAACACACACGACTTCTGACCAGCTACACCCTCGGTTCCCAGGGCCCAGACGCTGCTTTTGTATTCGTGTGTGTGTGTGTGTGTGTGTTTGAGACTGATGTGCCAACAGAGAAGTCGACAGGGGCAGCAACGGGACAAACTGTGGGAGGTAAAACAGAAAAGGAGAGAAGAAAAGAGAGGAGTGGATGAAGAGCAGAAAGAGAGAAGTGAAGCAGAAGTAAAGAGAGACTCTCTCTCATTGGGACTTCATTAGTCTTGACCTTGTCTTTGACACACGGTGAATACTGCAGCAAGCCCACTGCTATGACACCGCCACTATACAGGACACACACACACACACACACACACACACACACACACACACACACACACACACACACACAGGAATGCTGCTTCTGTTATTGTCTTTAAGTGCCAAACTCGGGCCAAGGCCTAGCCAGGGTTTCAAAAACAAAATAACAGCCGTGCGAAGCTCTCTCTCACACACACACACACACACACACACACACACACACACACACACACACACAAACACCACTTCCGTCCATTCTCTCTCACAGAGAAAGGAAGCCGAGTGGAGCTGGCCGGGCCCCAGTTGTCCAGACAGAGGCAGCCTGGCAGACCCAGTCTCATGCCTGCTGCTTCCCCCACTCTCAAAGACTCTCACCTCCTTGCCCTCCCTCCCCTCCCTCCCCTCCCTCCCCTCCCTCCCCTCCTTCACTGCAGACTGGACCTTTGCTGTGTCAATGTAAAGGCCCACGTCAAGTGTGAGGAAGAACAACCTGATGTTCATTTATCTGGTGAAACGTGGTGGCAAAGTGAAATGCTGCACTTTTTTAATGCGACTCTTTCTCTCACACCATTTTGACTTCACTACAACCATATCTACAGTTTATTAGGAACACGTGGCCAAAACGGATGAAGTCTAAGGTTGCTTTCACACCAGCACTGTTGGGTCCTCTTTAAAGAGGTTGTTTCCTTGGATACCCCCCTTTGTCTGGGCAGGTGTGAAAGGTGTGACAGCTCATCTGAACTCTGGTGCGGACCAAACAAATGAACTCTGGTTCGCGTGTAAATGCTCACCGGTCACAAACACAGGACTGTAGGAAGTGTCGCAATGCACAGTTGGTGTGTGCAACATTAGCAGCACCAACACATCGTAGTCCTTCTTCCATCGTACCAGTGCCGTTTTTCCTTCTTTTTCTCATTGTGAGAGTGAAACGATCTCGGCCTCGCTGCCTAACCTGGTGGTCATGTTGAACAGCTTGCTGAGCCATGAGCAACACAATCCCCTAAGCAGATAATTACGGAAGTAACTGTGGTTCTATGAGTGACGGTCAACATGCCACTGTATGGGTCACTCTGTCCGAGGGTGACCCACTAACATCATTTGTGTTTTCCTCCAGCTGTTGTTCACTGTAATGCAACCAGACCATGACAAACTGAAAGCTGAGAGACTTCAGTGTGTATTTTTACATCAGCCCTACACCGTTCTTCAATGATGCTCAATTAACGAACACAATGATGCAGATGCAGCAGCAGCAGCAGCAACAACACCACCACACACTGTCTCCATCACTGTCATCACACAGCATCTCCCGGCACCAGTGTATTTACAGGGATATCTCCTTATACCCAGTTAAATGTGAACGCTGTCCTTTTCAAACAAAGAGAGGCCGTAGAGCAGGAGCTAACCCTAAATAACAGGCTTGTGCTCAGCTGCCGAACACCGGCAACAATCAAAGGTTCCAGGATCTGGGATGGAAACAGGGGAATTGAGGACTCGCTTCATTCTGTGCAGCCACTTAAAGATCATCAGCTCTGACTTGGCAAAACCACAGGAAGAAAAAAAACTAGCAAAGATTATTTCCAGCAACAGGTGATCAAAGATACTTCAACATGCTGGCCTGCACATGAACTCCTGCTCAACAAGAGGAAGCCATCAGTAGGGGGAATATATTGATTACAGAGGTTTTTACTCAGCTGTGTTTCTGCAGTAGATGGAGCATTAGTGAGGTGATTCTGAGAGGCAGTCATCCATAGATCATCACACATCCATATAACCATCCACTTAATGTGTACATCCACTCTTCTGCTCCATAAAACCCATTCCCCACTCTCAGCTGCACTGCCTCCATCGCGCTCCGTGCTGTCTTCATCGTGCTCTCATGTGGAGTGTGTGATTGGATGACAAGCTCTTACCTTGGGCCATTTAGGATTGATGAGTCGTGCTTTGATGGCGTCGTCCAGCGCCGTGCTGTACTGGCCCAGTCGGAGATAGGCGGCTGAGCGGTTGCTGTACAGGATGCAGTTCTGGGGGTCAGCAGTCAGGGCATCGGTGTAGAGGCGCACCGCCAGCGCATACTCCCCCTGCTGGCAGGCCTGGTTACTGCGACGCACGCGCTCCAGGAACTCAGCTTTGCTGAGGCCGGGGGGGCTGCAGCAGCCAGACGGTCGCTCTGCCCTCTTCAACGTCAGGGCCGAAGGTGTCACAGGAGAGGAAGAGGAGGAGGATGATGAAGGAGGGTTGGTGGTTCTGCTGGTGGAGCGAGAACCAAACAGGGAGAACTGAGGAGAAGAGAGAGAGACAGACAGACAGACAGAGAGAGAGACTGGTTAGCTGAAATCGTCAATCAATAATCTGTCAATAAGTATTTTATTGATACTTTTCAGACATCAGACATCTTCAGTATCTTTGGTTGATTTGATGTTTTCTCCAGTTTGATTTTACTTTTCACAAACCAAACAAAAAGTGAATTAACTCCATGTTTGATGTTCATTGATTATTTGTTTGTGGTTTTCTCTCATCATTTTGTGGAGGTTGTTTTACAGTGTCGTATAACGAGTGGTGCTTGACTGGTTTGGAACTGATGTCATGTTTTTCATTGATTTTATGGACGAATGAACTGAGCTCTTATCTCTATGTGGAAACGGGATGAGGAGGACGACAGGAGGATGAAATGTGTAACTTTTGCTAACGTAGCTACTTTTGTAGCTTGTATTAGCCTAATGCTAATATTAGCTTCTCTGTGGGTTTAAAACGGGTCGGTGACGCTAGTGTTGAATAGATTATGGTATGTATATATATATATATATATATATATATATATATATATATATATATATATATATATATATATATATATATATATATATATAGTACTCCTCCTGCCGCTTCTCATTTTCGTGCGGTGCGCGTTCCAGTTTGTGGGGGCGTGGCTTGGACGTACACACTGACGGGAGGGGGAGGAGGGGGGTGGAACTCAGAGGAGGTGCTATTTTCAAATCTTGCTCGCTCTCTTGCCAGCTCTCCAGGATTACCAACCCCAGCTTTAACACACAAATAAATATGACTTAATAATACAGACCGTCACATGAATCCATCACTGCGTCACATGCCTGTCAGTCAGGGTGTACATGAGAGCAGAGCGGTCACATTGATAAGAACCCTCTTCGACGCAGCTGTTACACAAGTTATAAAGTAAGACTGGACTCAGAAACTGCAGCAGCTTCATCTGATGGTGTAGTTTCTGGCAAATGGGACACCAAAGTGCTGCATTCACTTGTTCTACTCTGCTCGGTGGCAATGGCTGGAAATTCCTCAGAGAGATGGAGAGAGAAAAAGGAGGAGAGAGAGGAAGGAGAAGAGAAAGGCAGAGAGTCAGGCAGATGGAGAGAGAGAGAGAGAGAGAGAGAGAGAGAGAGAGAGAGAGAGAGAGAGAGGCAGAGACTGAGTCAGAATCAGATGAAGTTTGTTCTGTGTAAACTGGGCTGAAAGCTGCTCTGAGGTCAGCGCTCCTCCTGCAGCTTTAACATCCAGCCCATGCCTCCCTCCCTGATCTGGTGTTTCCAAATTTGTCCTTTCACCAGAGCTTATACCAAGGCCTTCATTATCTCTCTGTCTCTCTCTCTCTCACACACACACTCACACACACACAGAAATGTTTGGATACACACTTCAGATATGCAGACTGGAGGGATTCCTTAAACTTGCAAATGCAGCTCTGAGTTCGAGGCGCGAGCACCAGGATGTTTGGAGATACAATGAAAATACATTTGAAATAAAAAAAAAACTTTATGGAACAAAAACAACCTGACAGTTCCACAAAATCATTTTACATGAGCAGGGTTAGGGGGGTTAGGGTAGGACGGAACGAGAGCCGAGAGACGAGAGACTTCTACTGGTGGACACATATCAGATGGATGTTTATGTTCGTCTCCATGTTGGATCATCCATTCATTTCAAGCAACACTCTGTAGTTTCTCAGCCTCAAAATAATGTTTCTAAACTGCTTGAGGTGGTAGAAAAATGGTTAATAGGATGAATCATGCTGCCGCTGCAGCCTGAACAGGGTCGTGTCAGCTGCAAGTGCACTATGTAGCTTTCCTGGGCACGTAGGAATACAGTGCCACCATGTCCTGGTAAGTGACCCTCTGACAGGTGGTAGTGATTCACACTGATGCAGGCTGGTGTCACAGCCTCATAGTTCATAGTGAGGGTCACAGTGAATGGATTAGATCCTTGGAGCAAACCCTCCAGAATAAAAGTCCTGTTTGACTATGTTTCATAAAGGAAATTCTTCTAGATATGAAACACTAGAATAATTAAAGTGACTCTCTCAGCCTGGTCTGATCTCTGTGAGGAAAAGTCATCACATCTACACTGTAAATATACTGAGTTAGAAAATACTAGAAACATCTGTAAACACCCCCATGGTGTTTAAAAGCCTTAAGTTCTGCAGAAAGATGACGAAGACAGCACGACCTCCATCTTTGTTCTGTGCCAAGAGGAGCAACTCTAAATCTACATTTCAGTCAGAGCTCATTTTTCAGCCATTCTCTGCAGTTTGCCATCAATTTTAATGAATGTGTCATGTTGTTATGAAACAATTGTTCGAATCTGACGAATGTGATGCAACACAGAGCCCGTTTAACGTGTTACCAGGACCATGTTTGCAGAAATAAACAAAGAGGGCTGCATTTCATGAGTGTAAAACCTGGGTGTAAATCTCTGAGCCTATTAGTGCTGAGCACAGTTAATGGAGCACACAAAGAGAAACAAGTGAGTGAACTGTTGAAATCACATGGTTTACTTAATCCAGCAGGTTTTGTATGTTGTTGTGTTACAGTGTTGTTGAAACAGGTCTGAAGCCTGTGCAGTGTTGTGTGGGAGCACCTGGACCATACGAGCGTCGGGGCAACTTTCTGAGTCAGTGTGAAAGTTAAGACTGGAAAACAAGAGAGTGGCGTCTGTCCGACTTCACACTTGTTCACTTTGGAAGCAAAATATTTATCTTACACCTGTAGCTACCAGTTACTTCACAATAAATCACAGAATAACAGCAAAGTATTACAGAATATTCATACCACAGAGAAATATGTGAAGTAGTTTGAAATGAGAGATCGTTTGAATTTCGGAGCTCTGACTGTTTTTTCATCCCTTCAACATAAATTATTGAGTCAGTCAGAAAAGGACAAAGCAGGGACACCCTGATAGGAATCACTGGATTGGCATCGGTGCTGGTCCTGGATCAGGTGTCTGTGAGACTCGACTGATCCACATCATCACCACATCGCACTCAGCTGCATACATGTTTATGTTACTGCCTCACACTAAACAACAATTCAACTTAACCAGAAAGTCCCTTCAGATCAAAATCTCTTTTTCCAAGGGAGACTGGAGACTGGGACAATAACACATCCAGCCTGAGTGACGTACAAGATATTCTACAGAATTCATCTCAAACTATATTTAGACGTTTTGAGTGCTCACTGGAGATTTAGATCAAAAACATGCTGTGAAGGAGCTACGTTGCTTTGCAGGCCGGTTGTGGTTGAAAAATTACAGGTGTAGTGGTTTGGTGAAGACCTGCACAGGCATGTAATTATGTTCTATGAAGCCTCCTCCACCAGTGTGTCTGAAGAGGCTGCATCTGCACACAACACCTGCGGTCCATGTGTGTCACATGAATCAGACAATTCAAGTGTGATAGGGTGTCTGTCATTATGAAGATGATGTAGAAAGGACAAAATAGATGGTGTAAGTCTAAGAAGATAAATACAGTTTCATGACACCTTATACGCTAAAGAATATTTGACTAAATTTGCATAACAGACACACGGGATTAGAGAGATGACAGAGAAATCTGTATTGAACACAACAATGAACAGAGGCATTAAAGATTACATGAAAACAACTGCAAACTGTCACTGATGTCCTGAAAATGTCCTCACATGGTATTGAACTGGGACAACATTAATGAACCTGTAACTGGACTACATGTGTCTGCCTATGTCCTGTGTCCTGCAGTCTGCTCCTGATGCGATTTGATTTGTTGTGGCATCTGTCCGTGGTGATGATGATATTCCAGGAGCAGTTCATTCATGGTGCTACACACACACACAAAAACCAAACCACACATATGCAAGCAAATCAGCTGACAAGTCGACAGCGCTACGTCACTCAGCAGGACGTTTCCACTGACAGTTTGTTATCGCAAGTGTCACTGCTGACAAATGTATTAGCTGGCTTCAACACAACAGCAGACACACACGTGGAAAACACACACAAATTATAAAAAATGTCATGGTGTTTGAACGAGAGTTTGCACAGGAAAGAGTTCGGAAGTTGGAGGAACAACCATGTTCACTCAAACACACAAACACACATACGCAAAAAGGACACAAAAAGACAGGAACACAACATGAATATCCTGTACAACTCCTTCCAACACACACACGCACACACTTCCCCTGTCTCCTGTCTTACTACTCCCAGCCCCCTGTTTCAGTCCAGGTCAAAGGGAGAACATTCCTTAACACACACACACACACACACACACACACACACACACACACACACACACAGGGGCAGAATACCTGGGGAAAGGAAATTGTGTCCCTGATCATGGACCTTTGTTGTTTAATGTAAGTGATGTGGTCGGTGAAACATGGAGAGACAACAGGTTGGAACATATGAAGCTCTGACACCTGATGTCAGACTCATGTTACATGATTCTCACAGCAATGTTAAGATTCAACACAAATGAAAGAATTATAGATGATATGATGACTACAATAAGATATTTTTGTTGAAACAACTGACACCTTGTTGTCAGTTCAGTTTTATGTACAACAGTGACATTTCTGGACGGCGGCAGCCATCTCTACATGTACAGGCTTCAAACTTTCCTGATAATCACTGTTTGTCATCAAATTAAATGTCACTCATTTACCCACGCTGCACCGGTTCATTTCACTCTTCTACATATGATGCATTCTTCTTTCTATATGTGTTGTGTTTGTGCCTTTTAAAGGCTCATGTGAAGCAGTTTGCACCGTTGTTTGAAAGATGCAACACAAACTAAATTAACATAACTGTATTGAACCGTTTTAATATCGATTCTGTTCATCTCTGCTCTAATGAAAAACACTACACTGTGTAAAATATCTGTTGTCCTTGTACTTGTGCTTCCCGAGTGTTAAATCTTCAAAACCCACTTAATAAGGTGACAACCTCGGGCAGAAGTGAGGGCTTCTTTTCTTCAGAGGTAGGTGGAAGTGGAGTGGAAAAGTTGCATTGTTGCAGTGACCCCCCCCCCCCCAATCACACAGCCTCCTCTGCAGCCTGACACAAAATAGGTGGCAGCTGTGTGTAATCTCCTACCAGTAGTTTCAAAATAAATCCAGCAGGATGGAAACTCCTGATGAGCTGTGTGCTGCCTGTTTGTCTCTAAACTGTCACAACTGTTGAAAACTTGTGCAAACGAACTTTTCTTTCTTTCCTTCTCTTCCCTCAGCCACTGCCACACTGAACCGGCCACAACTGCGGATCCTGACATCTGTGAAACCGCTGAGTAAGTCAGCGGTTTCCAGTGGCCTTACCTTCTCTTTCCTCGTTCTTTGCTTTTCCATCTCTGTCTGCTAAATCCGGCGACAGCGGCTCCAAACTTTCATCCCACAGCTGCAGAGGAGCACGAGACAGGAAAACAGTCAGCCACCATCCAAAACAACACAAGCCCCCGAAGTTCACTGAATCTTATCCAGAGTCTGCTGCGCTTTGAAACCATCGACAAAATAAAGACGGGGACACTTGTGCGCTATCTACCGATCCTCCACGGGTTTTCTCGGGGAAAGTTAATCCAGAGTAAGTGCGCCATGTTCCCACAGCCGATCCTCTCCCCTTAGCGGAATTTTTGTCCGGTGAGAGGCGGGGATCCGGTCGGCTCCATGGCTGCAGCCTTCAGCAAGGTTTCAATTACATTTTCATGACATCAGAGAGGAGTTGAGTTACCTGACAGATATTCATTACAGCGGCCCCGTACACACTGGTACTGACAGTGTGGTGGGTTAGGAGATTAAAAGTGAATATACACAAAAAGTAGAATGAATGCCCACTTTATCATGATTTTTTAACTTTGATTAAAAGGCACACAAATGCAAAACAAAAAAACCGTCACCTGTGACATTTATAGAGTATATACAAGAAGTAAATTTGAGGCGACACATAAGTTGTGCATTTATTGTTCTGTTACCTAACACTACATGTCGCGGTGGATCCACTGCGTCACAGGCCAAAACTGTCCACGGTCGAAACGGCCGCTCTGTCGGTCAAACTTCCGGCCTCCCTTCTGCCACAACACCCACTGCCCTCCCCGTCAGGCAGGTGTCAGGAAGCCGCCATTATGCACATAAATAGAAGTACAACGAATTGGCTCACCACCGCTAAAAAAAACAAAAAAAAAAACAAGCCAACACGACAGTTAGCCTGCTTGCTAACTTTTTCATAGCTACTGTAGCCGTCACTAATGACAACAGACAGATAAAACTATGTTATTTACACATTGAAGAGAATCGAAGCCAGTTGCTGGAGTCTTAGTAAACGTAGCCCAGCTTTAGCTCCACGGTCGGACTGAGAGAGAAACTCTGCCTTGACATTGAACATATCTGCTCCCACAACCAGAAGAGCCGGTAAAAACTTAAGGGATGTTCAGAGGTCCACTAAGCGTTAGTCCCCATAGTCAGTTCACCTGTAATCCGGTCTTTTCTCCTCCTTATTTTTTCAGACGTAAAAACACAGTTTTTTGAGCGGAGGGAACTCCAGGAGGCCGAATCTATCTGAACAACCGTAAACTGCACTGCCATCTTGTGGGCGGTCCCTTCGTTTTGGTAACCATGAGGAGGACCAATGGTATGATGGGGCGTGGCTTCTGCTCAGGACGCCATTATATTTTCACGTTTTAAAACTGGGGTTGGTAATTCTAGAGAGCTGGCAAGAGAGCTAGCAAGCTTTGAAAATAGCACCTCCTCTGAGTCCCCCCCCCCCCCCCCCCCCCCCCCCCCCCGTCAGTGTGTACGTCCAAGCCACGCCCCCACAAACTGGAACGCGCACCGCACGAAAATGAGAAGCGGCAGGAGGAGTACTATATATATATATATATATATATATATATATACTATAATCTATTCAACACTAGCGTCACCGACCCGTTTTAAACCCACAGAGAAGCTAATATTAGCATTAGGCTAATACAAGCTACAAAAGTAGCTACGTTAGCAAAAGTTACACATTCCATAAAAATAACAAACCCTCCCCGAAACAAAGTATATAATTACCTGTCCAACAGAAAGAGAGCAACCTCAGCATCACTTCAAATCCCTCAGTTGTCTGCACAAAAGCAACACCGATGTTTCCTCTGGTTTGACGTCTGGCTTTATCCAGAGCCTTTTTGTTAGCAGCCTTTTCAGCCTCCTTTCTCTCCCTTGCCTTTTTCTCGGGGCGAGCCGTTACAAGTAACGTTACAAGTAACGCTGGAAGTAGTAACTGGGGCTGCATTTTCTCAGCCATTGCTCATAAATGAGCATGAAATCCGTTCTGCTGTAACTCTGTACGCTGATTTCTTCCGGTAACAGCGACACGTGAAGATTGTGCACACGCGTCAGAGACAGGGCTCGAAGGGGGCGGAGACAGAACTAGACATGAAGGCATCTGATTGGTTCTTGCTCTTCGGTGCAAAGAGCGTGGATTGGTCGGAGCTGTGTCTGTCCTGCAGCTGCCACAGAGGACTGATTACTGTCGTTCCTTTTTCTGATACATAATGTATTGATTACTCAGAAGGTAGAAGGACCATTTCACCCAGTGTAACAACACATGTTTCTGAACAGGATCACCACCCCAGCTTTAAGGTGTTTGCTGCCATATTATTACTTTAACTATATTTTACTTAAAATGTATCACCTTTGAACAATTAATTAAGCATTTGCATAAAGTTAATCACTTTTATAGCTCGAAAGCTTGATCCAACTGCAGCCAAAAGGCAGTTAGCTTCATTTATCTTAGCTCATCTTAGTAGATTGGGAAACAGCTAGCTCCATCCAACAATAACAAAAACCATGAGCAGCTCTACACATCACCTGCTCACATCTCTTTTGTTTGCTCTGTTGAAATGGTTAGAAAAAGTAAAATATTGTGGTTTTATGGTTGCTAATCTATGGGGTTCTCTGCTGTTTACCTGGAAAATTCACAATGGTGATAGGAAGTCACTACCTCCACCCAGGGAATAATTCAGCCCATAAACTCAGTAAAACTGGTTATCTTTATGCTCCAGATTTTGTATGGGTTACATTAACTGAACATAAAGGTACATTTGCTTTTGAACACAGCCTAGCAATGTGTTCCCATTTTTACCCTTGATACTATGCTAGGCTAGCCAGTATTGACTTTAGATTCATAGTTGTTGATTATAATTGAGCGAGTTCCAAAATTTAAAACTATTCCTCTAAATTTAATCAGTCATACATCATAAAACAAACATTTCACAGTGTCTCTTATATACAGATATTTACATCTTTCCCCACATAGGCCTTTTCTATTTTATTGCTGTACTAACAACATAATTAGCATAAACTCATACAATACAGTATCAATATTTACAGGTACAATGAGTGCAGAATCATTATTAGCCACAATTTAAGACAAACTGAGGTGGGGATCACCAAACCCTCAAAGAAATGTCAGCTGATGGTGTACATTTAAAAAATACTTTTCACATTATATTTATTTATTCCACTGTTGGTCCAAAGTATCCTCCACATTGCCAGGAATAGTTTTGACAAGGCCATAGCCTACTAAAGACATCTATAAAAAAAAAAAAAAAAAAAAACTTTAAAACTTTAGATTATAAAACACCTTAAGAAACAACAAATACATGACCTCAGTGTCCTCTGTGGTTCTATAGAGGAGTTAGTGCAGACCAGGATGTAGAGGTACATGAAACTATGACTTCTTTGTTCTTCTATTCTCAGCAAAAACAACCACAAGTGTAAAACACAACAGTGTTTCTCATGGCAGATGTCCTGATTTGTCATGGCAGGAAAAGCACAGGTGTAACTCATCAGTGTAATAACGGACAAGGTATAGTTACAGTAGTGTCATTACAGTGAAGTTGCAGGTAGACTCACTTATATAGTTCAAGTGATGAGTAACACCTGTGTTTGTGCTGCTATAACATGCCAAACAGTTCTTTACACTTTCTGTTTGTAGTTTGTTCCACGGATGTAGCCAAAACTGAGCTTCACTACGTCCCTGACGTAACATATACAATATACTACAATGTTTATGTTCATCATGAAATTAATAACACCTTTTTTATTTATTAGTATAATTATTTATTTCATGATGTATTATGTACTCTCAAACACTTTGGGCCTCCATGTTCCTTAGTTTCAGACTTGCTCTCTTCCTCCTACACTTTGCTATTTTCATTTACTCTGACCATGTTTCTGTTCTTGTTGATCTGTTTGGCCCGCATCACCCTAAGACACAGTTTGTGGAGCCTGATGGCTCCATCTTTCCTCTTAGCTCTCCTGCTGTTTGGCCTCCTGAGCTTTAGTGTGACTGCCTGCAGATGGCGCTGCTCCTCCACCTCCTCAGCACCGTTCCTCTGGTGCTGCTGAGGCAGATCTTCTCTCACCAGAACTGCTGTACAGCTGTGGGACAAAGAAGAAGCAATGATGGTTTTATGATGCTGTTATGATTTAAGTACAAGTGTGAGATGTGTTTATGTGAGTATTTAAAGTTTATACTTTCATACTTTACTCTTTACTCTCCCATTACTCATCTCATGATCCTCATGACCCTTGAGATTTATCTGGTGACCCTCTGAAGTGTGTTTCTTTAGGCTGTTGGTGTGAATGTATCTGCATGTCTGTGTTCATTTACTGACGTTTTGCCTGTTGTGCAGTCCTGTGGCAGGAAGCAGGATTGAGACACATATCCCATCAGAAGAGTCTGTACTTCAGTCAGTTGTCTCTGTTTAACCAGAGTCTGGAATAATCTGGAAGGACGGTGAGAGAAAACAAACATCAGAAAGTGATGGACAATGTGCCAAAAAACAAAACAAAACAAATACAGCAGATCTTATGCCCAAGGACGTAAAATCTACTCTGTGCTGATTCAGAGAACTGGTATATAACATAGTGACGCTGCATTTATGTGTGCGCACTGCTTTTGGCCTACTTCGGTGTTATGAAACTGCAGCATTCCTGTCCTGTCTGTGTCATACTGTGTACACACAGAAACAAGGTGAGTGCACCATTATCACAAGGTTCTGCAAATAAGACAAAACATATTCACTTGATCGATTTATATAATCTAGGCAGGTTTTTACTCGTCTGTCCGACTTGACTATATTTTAGAGATAAAATATAGAATTTTATGAAAAAAGAGCTATTTCCAGTCTGACTGTTGTTGATTGACCAGTGACTGTAGATTTACCTGCTGGTACAGTTGCAGTGGTACAGCGTCCTGGGCTCTGGGTTGTGGAGGCCGTATCTCCTCTGCTGGGGGAGGATCTTATTCCTGCACTCATCCAGAGCTTTATAGACGCCGCATGACTGCTGCAAATCTGAGGAAAAGGGCTGTTTCATTATTGTTATGTAGACAAATATTAATTTATTAGGAAGAGATAAAGATGTGTCTGATGTTCAGTACCTGCTGTGCTGGTGGGTCTGTGTGGTCTGTCAGTGACTGCAGAGGTGGTGATGTTGGTGACTGGAGTGATGGAGGCTGAGGGGGAGCTCGTCAGAGGTGTAGGGACTGTGGATGCAGCGGCCGTGACGGAGAAGAGCTGTGTGTCTGCAGGTAGGGTGGTGTTGGTGATGGAGCTGTTCATACTGTCCTCTGATGGGTTGGTCGACTCATATGGAGTGGGTGGATGGACCTCAGCATACAGAGCCATTTTAGTCTCTTTACACCTGGTGAAGACATTTAAAGGGACAGTCACACATTTTGACCATTTCACTTGGATGAGAATATGCAAAGTCATGTTAAGTCAAAGTCGTGAATTTTTTTTGGCCACAGGAGTTGGCATGTGTGCACCAGGTCATTCAAAAACTTTTTATTATTTCTGTGTAACTGAACCATGAAACCATGTGTACACCAATATATAACAATATATGGGGCTTTTTAGGCCCCCTGGTGGCCACAGGGGCCACAAGCAGCATCAGAGTTTGCTTCTGTCTTGTCCTTGTATGTAGTCGAAATAAATCACTGATGTATTGATTTGTTCTGAGATTGAAACCAACACAAACCACAGTTTTAAGTGAATAGATCAGACTTCTATAACTTACATTCCAAACCAGTTCCTCTGTGTGCACTGGAGTCTGTGGGAGAACTCAAAGCAGTGCATCTTCAGCAGGTTGAAGAAGGTGTAACCCACCACGTCAGCAATGCTGTCGTTGGCCTCCTTCAGACAGCGATGAAACCTACAACAACATGGTAACTTTAAAAAAGCACACACAGCACATCAGGTCATACGGTTAGAGCTGGAAGTCCGTACTTGTTGTCACAGTCACAGTGGGACATGGTGAAGATGTTGGTGTTGAAGACGCCAAACTGGGAGTGAAAGGACAGGATGGTGTGTTTGCACTGGTCGTGTTCACGGCAGCAGCTGTCGGTGTCAGAGAAAACACCTGAAAGACACAAGTCGAGAGTGTCACAACCCGATTCAGACTTTGTTACTGTTAGGATTGTAAGCAAATACTGCTACAGTAAAATATCCCAATATTAGTTGATGTGATGCTGAATTGATTCTTTGAAGCATTGGTGGTGTCAGTGGTTCAGTGTGTTTGCTGCTGGCTCCTTTATTCAGATTGATCAGACAGTGTTGTGCTTTGGATTATATTGACAACACTGTTCACAAACTTCATTTCTTTATGTTTATCTGATCCATGTGCAGAATGTTGAATGCCTAAGAATAAAGTGTATTTGTTTGTGCATCCAACACTGTGTTACAGAATCCAAATACATCACAATTTTTCACATCGTCACCTCCCTTTAGGATTTTACATGTTGCCACATTCTTGCCAATAAACAGTTGTTACTCCATTTGATGAAACTTTATTCCACTGTAATGAAATGAGCAGTAATAACTCGCTGCATCTTGAGTCATTTATCAGCAACATTTCATAGTATGTTTCAGAACAAGTGAAGCAATAAACGTACAAGTGTTGAATATACACATCAAAGTCAATTCACTGGTCACTGCAGCCTTGTCCAGTCTGAGGACATCACTTAGTCTAAATGTCATATAGAGTTAGTTTATGACCACCGGGAGCGCTAGAGAGCAACACAGTAAGTGAGAGGTTTTTGTTTGGTCCCGTCCACTATGACACACAGGTGGTGAAGCAACAACGAAGGCTGAAAGATTATAGTAAATAAAATCGTAAAACGGGTTTTTGTGTGTTAATAAAATAACTGATGAATTTATGAAGAAGGAGATGATTTCACACCTGACATGACTCACACTTATTGATTGATTGATGAGCGAAAGATCCAATGAGGAAGTCAGGAGGTCACTTCCTGTGTGCAAGTGTAACATCAACTCATCTTGAAGTATTTAGACTTTACCAGGTTTAACATTCAATAAAAAAGAACAATTTAACAGGCAGAGGAAGTATATAATGATAGCGACTGGCAAGTTGCATTATGGGAAACATGGTGTCCTAGTGTCCTGTTTCTAAGGGAAGCCAGGATATCTCAGGCTCTCAGCCACTTGAACAAAGGGTAATGCAAAGTCATCTATACAGATATTGATATATGATCTAATTTTGTTTTACATTATTATATAAAAGAACTTTCTGTCTTCTATCAGGTTATTAAAGGTTTTACTTTCAACACTTTTTTTGTGAAAAGACATTTAACTGTGACACAAGATGTTAAAAAATAAAGTAGGAATAAATGAACATAATATTTAGTGTCTGTTCTGATTTCTTGTGGATCAGGTTGGAAGAAACACAACATGATCATAAAGTTGTACAAACTCAGAGTGAGGTGTGAGAGCCACTCACCCAGATCTGCGTATGACGGCGCCTTGTTTCCAGAGCCGCACCACAGAGTCCCGGGCACAATGAAACCGCGCTTCACACGAGGATGGCTCCTGACCTCTGACCTTTCATCATGACCGTGGCTGCTCCTCCTCCTCCTCCTCTTCGCCACCGGCTTCTCCCCCGGGCCAGCCAGAGAGACGCACTGCCCCTCGGCTCCCAACACGGAGTCCAGGTCCAAGTCAGCATCGAGCTGATGGGAATACTGCTGCGCGCGCTCCTGGCAAAGCGACAGATAGTTGTTAATCACCGCTGCGTCATCGCTCCAAGTGCAGCCGAGCAGAGCGCGAGTCGGGCCGGACCAGGCGCTGTGGTAGAGCCGCACTGACGGAGCTCCTCTCCGGAGGAAGCTGTAGTGAACTTCCCCGTTGGATAAAACTTTGGTCCAGGTGCAGAAGACCGAGGCTCCCGCTGCCCCCCACTCCGGGAGTGACGACGACGGCGACGATGATGAAGATAATGATAATGATGATGATATTAATAAGCTGACAAGAAGAACAGCGATGTGCGTCATGGTGGCGCGTGGATGAATGAAAGAGGCTTCACGCGCACTTGACAACCTCCCTCACCAAGGAGCCTCTGACAGATTGACAGACAGCAGGCCAGGTCGGTTTTAAATGAAGGGGGGGGGGGGGGGGGGGGGTGATTCAGTGAACCTAAAATAAACACAACATCTAAATCCCCCCCCCCCCCCCCCCATTGACAGTGACCATGACATATTGATCCCCACACACACACACACAGCATATGTTTATCAATTTGAAAATGTGACTGGTATTGATAAGCTAGCTGGCGCGCGCCCAAAAGGCTTTAGAGTTGCCTAATCAATTTATATTGATTGCTAAATGACACATGACTTTTCTTCCTCCCCGTGTACTTTTGTTTTTATTACTTTTTTCTCACTTTCTTGAACAAAGCAGATAAAAGACAGGAAGGAGGTGTCGGTGTGACCTGCAGCGGGAGAGGAGTCTGACTGGACTGATCTCTGACACTTTCACCTCATTCTAAAAACAAACACACACACACACACACACACACACACTTCTATCAGGTGTCAAGATGAATGGGAAATTAGGGTTAGTTTTTAACCACAACAACTGAAGTAACAGATGCAGCATTACACCCCCCCCCCCCCCCCCACCACACAAAGGATTGTACTACAGTCACATGAAATCTAAAAACATCCAGTGCAGCTGTCCGCTCTCTGGATCAGGGTTTCATCATTATCATCTGAACCGCTGGGTCCATCACTCTGGTCACATAAACACCTGCAGGTATCACACTCTGACCTTTTGTACGTCGCTGGTCGGGCAGCTTGTTCTGTCTGTGTTGAGCTGGACTAAAGATGAGAGATTCACTTTGAAGGTCTGTTCCAAACTTTTGTGTGCTTCGGAGGAAACGGGGGTGGAGAACACACCTACATAATATTTGTACTGCTCCTTTTCTGTCAGTGACGTTGGTCAGGTGGATCCTCAGTGTCTGATTGGTGGAATGATCAGTTTGTATTTTTCTACACATACTTTCATAAAAAGACATTTATAGAAACAGACATTATATATGATTGAATATTGGACATGAAATATAGACAGTCTGATATAAGATCAGATATTTCTTTTATTTCTGTTTAACCCTTTTATAGATGAGTGTTGTGCTCTTGTTTGTTCACAGAGACTTTACTTCCCCTGGAGCAACAACATCAGCTGTAGTTTTATTAATAATTGCTCTTCTGATGTGTCCTTTAGTGACAGGAGAGGGGAGCAGCAGCTGGAGGTAACATGAGTTTGGAGGGGGAGCTGGGACTGACCATGAAGGTCACTGATCTGAGGCCAGCAGGGTTATAGACTCTGCACTTTAATTGTGATCTCAGATCAGGAACAGTGTCGTCTGTGTGGTGATGAGCAGCGAGCAGCGAGCAGCTCCACCACAGAGTGATTTAAAGGTAAAAATAATCAGAATTTCATAATAAAAAGACAAAAATGAACTTAATTCTGAACAACAGCAACATTTTTTTAAATCTTTCTTTCCTCCCAGCTAAAAATATTTTTTTTTTTAAAGATGCTCAAACACTAAATTCAGGCAGAAAAGCACCGATTTCCTGTTTCTCACTTGTTTTCTGATTAAAATAAAGTTTGATTCCTGACTCAATATTCTACTTCCTGTTCTGTCCTGCTGTACAGACATACAGATGCATATAAATACAAGTCTGCTGGTGGAATCTTGAACACAACACAGAGACAGAACAAATCAGTCAGTCAAAAGTAAACAGAAAGACACGAGAGGTGAAGAAAAAAAGGAAAAGAAAAATAATGATAAAAATGATAAAATTAAAAAAAATAAAAAGGTGCGAAAGTATGGCAGTTTACATAAACACTACAAAACAAAAGTAGAGCATATTCGAAAAGTTTTGATGGTTGATATATACGGTTTCATTTTTGTTTGTGAATCTACACTTGTGAATGTGAAACTTAGCTAACAGTAGGGTCAGATTATCTTTGCTACTGTGATCACAACAACCAAATAAAACATACACAGACAACTGTTTTTGCCTACAGTGACGTCATGTGCTACGAGCACGCTTCCTTTTTTATATAGCTACAGTCTATGGTACAATCCCATTATACATTATGGGTTCTGTCTGAAACGCAAATGTTGAGATAAAACGACTAGAAGAACAATAATAGCATCATAACCTGGCACGCACGTGCACACACACACACAGTAAATGATCTTACTTTGTGATGACGTGGCTCTGTTGAACATTGTTTCTTCATAGTCCAATGACTCAGTCAGTTTTCTGTCAGTGTCCTCCATGACGTTAAAGTGTGGCGGGCTGTTTTATTGCGTCATCACCGAGGCTAGCAGGCTAGCAGGCTCGCTAACAAGCGGCGGCGGCTTTCATGCTAACATCATGCTAACATCATGCTAACACCAGCCCCTTGTAGAGGAGCAGGTGCAGCAGCAGGTGTGGCTGTGTCGAGTCTGTGTCATATCTTTGTTGTCCCTGTTAAAGACTTTACTTCCACTAGCACGTGCCACACAGCTACATTAAAACTGCACCGTCCCGACGACACACGTGACGTGTTTGTGTTTTACAAAGATTGTCATGGCACAGCGAGATGCTTCACTCCTCATCACGGCCTGACATGTCGGCTTCACGGCATCGTGTTTACTGTGTTTGTTGAATACACGATCCACTGATTTTGCCCTTGTTCTTTGCTCTGAGGCAGTTTAATGAGGCGGGTGGATGCTGTTGTCCTGCTCAGCCAATCAGAGCGCTGAAGCCCCAACTACTGTCAGGCATGTGAGGGTGTACATATCAAACTGATCCCGCTGCACCTGAGCAATTGGTGTTGTTTTTTCTTCTCAGGTGTGCGCAAGCGCATCAAAACTGCACCAACTTCAACACTGCACGTCCTCGAGTCCTCTGTAATACACTTGCCAAGTGTCCTGTGCATCAGATGAATGGTTGTGTAAACAAAAGTCAAACAGTTGGTTCAAATATTGGTAGGGACAAATCTGCTCTGTCAAAATATTGGTAGGGACATGTCCACACCATCCACATGCCAACGCATTATCATGAATTCAATGCCAGACTTTTCCGAGTGTAACAAGGCCATAAACTTTGACCCACTTGGAGAGAGGTGTTATCAGAGGAGGTCAAAGTTCACAGACTCCTCAGCTGCGTGTCCGTCTGAGCTGATTGGCTCAAACCTCACCTGATTCAGCCAAAGTTTCCTGCCATGTCACAACGAATACGAACGAGGTGGAAGAGCAGAGGAAGTGCCATGATGTCTTTATTTATTAGCCACATGTTTACTACACATGAGTTCAGACAGGCATTGATATGAACATAGAGACATAACTGAAGAGATGAGTGCAGATTAATCAGCCTGACATCAGAACATTATGCATCAGACGTACCCGAGGGTTTTCTTGAGCAGTGTTTACGTTGCATAACTGAATTTGTTCGTCATAATAAGACATCATGCAGAAATATTTTGTGACTTCTCCAGCAGGAAGACAGAAGCTCACACATGCACAGAGGAACATGACACAGAAATAAAAATAAAAACAGTCCATTCACATCAGATTCAGCATCAAAACATCTTATATCTGTCCTGTTTAATATTGAACATATGCACAGTAATGTTTGCACAATAATACAAGTGAAATGCATGTTTTGGTGATGCGAGCACTTGGACATCGTGGTCACATGGATCAGCTGATAACGCAGTACGTGATCTCATGACACAGATCAACATGGGGATAAGAAGTCACTGGGATTTCCCTCCACACATCATCACAATATTACACTGCCTCTGAGACGATGATACAGGTTTTATCTTCTCCATAAAATATTATAATCACTGTTCAATCATCACAGTGTGTGAGGCAAGGGTTATCGATTATGTGCCACAGGTTGTGATATGATTCAACATGGCGGCATCCTCAGGGGTCGACGTCCATGTTGATCACCTGTAAAATGTAGCTGGGACATTTTCACTCAGGGACACTTATCTACATGAAAGCAAGAGGATGATATAACAAACATCCATCTACCTGTGCTCACAGGAAGACATGATTCTACAGGAATAGAGGAAGAAAAGATGGAGGAGAGGAAGAGCATTTTAATCCTCAAACTGAGCAGAGTTGTTGTTGAGCAGAACGTGCCAGCATTCGATCTTCTTGTCTTTGTTCTTCAGGCACTCGTACCAGTGTTTCAGACACTCTCCTTTAGCTTGGATGCCCAGCTGACACCCTCCTGCAGAGACAGAGACAGACAGACAGACACAGACAGAGAGAGACAGACAGGCAGACAGACACAGACAGAGAGAGACAGACAGACAGACAGACAGAGATAGACAGACAGACAGACAGATGGAGGGAGAGAGACAGACAGACAGAGACAGACAGAGAGACAGACAGACAGACAGACGACGGAGAGAGAGAGACAGAGGGAGAGAGACAGAGGCAGACAGAGAAACAGATGGAGAGAGACAGACAGAGAGGCAGGTGGAGAGAGAGACAGACAGACAGACAGACAAGCAGGCAAGCAGGCAGAGAGAGAAACAGAGACAGACAGAGACATACAGACAGAATATCAGTGTGGTAGCAGCACCAGGACCTGACGTAGCCTATATGCTAACAGCTCTGAGAGTGAGGCTAGTTGACATGCTAACATGCTGAAGATGTTTACAATGTTTATTGTCTATGTTTAGCATGTTAGCATGCTAAAGCTAGCCAAGGCTTGGTTTTGCACGTCCTTGCTCATCAGCTAAAGAGGATGGTGGCAGGTAGCAGCCTGAGGAGAATGTGAACATGATGCACATGTAATGTTATGTGATACATTCACATAAATACATATATACATACTGCAAACAGAATGTCCTTATATGAAGTACAGTTATGTGAAAATTAAATTTGAAACCTGTCTGAAAAACTTTATTGTCATTCACATACACAGCTGTGCACAGAACAAAATTTCATCCGCATTCATTTCAGTGTTGAGGTGGATAAGAATAATAGGATGATTGGCAAAGTCATATATGATCATCATGCCCAGTCCATATAAATGCATATGTTTATGTATTTTATAGTATGTATGTTTAAATTGCCAATATATGTTACATAAACATAAAGTATATCCTAAATATTGTCAGTTTATGTTGATTATATACAGGAGAGTAAGACCATTTTTATGGAAGGCAAAGACAGAAATGTTTAAAATGAATGAGAATTAACATAATAAATCAACATAATAATAGATAAAGATAATATGTTTTATATATCTGTGTTGTAGTAATAAATTTGCCTAGTAATTAAATATATATTTTTAACATTTATATGTATGATAACAACATGTTCTACCACATACAATTCATCATATAGATGTTTTTAATGCATGTATATAAACCCATTCTGTTATAATGGTATAAACTTACATCTTTATAAAGATGTGAAGATAATAAATCCTCTTCTTTGTTACATCTGTGTCAACAGAACATCTCCACACTGAGACATTTACACTTGTGTCATGTTGTTTTCTTTTAGTCTGGACTGAATTCCAGGATTGACCAACTGACTGTCTACATCACATGATGACAAACAAACAACCGACTCACCGATGAAATCGTTGGACTTGCCCATGTCGTAGTCCCACACTGAGATGTCCAGGGTTTTCTTGGCCAGTTCAGCATGTTTGATGTCATAACTGAATTCCTGAAAAACAGTTTTAGTTTATTACAAAATCTGTGGCTGGAATCAGGACAAGAGGAGCAGGAAACCACAAAGTCCAGTATGTGCAAATAAAAATGGACTGACCTCATTAAACTCTGGATTGAGGGTCTTCTTTTTGATCTGTGTCTTGTTTTTAGCTTTCTTTCCCATATCAGGCTTCAGACATCTACGGCACAGGAGAGGCGATTAACTTAAAGGCTTAACAGTTTCAGGCTTTATTCTAAGCTAAACTAAGCTAACCATCTGCACAGTGAGGCTGGAAGCCAGAGAACGTACACTTTGACGAAGGGGTCTGAGTATCCGTTGGAGTCCATGGCAGCCAGGTGAGCACAGCGGACCACGCCCACCACCAGACGACCCTGCTGAGTGTTGTACATCAGCGACACCAGTATACGACCTCTCTCCTCTGAGCTGTCACCTTCGTTCACCTGCGCACACACACACACACACACAAACACACATAGACTGATGGTACAGTACATTTCACTGATCCTTGTGTTCTTTTGCCTTGTGCACATCTCTGTGGGGATCATACTGAGGTTAATGGAGGATAATGTTCATGCTTCAGTATAAAAGTATATACATGTATGTTTTATGCAACAGGATTATCCCTGTTTAAATCTGCATTTTGTAAAATGTAATGTGAATGCTGTTTTCTGTCCGGTTCACATATAAGATGAAGGTCCCACAGAATCTTACTTGACACGTGAATCTTTAAAAACAAAATGAAGTTATTTCAGTTCAAAATGAAAAAAATATTTCCTAAAAGAACTGGACACTGTGAAGCAGAGCCAGTCAAACTCTCTATGGGGCCCTGGGCAGGAGGTGATTTGCCCCCCATCACCACCTCGACACAACCAAAGCTCTCATCTATTATCAGTTATTTTATCAATACTTGATCTTTTGCACAATGTTAATTGCTGGTTTCAAGAAATTACAAAGTCCAAAACTGATGATAAAATCATTGAAATTTGACATAAACAGTTTCTTCTTATTAATAAATGCATCATATTTGAATGTAAAGAGCTGATTTCATTCACGGCTGTGGGGGTGTGTGCAGCGGGTCAATTAAACTGTTTGTTACTGTAAGTAATTCAGGTTATTTTTTGCACTTTGAACAGGTTGATAGTGCCTGGCAGAACACTGTGTTCTGGTGTTAAAATAATAAAAAAATATATAATATATAAAGATGGAGTTTAGTTGAAGGGCACCTAGGAGCCCCCTGGTGGTGCTGAGTTGAAGAGCTCTGTTGTCGTCGCAGCAGCAGCAGCAGCAGCAGCAGCAGCAGCAGCAGCTGTTGAGCTCAGAGTCATCATGTTTCATTGAGGTAACATGAGAGCAGTGGCCACAGAGAATAAGTTCCCATCATGCTCTGCTTTGTGAATGTAAGTGAAAGTACAAACATTGAGTTTTTCTCTATTGACGACAATGAGGAACTTTAACAAGGATCAATCATGCCCTGGAAAAAAACAGATCTGTTCACTAAGGTCAGAATGAAACTAGAGTATCCACAGAGGAAGAAGATTCACCGTCATCTTCATCTTACAGAAAGTAACCAGTGAGGAAAGTTCTGCTGTGACACTGAGGAACATCTGAGAGAGGTTCTTACATCATCCTCATAGAGAGCCATACCACGAGAGGAGCCTCCTACAGCCTTCTTCACCTGCACACAGAGGGAACCATCATCATCATCATCATCATCACCCACCACTCACCATGTGCAATAATTAACTCACAGTCACTTCAGAATTCAAAATCTGCTGTTATTCTTGTTATAATAATAATAATAATAATAATAATACAGGATTTAATCTCATCAAGTTTTTCATCTAATCTTTTCTCATCTGATCTTGTATTTTCTTATCTTTTCTCTTTTGATATTCTCCCATCTGAACTTGTCTTGTCTCATCTTGTCTTTTCTTGTCTCATCTCATTTTGTCTTATTTATTTTTATGACATTTGTGTTTTCATAAACATTACAAATGAGATTGTTTCATCAGCTTTAAAGCTACAGTGTCTGGTTTTATGTGTCCAAGTCTCTTTCACAAAACAGTGGAGGGAAGTAGAAAAGTCCTGTGTGGTTCTCCAATAAAAAAAACTTCATTTAATTAATTTAACATTAACATCTTTCTCAGCTTCCATACAATTGTCCCTTTAATGTGAATATTAGACAACCCATGTGATATTTGACAGCCTCTGATGTCAGGACCGTTCTCTATTTACCGGAGTCACTCTCTCCAAACAAACATTGAAGTTCTTCTTCTGGTTGAATGTCAGTTTCTTCAGAGCGACTCGCGTCTCACCGATGAATTCATTGTGTCCAAACTTGTCCTCATCACTCACCGAAAGCCTGAAGACACAGAGACGCTGTGTCACACTGCGAAAACTCTACGAAATCAGAACTACAACACAGGAGGTGGATTCTTTACCGGAGAGTTTTCCGTGACATCTCGTCAGCGGTGATGCCGTGGTAAATCAACATTTCGTTCCACACAGGGTTCAGAGTGTTTTTAAGTGTCTTGGTGCGAAGCTTGTTGGACTGAGAGAGGACAGAGACATGAGACAGACATATTAAATGTTGTTTGGAAGTAACTGGAGAACCAGAGGTTATGGAGACGTCAAACAGCAGGTAATAAACTGCCATAAATATTATTCATTCTTTGCCATTTTAGCTCCACAGAGACTTTTTTCAATGAGTTCATGTTTATGTTTGAAATGACTCTGAGTTTGTACCTTACTGGCTCCAGGTAACAGGTGTAGCTTCACGTACGGGTCGGCAAGACCATTCGAGTCCATTGGCTTTAAACCCTGAGACACAGGAGACAAATGTGAGGCCTTCAAATGCCGTTTACAGTTATTAAGTCCTGTCATTTCCTATCACGTCCTGTCTCGTCTTTCGTAGTCTCATGATTTGTCCATCTTTACTCCTTGTCTTGTCCCATGTTTTTATGTCTTGTTTCATCTCGTCTTGTCCTGTCTTTGATCTTGTCCTGTTGCATCTTGATCTCTCATCATCATGTCTCATCTTGTTCCATCTTATTCCTGTCTCATTTTATTTTGGCTTCACTGAGATTCATATTGTCTAATTTTTGTCTCTTTTCTTCTCGTGTGTGTGTGTGTTCACCTTAGCTTTAATGATGGAGCAGTGCAGTGTGTGGTTCTCCTGCTCATAGAGAAGACTGAACTCCAAAGATCCCAAAGTTGCTGCAGAACAGAAGAAGAAGCTGAGTTGTTATTTGTCTCCACCCTCCCTCTGAAGCAGATAAACGTGATCAACATTGATTAGTGATCTTATTCTAAGAAGTAAAATCATAAATATCACGTCTGTAGATTTGATATTTGTCTTTAGAGCTGTAAAGAGACACTCAGTCCTACTGGCATCGTCTGAGTCGTAGTCGTCGTCCTTTTCCTGTGTTCCATCTGGAGCTGATCCCGGGGGGGTGGGGGTGATAGGGGGGGGGTTGACAGCTGGAGCAGCTCTGGTTGCAGGAACATGAAATGAACCAGAGTTGAAGAGAACAGGTTGTCTCTTCTCCTCCACAGCTGGAGAGGCTGATGTCGTTGTCTCTTGATGTTTGTCCCCAACATCTGGAGACAAAGACAGGAGACAGAGGAGCTGAGCGACTGTTCCAGCCTGAAATGTCTTTTTGTTTTTTTATTTCTCACAATCTGAAGTTGATGTTAAATATTTTGGAAGCTGCCCAGCAGCATTGGTCTTATTCTTAGAAGGAGGCGCTGTTACATTACCTGAGCCAGAGGCAACCAGCTGAGCGCTGGCCTGCAGAGGTTTGGACAGCAACACATGTCCCTCTGTCTTCATTACAGCTGCTGGATGCAACTGACTCTCATTATAGCTGTCAGTTGTTGTTCTTGCTGTCTGTGCCCATTGTTCTGATGCACAGGGCAACTGCTGCTGTTGCTGCTGCTGCTGCTGCTGTTGTTGTTGTTGTTGTTGTGGCTCTGAGGAGACAAAATAAAGAGAGAGAGAGAGAGTTTCACCTCCATCATCAATACATCTGCTGTTCACACTCATTAAAACCCTGACATCAAACATACAGGATGGAAAAAAAAAACATGTGCACATTGTAAGTTCTTGCATTTATCAGGATATTTATATAATGTGCAACAGAAAAATAAGTCATATATTCACACTAAAATAAAAATTTTAAAAAAAGAATGGAAAATATTGCACTATACTGTACAGTGTTATTTACATACAGTTATTGTGCCAAATGGGTTCAGGATTTGACACTGTGTTTATTTATAGCTTATATATTTACTTCCATGTCTATTATCTACACCAACTCTTCATGTGATGGTTGTATCTACAATTAACAATGACAACTCACACACTCCAGCCTGTGTTATATCTAAATGTGCAGCGAATACACTTGACTTACTCCATGTCAGACAGACACATCTGGACACATGCGGCCTTTATAAAGTACAGTGGTGCCAGCTCCTGTTAACTTAAGTTTAATATTTATAAGTTAAACCAGATCTAATATGAAAATGATATTGATCACTAAGTGGTTTTGAGTTGTGTTTGTTTTCTGTGCAGATGTGAATCATGTCATCGTTATCTGCTTCTTCTAAATCTACAGCAGATGCTCAATAAAAGTGGAGCTGCCACTAAAACCAGCGTTTGACCATGATTTTTGAAATGTAGGCCAATGTGAGTGAATCAGCAGCCGACGCTGTGAGTCAGAGCCACGTTCACTTTGTGTTCTTCACCCAGTAATAAGATGAGACAGTCATGTCCTGTGGTGATGGAGTCACTATCACTGAAGAAGCTCTGACTGTTGGTTTTTATCTGCCAAATGCTTACTAACCCTATATATATATATATATATATATATATATATATATATATATATATTACACTTTCTTAGGTTTTGTTGTAGTTTCTCTTTTCAAGCACCTTGTAACTTAAGAAAGGCGTTGTATGAATAAAGTTTATTTGTTTTGTATGTTTTTTTATTATGAGCAGTTGTACTTTCTATTTGAACAACAAAGGGATTCTGGCTCCACTAATGAGCAATCTACATTTAATATTACTACAATATCACAACATTTCAGTCGATCAAACCTAATAATGTTTAATAATGTTTGTTACCATGTGTGGTGCAGTCCTGTGGTCCAGTGTTTCCCCCCGGAGCAGCACCGTCCTCGGTGCTGGACTGGCGAGGCCTGGACAGAGGGAGTGGGGCGGGGAGGCCCTGCTGGTCTCGGCCCTTGAAGAACCATGCGCCTGAACGTTTGTGAACCTGCAGGAAAACACAGAGAATCCACTCTAGTGTTGTGTGTTGATTGATTAATTGATTGATTGATTGATGGATCTGTGATTGATTTCACAGGTTTATTCCTTCACACTGTCCTGCTGTGGAACGGACACATGAGCACTTTGTATTTACAGACTAGTTGTTCTGCATGTGAGTGACAGGAGAGAGCATTTATTTAAAGAGAGTCCCAATGAGGCAGAAACCTCAACAACACAACTGTGTCACTGCATCAGAGAGAAAACACAGATCTTCTTATTCTAGTTTTAAATATTTAAATATTCTCTTAAATCAACACTCTGGCTGCTCTGTATCTAACACTGAGGCCAGACTCATGGAGGCTCATTTTCCAGGCCACTGGATGGTGAAATGTGAGATGTGATTCTGTGCTGAGTCTAAAAGCTGGAGAATGGTTCATGTCAGAAGAAACTCTTTGCTTCTGTAGGCTGGAGAATGGCATGATGGGAAAATGTGGTGTCATCTTTACACCTTCAGTTCCTCCTCACCTCTTGGTGTTCGTTGCAGATCCTGCAGAGCCAGGTGGGATTGGACCTGCTGCTGTTCAGGATCCCACATTTACTGCACATGTGCTGCAAAACGAGGCAGAAACACACAATCCGATAAGAAAACGTCTGAATGTTCAGGTACTGCACGGACTCAGACTCTGACTGCAGGTGCACACTGCTCACACAGCTTTACAGTTCACATAGCTTTAACCTCCATTTAGTCACCGAGAGCAACAAGAAACAGACGGTGATGCACGAGAGCAGCAAAGACACAGTGAATGTCAAAGCCACTTAGCACACGGACCAGTGGCTGCTTGTCGCCATGGGAACAACACGACTCCATAGGAAGTGTAGTAGACAAACAGCAGAGGGTCACATGACCACAAATACAGCAGGACGGTGAGTTGACACTGAGCTGCAGGTTTCTTTTTTTCTTTCTTTGTTCTAATCATAAAGTCTAAATCCTAATGTTATCCATCCTACTCCTTCAAATATTCACTTTCAAGGAAACATGACCTTTAAAATACAGTTCACTGCAGAAGTGACTGATCAAGTCATTGATCAAGATGATTTGTTGTTTTTAAAAGATTTTTTTTCAATTCTCTTCAAAAATTTGGGTGAGAATCACAGCTGAGTCACAAAAGCTTCAAACCTGAGTCAACTTTTAATGAGACTCTAAAACACATTTGCACTAAAACAAAAGTAAAACACAATTATATCACAGCGTTAACAATCTGAGAAGAAGAGGAGGAGGAGGAAGACCATCGATCAAGAGCAGCTTGTTCATGTCTTATCTGAAGCTGCTCTCTTTTCATGTTTGTATGTTTTTATGTCACACAGATGTTGTTTTCTGTGTGTTGTTGTTGGTCTGAGATGATGCAGACCACCACAGTGTGTATCATCATGGCTCAGTCTCTCTCTCTCTACTTCCTGATCTGTGATGGACTGAATATTATGGAAGTGACAAAATCATCTCATTTCAGAGACTGGACTCTTGTTACCTTTTTTTTTTTTTACCGTGTTTTTCCACTTTTTTTTTTTTACCTTTTTACAGTGCACACAGAGAACAGCTGTGACGCCCTGAGGTCCAAACAACGTCCCACACAGGAGACAACGCAACTCTCCGTCACCACACGCCGTCCTCTTGAAGTCGTCCAGGCGACTGGACAGACGTCTGAGTACACAGATGAGTTCATAATCATAATTATAATCTTGTGTGTGTGTGTGTGTGTGTGTGTGTGTGTGTGTGTGTGTGTGCATGTCTGTGTGTGTGTGAGTGTGTGTGAGTGTGCATGTGTGTGTGCGTGTGCGCATGTGCAGTCTCCTCTCTCACCCAATCCTCTCCTGTTCCATAGCCTCCATCATGGCTGCCCGAGCCAAGACACTGTTGATGATCTCCTTCTCCTCATCTGTGAGCTCCTCCCCTGGGGGGCCGCCAGACCTGCTCATTGTCCACCTGGACCTGGAGCCAAAACACACGTCATCTGCAGCTCAGGACACAGAGACACTTAAACAATGACACACAATAACACACAACGACACACAATGAAGTTAATAATGCATGTCTGAGCGCGTTGTTCATTGAACCTGAGTCTTCACACTGAAACTCAAGACATCTAACCCGAATAAATCAACAAAACTTCATTAAATTTGTTGAATTCATCCATATTTGTGGTTGTTTCCGATGTGTTCACACTCACTCAGGTCTTTGTGTCTATTTTTAAGGAGCTTCTGTTATTCAAGATCAGATCAAGGTAGCTATATTTGTTGCATGCATAATTGTGGAGCGCAGCCCTTCAGGCGTCACATGGAAGTTGAGCAGCTGCTGTTAAATCTACCTTTGTCCTGTAGAGTCTGTGCACGTAGAGAGTGCACGTGCGTTGTTGTTATTATAGTGTAGTACTTTGTTTTCATGCAGCCGAGACTTTGATGGTTTTATTCTACAGATCTTTTATCGAGTTAATCTTAACTTTTGGTTTAATCTCATTTTACAGAGGCCTTAAAGGGCAAAACAAAAATCATCACAGAACATGACACGGAGCAGCTCTCCCTCCCAGTTACAGTGACATCTTATTGTGTGAGGCCTTCTCCACAGACACACCAGATTGTTTTCTTTTTTGTTCTTCCAAAGTTTTCAGTTAACGCAACATAGTTTCATAAAAGTCCTCGTACACACGTAATCACTGAAATCAGTCCTGTAGGCTGTAGTACATACACCAGGCCTGTATGTGGCACTGTGATGCTGCACATAAAGCTTGCAAACACACAATGAAGAAGAAGACGGCGAACACAGCGAACACAGCGAACACATGATGTCTAGCTGAGGGTAGAGAGGTGTGGCTATGACATCATCGTTTCACAAAAATTGTGAATTGGCTGTCTACACAAAAACACAAGGGCAGCATTATGAGATTTGTCCACTCTTTCAAATATTAGTGTTTTAGGGGTCAACAATAAATAACAAAGAACCTTTTGCAGATCCTCCTGATTTGAGGCCCTGAACATCACACCACCAGCTCCTGCTTGCTCTGAGAGGAGCTGATGGGACGTGACAGGCTGTGATTTCTCTCAGCTCTATGACACCTCCCACCGTGTCCCCGCTGCCGCCGCTGGACGTTAGATTCCCAAACATCTGCTGGTCTCATCCATGTTGCAGCTGCTTATGTCTGAGTGCAGGGTGTTAATTGGGGCCTAATGCTGCTGGAGCTGCAGTGTTGGCCCCGAGACATTTACACTGCATCATTATCTTTAGACGAGAACATCGTTAAGAGGAGAGTGTGACCTTGACCTCTTGCCTCTGGTCTGAGACACACACACACACACACACACACACACACACACACACACACTGACCCTGCAAGGTGTTTGCTGACAGGTAGAGTGCGGAGAGAAAAAAAGTGCCAACATTAAATCTTTTTTAAATTTAACAAAGTTTTAATGTTGATTAAAGTGAGCCATCAGCAAGCGTCTCATGCGATCAGGCAGCGGCTGCTGAGTACGAATTTTTAAATGAGTCATGAACTGTAGAGTTCAGTGCCCTTCATCATCATCATCATCATCCCTTCATTTGCTCCCTGAAAAATGCCGCGTCCCCAACACATGTAAATGTCAGGGGGTGGTGCTGTCGCTGCAGATGGCATGGCAACCTGACAGACTGATGTCAGTGTGTGTGTGTGTTTGTGTCTGTGTCTGTGTGTGTTAGCCTCGAAGCGTTCACAGTGAGAGAGGAGAGAAAGGTTGGCGGTCTGTATAAAATGGCACAATGACACTTTCAACCAGTGAGCCACACCACACACTCAATGGATTACACAATTGTACACACACACACACACACACACACAGTCATTATGAATCAGATCACTGCAGTTCCAGCCTGAATGTTTTGCATTAAAGTATCAGTGCTACTCTACAGAAATTCTCTATTACAATTAAGCGTTCTCCTGGATTTTGTAAAATGTTTGAATAAGTAAAAATACTAAAGTAGGTAAAGGTCAGCTGTGTGTGGACATTTCCAGAGACAAAGTAACTAAGTAGTAAGTAATTAAGTATATTTATTCAAGTACAGTACTTCATTTTAAGTCTTTATGCTGCATTGGTCCGACAGCTGTAGTTACTGTTGTGCACTCTTACTTTCAGATTTTATACACAACACAAGTTACATTAGCTTGAAACAACTGAATTAAAACTTTGATGTTAAAGTGTCGTCATGATAATGACAATAATTCTGCCATTAAGGACAAGATTTTTTTTTTTTTACTTACAGTTATGTTTAATTTGTATATTTTGTTGACATCACATTATACTGTGACAGCAGGTGTCTTCAATCGTGTGTTTTCACTGTCATGTTCATAAAGGTGCAAACAGCTGCAGCTCCTCTACAGTTTTGGTCTCTGCAAATTATTTCCTGACTGTATATCTCACCTGTTTGTATTTTATTCATTTATAGTTCATTGATTTGAGTCTTGGCACCACCCTTTTGCCCATATTTGGATTAGCAGGGACTTAGGGGGCGGAGTAGACTCTGTCAAGAAGGCAACAGTGCAGCAGCTCACTCTGAGCTTCAGAGACCTCTGTCTTTATTTATAGTCTGAGTTAAATATTCAAGTTAAGTACAAATACTTTATTGTTGTACTGGAGTGAATGTACTCTGTTGGAAATGATGAAATGTGACATTTAAATGTCAACATAAATGTCAAACACTTACACTCACTGTAGCTGCTGTATAACACATCTTATTAGCCATGAATCAGACTTCAGTTGTTTCTCTCACAGTCACGTGCACACACCAATGTGCACACACACACAATGAGGTATTGATTATTGAATGGAGCAGTCACTGCTTTACAGTGGATCAATGTGCAGCAGAGCTCTGCACCAGGACACCATGCTCCCATCTCATCCTCAATGTCATCAGCTGAAGAGAACAGCAACTGTTCACACATGACAGCACATCAATATCCGGCCCGTGTTCACCCTGTGACCTCTTGCTGTGTCTCAGGTTTGGCGATCATGAGTTCTGAGGGCAAAGCAGCACTGATACCATGACGACAGAGATGGTGATTTAGTCTCATCACTGAGGGGTGATGGAGCCAGAGGCGGTGATTTAACTCACTTTATCATGATATATCAACCTACAGTGAACGGTAGTGTCTCTGCTCTTTCTCCTCCTGTTAGTGGGGTTTGACAATAAGCTGAGTTTGTTTTGTTTATTAGAACGTCAGTATCACGTCACTATCAGTATTGATCATATGGACTGTTAGCTCAGCATTAGCCTTTAGCCTGGTCCCTCACTTTATTGTGTCCTGAGAAACACTTCTGTTGTGTTGGGAGTTTTTCAAAATTGGATCAACACTCTTATTGGCTTTGTTTTTAAAGCAATATTGGGAAACATTTCTGTGAGTTGAACAGAAACAAAGCCTTCTCCTCGTTTTTTGGCAGAAACACATTTTTTCTCTGACTGCTTCCAAACAAACTCAATATTGCTGCTACGTTGTATCGCATCAATACAACTTACCTACTGATGAATATTCATGATGTACTGAATCTGCATGACTGTGTTTCAAGATAAGATTAAAACTCGAACTGTAACCAGAGTTTCGTCATGGGCCTTTATCACCCCCTGTCTCTACTTTAAACCATGTGATGTGTTTCCTATATGCACCACTTCAACACTGTCAAGTGTTGGAGCTGTTCCTCCTCCTCCTCACTGACTTACACCAAGGACACATGTCATCACATGAAACCTGGTTTGATTTACAGCTGCTTTAGAGCGCGAGTTGACTGAGGGGCGGAACGACCTCCAGCAAGCATGCATATGTGTATGTGCATGTGTGTGTGTGTGTGTGTGTGTGTGTATGAGTCCATTGAAATTATAGGTCATAACTTGAGAGGTGAACGCGATGTTAATGGTGTCTGTGGTAATGGAGAGGAGCAGCAGAGCCATTATCTCAGGTTAAAAAAGGATTCAAAGTTGCTGCTCCCATCAAAGATCAACTCTGGGAGGGAATTACACTTCATATAAATAATCTGATCTTTCAAATGTGGACATGCTCCTTCAAGAAGTTGTGAGGTTGCTTTTCAGACACACGAGTCACGGCTCTGTGTCACTGGTTCAACATTTCACTCCTTCAGTCCAGATTGAAATTTCTCAGCTACTGTTGGATAACATTTAAACTTGGTCTTAATGTTTCATGGCTCCCAGAGGATGGGGAGGGTGATCTGGAGACTAAATCCAAACTGAAACATTATAATACATCTTTTATAATCATTCCTGATCAAGAGTCTGAGGGTCTGGATCAGTCTCTGGACCTTAGAGGAAACCTCATGTATAAAAACATCATCACTGTGGTTATTTACGGTCCATAGAAATGTTCCCAGTGGAACCACAACACTCCCATGAGAATCAGACTGGAACATAACAACACACACCCATCACCCACGTCCATCCTCCTGTCCCACAGCTGTCGCTGCAACATCAGCCTCCACACGAGAGTTTCATCTGTTCATCCTCTCACATATTCATCCTCATCATCATCCTCATCTATCCATCCCTTCATTCATGCACTCTGCTCTCTCTCCTTCCATGAACATCTGAGGCTTGTCAGACAAGAGGACGCAGCTTATGGAGCTTAGCTCTGCAAAGATGCGTCAACACCTACTTTATCCCCTGTCTGATGACTCTGGGAATCGTTAACCCTTGCACGCGCACACACACACACACACACATGTATAAACACACACACCTTTTCTGATGACTCTTGGGTAAAGCCATTAAAAATATGAGAGTAATCTGGTTTTCAATCCCAACATGGGTGGCTGAGAGCTGTGACATCACAGAGTCTGGAGATGAATGTAGCTTCTGTTTGTGGAAGAGAACAAAAACTATTGGATGTATTTCCTTTAAGTCTTGTGCAGAAACTGATGTTTTCCAGAAGATGAACCTTTAAGACTCTGAAAACTTTTTGCAAACTAACAAGCAAACGCTGCTGTGTAAGAAAAGAAATATTTTATAGTTTGACTCGAGATGTTTTAATCTTGCTCCTCTTCTCTGTGTGATGCTCACGTTGAATTCTTTTCTTCTAGTTTTACTTCTCTTGTAAAACACTGTAACTTTGATTTAAAACCTTACATGAATAAAATATTGTTGTTGTTATTATAATCACCTGAAACTGCTCCAAGCAGCTCTTTATTTTAATTTGCATAGGTCAGCATCAAAGATCTTCTCCAACCCTTCGTCATTCTCAACCTTCTCCACATTAATCAATCATGTCCTTTACTGTTGCTCTTGTATCTCGGATTTGACTCCAGGAGCAGCTCTCTCATCCAAACTGAAACATGTGACAAACTTGTAGATGGATTGATGGGAGATTTTTTTTTAAGATGTTTTTTGGCCTTATTTGCCTTTATTGAATCAGATAGTGTGGAGAGACAGGAAAGCATGTACAGAAACTGGGGGAATGACACGCATTAAAGATCATCTCGGTTGGGCATTGAACCAGCAATCATCAATTCAGGCATATGCCAACATGGGACATGCTCTCTAACCACTTGTGCCATTGATGTGAGGTTTTTGTTAATGTGTATTCATGGTTCTTTGAGGATCAACCCTAAAGGTTGAGGCAAGTTTTAGCTTGCTAGCACACAAAAATAAGATGATGAACATGGTTATTAGTATCCCTGATAAACAGCAGCATGTTAGCCTTTAGCTCAGCTCATCCTGTGCTGTGTCTCTGATGTGTGGCGTCTGGGCAACCTGGTGACCCGAGGTGAAGGCGCCATCCCTGAGCTGAAATACAGCTGAGGACATTTGTGACAAAATTCTCTCTCCTCTCATTTCCTGTCAACTCTCAGCTGTTGGCTGGACTAAAGGCAGAATAACAAATATTTGAATAAAACATTTTAGGGTTTCTGTCATAATCTGCAGATAATTGTACAAGAGAAGAAGAACAGATAATGACAGCTGCAATTAGCAGCTTGTCAAGTGTTCAGAATGTGAATAAACTGCACGACGAGTTCAGTACAAGAACAAACACCCATATGCTGATCGTGTGTGTGTGTGTGTGTACCAGAGGCAGTGCTGAAGCCAGTAAACTGAGCAAAACAAAATGCGAACCTCAGGCTATCTGTGTCTGTGTGTCTCTTTCTGTCCACTGAATTTCTCTGGAGGAGGAGGATGGCAGGGGGGAGTGAGGGGGCAGGAAGAGGTTGGCTGCAGGAGTGAGGACTGAGACAGAATAATGAGGAGAAATCGGGGTCATTACACCTCAAGCCTTCAGAGGAGAGTCACTTTTCTTTGTTGCAAGTTCTCAAAGTTTCTCATGTGTTGGGCCAAAGTCGCCCAGATGGAGATCAGGTGACTGTGAGGGACTCAACATATGAGTCAGATCATTTTAATATCAACTTGTCCTCTTTTGCATGAAAACACATGCTTTTTTGAAATGGAAATATTAGGGTTAGGGTTAAGGAGCAAACACTGCTTTCAACTGCAGGAAAACTTTGAGACACAAAAAACAGAGGAGGTGGATTTTTATCTTCTCTTTCTGAAATATTAAAAACTATATTGGGAACTTTTAGATCTTAAACATCAGATGTTTTTGAGTCTATTTTAATCTAATTTAAAAGCTGCCCTGTTCAATTTTTCAAGCCAGAAAATGTTATTTGCTGTTTCTTTAAATGGGTTTTGCTGAGGTGTCTGTAAACACGGATTTCTCTAAAACAAAGGGAACCAGTGACAAACATTGGTGAACAGTTCTGACCTCAGGCCCCTGAGCAGAGATCAGCACACAGAGGCAGATAAAAGTGTCATAGTAGTTTACTGTGCACACCTGACACACACACACATACACACACAGCCTGGCTGTGCCCACAATCCTCAGCTAATCAAACACATTGAGGCACCAGTGGATTTGTGCAGCTGCTGCGCTGAGACAACTCTCCAGTGAAGAAAATGATGACGCCTCAGCTGCAGATCTCAGGAGGAGGATAGTCAAAAACAGGGATGGGCCATGATTTTTGAATATTCAAATAGTCCTTCGATTAAAAAAAGTGGAATAGTTTATGAGACTATCGTCTTATCTGAAAAAATGTAAATGTTCCCTTTTTACTGCCGCAGAAGGAGAAACATGTGAAGACTCCTACAACAATCAGAAAGTTCTGTGCGAAACTCTGTCAAATAAAAAACAAGTGAAACTTGTGCAAACTCTGGTGCAGACTCTGATAAGAAGCGGTACTGGAGAATATATTATAGTTTTACACCACAAGAGGAGACTTTGCTCTCATTCAGCGAGGACGACTTAATTGAACGGTACCGCCATGATTTTATTTCTAATTGACAGACAGCTGTTTTTCAGTTGGGGATATTAAACGATCGACTGGCAGTACCACGTCATTTCAAATGACGAAGGAGAAGGAGCGACACAGAGTGTGTGTGTGTGTGTGTGTGTGTGGGGGGGGTTTCGGGTCGAATATTCAAAAAATAATCGATGAGTTCCTGGCAATTATCGAATAGTGCTTTTGCTTAAAATGCCCATCCCTAGTCAGAAAATGAAGAGTTTAAACATCCAAGTCACTAAAATGCTGCCATGAGTGAGCTGATGTAGAACAGGCCTCACTAACAGGAAATTCATGAACTTCCATTGATTAGTGAGATGGAGGGTTAGGGTCACATGGACTTGACCTCAGCCCAGGCAGTGTTTTATGACCTCAGACTTAAACATAAAAAAAATCTATCAACACTATTAAACCACTTTTATCACCTTAGATGGCACAATGGTGTGTTTACATAAATGCATTATCTAATGTATAACATGGACCTAAGTTGGGGAAGACTTTGTTTACTATATAATGTCCACATGCATTAGCACAGCAGCTAACACTGGCAAGCTAACAAGTGACATACACAAATAAACTGCTCAGACATCTCAGCTATTCTGGACTCATCCTATTCCTTGTCTAGGTCTTGGTCTGAGTCTTTCTAACACTAATATCTTCACTGCTCCTTCACCATTAACCAAAAACACTGTGTCAGCCAGTGTTAGCTACAAGCTAGCCACCAACATAAACATCCCAGCACTGTATTTTCAGTAGCAGAGCAGCTGTTTTTAGGGAAACATCTGTCTACTGCATAAACGGCACACAGACACAGTCAGAGAGTGTTAAGCAGTTAAAGAGACAGACATTTTCCTGGTGGAGAACAAACATGGAGGAAAAACTGAGAAAACACTGGACTCCTGTTTCCAGGTAACTGCTGGATGTTTGACTGTTTGTTACTGCAGGATTAAACAGATAATGATTAACGAACCTCATCCTGACACCATCACTCAGCTGTTTGCCTTTAAGAGCAGCTTCCATTCAAGACAATTAAGTCTTTAATGCCAACACAGGAAAAAATGGACGAGGATTTCCCCTGAGTTCAGCAGTCACGGGCTGTTGAGTCGGTATGAACCATTTCCACTCAATCACATTAGCCACATCAGTCAGCACCTGAGAGCTCAGCAGCCTGCATCATATATATGTATATATATATATATATATATATATATATATATATATATATATATATATATATCAAGCAGCACCCGCCCCCCCAACACCAACCACAGTCGATACAGCTGATTGGGGATCAAAAGGGGGCATTGAGTGGAGATTACAGGGAGCATGGGAAAGAAGAGGGGGTTCAATAAACTCGACTTTGGCCCAGGATGATAGACCAAATGAAAAAAGGGACTGTTAAAGCATTGTAAATTGATTATATGCGCACAAACACACACACACACACACACACACTCTGCACTGAGAGCTTCCCAGACTGCTACCCTAACTGCTAGCCTGGCTTTGTTTAATCACCTCTGTTATCATGTCTTATTTTTTATGCCACACGAGGAGCTGGATTATTACAACACAGGAAATGTCTCAGCCTACATGTAGTTTACATGAACACACACATTTGCACTTTCTTTTCCTCACTCTCTTCTTGGGCGACCTGTGCGTGTGCATGTGTAGACACAGATGGACGGCCGAGGCTGCAGCTCATCTCCTCCCTCATAAGTGTAGGATGTTAACAGGCCCCCGGTGACGGGCTCATTCATTAGCATACATTACACTTAACGAGGCCAAGGATTTGGAGGAGGATAAAAGAGTTGACATTCGGCCTGCTAAAGCTTTTTTGTTTACCAGAGAAACAAATAAACCTGCATGAGTTGATCTCATCAGACATTTGTGTCAGAGGATGAAAAACCAGATATTTCCGTACAGAGGAGATGAAAGATAATATACAGTGATGCAACTTGTCCACCAGAGAGCACTGACAGGATGTGAAACCTGATCTATCACTGACGTGATCATGAAGTAACAAATAATCAATCAGAACTGCAGAAATGGATCTAGAAATATATGTTTAAGTTATGTTAACATATCCTGCTTTGTCACTGAGTGTCTATGTAAAATACACTATAAAGACAATATCAGATGATATAATGATGATATAGATTTAAATATATATATATACATTGAATATTGGTATTTAAATTGATCAGTCATGCTTTATTGAGAATAAAGTCAGTTTGACACAGTTACGTTTAGAAATTGACATCAAAAAATTGACTTTGTACATCAATAATATTTGAGAAAATTGGTCGTGTTTGAACATTTTCAGGGTGATTTCAAGTCACAAACACAGTTGACAGTTGTTCCTTCTTATTTATAAATAAAAAGAGGAAATGCTTCTTTAAATACTAGTTTTGTTTAAGTCAGAATCATTTGATCAGAGTTATTGATCACTGGTTGGAGGTTGTTTTCTGCTGCTGAGAACAAACCAGGGATAAAAAAAAGTTCAAGGAAAAAGCCAAATAAACCAGAAACATTTTCTGTCCTGATGAGATGATAAATAAAGACAGTTGTTGTCTGACCTGTGGTGTCTCTGACCAACTGCTCTTCTTCTTCTTCTTCACGGTGAAATCTGCTTCAGCTCCGACTCAGCTCCCAGCATCCTCCCTGCTGCTCTCCTCCTCCTCACTGTCGCTTCTTCAACACCCACTCTGTAGTAAAACCTTCGCTCCGCCCCTCCCCCACCCCTCCATCCCCTCCCCCCTCCCTCTGCTCTCCCTCGTTCACTAAATCCTTCCACTCTCATCTCGTCAACACAAGATGCTGGTGATGTCACAGTTTAGGACCGTTCACTCTGCAGCACTGGGAGGTAACTGAGTACATTTACTCAAGTATTTTACTACTAGGGTTTTTATTTTTCATGCTTTTACTCCACGACATTTATTGGCAGCTTCAGTTTCCAGATTATAATGTTCAGGCCTCAACTTCACACTGTAAAAGATAAAATATTATTCAATGTTTAATCAAGGTTTCTAACATTAAAGCAAAGCTGTTCTACATGATAATTTGGTGCAACAGGAGATAAAATTAAATTGAATTAAGGTTTTAAATCACATTATTATTCTTGTGAAATCATTTCCAGGAGGCACAGCTGCTGGTTGGAGCTCACTGTCGGGTGGATTTCAGTTGAGACACTTTTATTTATTCATTTAATTACGTTACATATTATATATTTTGATGCTCATTGAGGTAAATATATAACATTTCTAACTGATTAAAGCAACTTTTAAGAGTCTGGCACATGAACACAGAGTCTCCCTCAGTCTCCATGAATCCATGCACTTCACAAATCAAACTGGATCGAATTAAACTCTTACATCAGATTATTACTTGTGTATGAAAATTATTTCTAGGAGGCAACAATAAACTTTTGTTATATAGCACCTTCCTCAACAAAGGTCAAATGAACAGGAATAAATGAAAAAGAAACATGATGGCTGTGAGACTTAACCTGACTCTCTATCATCCATCTCTCATCTCACATCCAATCTGATTTACCCAATGACCCTTCAGGGGCACCAACCCTGAGGTTGGGAACCAGTGGACTAGTGATGGAGGTGTGTGTAAGTGTGTGTGGCGTAGCAGAAGCAGTAAAAATCTCCTAAAGCGTCAGTGACTCAGGATCTAAAAACACATGAGTCACAGAGTCAGCTCTTTCTCTTTTATCTCCTCAACTATTTTCAAACTGCATTAATTAAAGCACTTTACTTTAACTTGAGCATCACAGTATCCTTTTCTTTTCATGGCACTGATTTTATTTCCTGTTTGACAGATTACACTCACTCTGGTTCATCTAACTGGGCTCCCCTCACTGTAAACATGTGCTGTAAACTGGCCTTACACACCATATGGGAATGCTTTCTAATAGATCTATTTTTGGTCCTTTATTTTCCCTCAGGCCAAACAGCTACACTTATTATGTGCAAAACAATATAAATCCAATAGAGCCCAGTGCTCTGTGCAATTAGAGGCTGTCACCATTATGTAATTCTGTTATTCAGTCGACATGAACAAGACTTCACCTGGAGCCATCTGACAGAAACAGTCAGAGGAGCAACAGCAGCCAGAACAAGAAGAAGAAGAAGAAGAAGAAAAAGAAGAAGAAAAAGCCTCAGTGTCTCCATAAAGGTTCAGCTGATCTTAACCAACCACCACCACCACTGGTCTCAGACTGTGCAGCTCGGCCTGTTGTTGCCCTCTTGTGGCTCCTTCACTATAGTGTGCAATCATCCCCCCCAAAAGCCTGCTGCTGTGTAATTATGCTCCATTGCACAGTTAATTGGCCAAATATTTCGCTGGCTGGGATATTTGCACGAAATTGAACGTGAAGTCGAGCTTGAAAAAAAAGGAAAAGAAAAGGAAAAACAGAATTAGGATCAAGATGTGAAGGAGGTGATGGAAGAGAAGGAGGGTGAGTATATGGTACATAGTGTTTATATCCAACGTCACATCTAGTCTGTCCTCACAAAATACAGTTTGTGAATTGTCTTTTATGTCACACTGATGCTCCTGCTTGCTCCCGATCCACATGTAGAAATAAATGTTATATGAAAACAAAAACCAGTGATGCGCAAAATAGACAACTGAAACATTAATTAACCCTAACATTAATTCAGCTAGCCACAGTGTATAACAGTCTATAACAACTAATATGAAGCTGTCCATATGACTGCTATGGTGGTCCGAGGAACAGGAAACTGAGTGTGTTTCATTTTAATATGTCACAGGCTTCAGAAACCATCAAACACATATATTTAGGAAAGTCACGGACTGAGAGACCTGTAGTTTTAATGTAAACTTGGGTCAAGCTTGGGCCAAAGTTTTGGGCCAATGCAGGGCTCTAGCTCAGACTCAGACTACAACTTGTATGTGATGAAAAATCTCCAGATATGACTGAGATTCTTGCAGGAACCTCAAGTGTTGCATTTGGTTTTGAATACAAAGAACTTGCCAAACATTGGTGCACAGATGGATGTCCCCTCCAAGGCTTCACCCTCTGGTTTCTGCAGCTGCTCTGCTGCTGCCATCTTGGCAGAGCCTGACTCTGCCCCCAACTCCTGCTTAACCCAAAAAGGCAAAGAGGAGGAGTGTGGAACGTGCGCGCATGAAGGAAGCATACACTCCCCCCACCTGTCACTCAAAGAGCCATGCCCTCAATTATCTATAAGTATAATTCTAATAAAATGTAAACAGGGGATTTATCTAAACAGGAAATGAGCAATTGGGATAAAAAAAAAAAAAAACCAAACTGTAAACATGTTTATTTATTAGTTTTTGTTTTTTTTTTTTTAGTTTTGTTAGTTTGTTTTTGCATGGAAGTCTATGGTGACTGCCTCACTCTGGAGAGTCACTCTTGTGGTTAGGAGAGGAACTGCAGCTTTTAGGTTCCAATCTCATGAAAACTTTGACCTGCAGGTGGTGCCACAAGAATTAACCTAAGCCACTAGGATTTATCCTTCAATATCTGAAACAACTCTCAAAATTTTCATTATCATGCATGTTGAGAGCTGAAGGTCAGTGACATGTAAAGAGAGTGAGAGTGAGAGAAGGTGTGTGTGTGTGTGTGTCAGGACCTGTTGGTGAGTATCCCTGGCAGATGGTGTGAAATCCTTGTCCCGTCTTTTATCTTGTTGTCATCTGACATTGCCCTGAAAGATGTAAAGAGAGAGAAGAAGTGAGAGATGACAGCTGAGAAATAAATACAAACAAATAATAACAAATAGTTACACACACTACATATATATATATATTATACAAGTGTGTATTTTTTTTTAAACCTTTTATGTTAACTTGTGAAATATAATAAAAAAAAAAAACAACCACAGCATTTCAGTTCAACTGTTCCTTCTGTTCCTGCATTTTGTCTGACATTTCCATTTAGTTTAGATAAATGTGGTTTATTTCATTAGTTAGATCCACATTAGCCACAACAACTTCTCTTCCTGGTTAATAATCCAGGTTAATTAACTCAAACATGCCATGACTCAGCATTATTTCGTGAGAAAGTCTCTAACGATACTACAGACCAACATGGCTGCTCCTCTGCTCAACAACATATGATGAAAATTGTTACCTACTTTCATCTTCAATCGATCAGTGATCGATCATCATCATCATCACCCACTGATCTCTGTCATCGCTTCCAGGCCCAAAACAAACTGAGCATGTTTCCCATTAAGACTCAATAACCAGGAACTGTAACATTACAGATAACTGCATTAGAGAAATGATGATAACTTCACTGAACTTACAGAGAAATCAGTGGAGCTGGAGGGGGGAAAAAAAGAAGCTGCTTCAATCATTAATAAAAGAAAGTGACTCCTGAATGTTATAGATGTGTTTGCTTCCTCAGGTCTCTGTTGTTGTTCTCTGTCTTCCTAACAAATGTCATTATCCTCATTCGCTCTGAGCTCATGTCAGCTTCATTGTACCTTCTTCCAAAAGGCAAACAGGATTAGTTTAAACTAATACTGCTCCCCATTCAGCTCCTAAAGGTCTCCACATGAAGGTTTAATGAAATTATAACAAAAAGCTGCATAATCAAATCACAGAGAAAAGAAAAGAAAAGAAAAGAAAAGGAGGAGCAGGGTAAATTCTGAGGTGGATACATACCAAGTAAAAACTTCTTTTTTTCTAACTTTGCTAAAAGAAAAAAGGTTGTTTCATCCAAATTACAAAATAACATTTTCACATGATTCAAGTGAAGTGTTTCTGGGAAAATGTTGAGTTTTCTGAAATTAAAATTTTCATGCATTAAACAGAATTTATTCACCAAAATGTAGAGAAGCTGTCGGTGTGATTTACAGTGTTTTAAGTCATGACCTTTAAAGAAACAGGAGACACTTGTAATGATTTACATTTTTACTGACACTTCAACTCCTTTCACCTACTACTCATCAATTGACTCATCAGTTCAACTGCTTTCACATTCAACAGACACTCTGTTATAATTTGATTTCCATGCACTGAAATCAAGTTGAAAGTTGAACTGCTGAAGAGAGAAACTATTGTTCTGTGATTTCCCTCCAGCTGACACTTCAACTGCTTTCATCTTTTACTTAAGTGACATTTCAACGCTTTCACCTCTTATTGCCACTGACATCGCAACTTTCATCTCCTGCCAGTGCTTGGACTTCATCTCATCTACCCACTCTTGGCAGTGATGTTTCACTGACTTACTCTTCAACTGCTTTTATCTTTTCCTCTTCAAGCTCAACCGTCACTTTCATGTTTACACGTATCAGCATTTGAAATCGTTAATCAGCACTTCAACTCCTTTCACTCTTTCACCTGCATTCATGCTATGCTTTTAGATTTTATCCAACTTTGTGTTTGTATTTCTGGCGACCCGACATGTTAGGCCACTTCTTGTCCGTTGACTTGTGTTTCCTCGGAGGCACCACACAGAGACGGTGTCTTCATGAGGCATGAGCTAGCCATTTATTGTTATTGAGGAAGTTAACATGGTTAACTGCATTGAAAGTCATACAATAAACCTCTTAAGCTTTGTGAGAGGTCCCTCCCTGTGTCAGAGAGAAAGCTGTAGGAATATACACACAGTATATCTTATTGGCAAGTAGATATGTTTTTTAGTAAGTACATTCTCCTCTACCTGGTACTCATGTACAATATACATGTTAAAAAATATAGTTTGTTTGCATTGCGATCACCGTGTTTCCTTTTTTTTGTTCAGGATGTTCAAGATGAAAGAATTCACATTTAAGTGTTACAGGTTCTTGAATGGCGGAGGAAACTAAAGAGCACTGTTTTGTCTTTTTAATACCTATCACATACACATAGGCATATGCATAGAAGGCACGTCTATGCATCTAAATTGCTTACATGATAAATGGAAAGCAGTTTTATCATCTGCAAGAAAAACGAAAAAAAAAACAAAAAAACAAAAAACAAAAAAAAACAAAAAACAAGCAAGCATTCAAGATCTGATGGCCGATAGGCAGCCACATTCACAGTACACACACATCCCAAGTCAACCAACCAGCCAACCAACCTACCAACCAATCAATCAATCACACACACCATGGGACACAAAACAGCACAAACAATCACTCCACTAAACATTAGACAAGTACAAACTCATCCACTCCAACGACAAAACTGCATACAGTACACCACACGACAAAAGATCTCATAACTCAGTCAGTGGATGGTGTTCACCTGGAGGGGGCGGAGCTTTAGAAAACACAAAGCCAAGTTTTAGCGAAGGCCCCCAACAACCCCCATACCCCACCACCAAAAAACACTGATTTCATGATTTTTAAAACGTTACACAAAAAACCTGTTCAATCCTGGATCAGTGGTGGTTGAGAACTGTCCCTCAAGGCAAACAGAAGATTCTTCTTCTTTCTTTTTCCTCTTGGTGAAGAGACACTGAGTCAGCACTGTTACAGTAGGTTCAATCACGAGACTGCAGTTTCTCAAGGCGAGTGACGGTAAAAGCAAAAATGTGCAGAAGCTTGGAAAGGCTTGACAAATGAAAATACTTAGGCCACATGTTTGAAATGAGCTAGCTAGTTAGCAAGCGAGTAGAAAATATTTAAACTTTCCTAAATACTGCAGCTGATTGAGAATATAAAGTTTTAAAGAAGAGTTCGACATCTTGGGGAATGAATGCACCTGTTTGCTTTCTTGCAACAGAGTCAGATGTGCAGCTTGACGCTACCCTCTGATTCGAAATCTAGCAGTTAGCTTAGCATTCGCAGGAGGAAACACCTAGCCCAGATTCACCACTGTAATATGAAATGATGCAGGGATCTCTGAGATTTGAAAGATTTCCCGAATGTTTGGATAAAATCATGCTAGGCTAACTGTTCACACCTGCATCCAATCTTTGTGCGTCTTAATGCTAAGCTCATGGATGTGGCTTCATGTTAAGCATACAGTGTTAACTTTTTTTATGATGCATCAGAAATCAACACATCATATCTCATACAACTTAACATCTACTGTAGTCTTAATGCTAAGCTAATCAGCTGCTGGTCTGAAAGCCTGCTTCATATTTAGCATCATGTTGTGGGAGTGGCAGCCATCTTTTCATCTGAGTCTGTGTAAGGATGCTTCCAAGTATCATTCTTACAAAAATGTCACACTGCTCCTTTAAAGAGTTTGATTAACATGGACAGAAAATACTCTCCTATTAAAACCTTTGTGTGTGTGTCTGTGCGAGCGTGCAAGTGTGTGCTAACTACATACTATCACAGGCCCGACAACCTACAACCACAACAGTGACCCCATCTGAGCTGAGAGGTGTGCGATTGCTTTTCGTTTTTTAAAACAGTGACTTTGAAACTTAAGTACATGTGGTCAAAATAGGCGACGGTACACAAAAGGCATTTGTTTTTAAAAAGAACGAGATAGAATGAAAAAAGTAATACGCACTTTAAAAAAAAAAGAAAAAAAAAAAAAAAGTTTTCTTTATGAATTTTTTGGCAGCCTGTGGTGATGCCTATGACTCCCCTGTAATATCATCAGGTCATCACACTGACTTTGACAGAGAGGTGCAGGTGTGAGGAGGGGGCACCCCCCCCTCCTCCTCCTCCTCCTGAAACTCCTACCTGTACTAACCCCAGATTAGATTATCAATAAATCCACCCGGTGAATCAAGGCTTGACTGTAACTGTGATGCTGCAAAGTAAAAGAGCAGCATTAAGGACATTCGGCTTGAGTTCAGGAATGATCAACTAACAGACACTGTGTATCCCAACAAAAAGCACATTAAACCCATGTGAAGTAGAAAATAATAATAACAATAATAATAATAACAATAAAAAAAGTTAATTCACACTCTGAACTGTCTGAATTTACATTTCTCTTCAGAACAGCTCTGGCACAAAAACAAAACAAAAAAAAGGAATTAATGTTTAGAAGTCAGTGGATTATGAATCAACAGATCAACTGTAAATGTGATGTTATCCTACGTTTCCAATACTTCCTCGTTGAGAGACGTTATTTTGTTTTAACACAGTGAAAACTTGACAATAATCACTGGAGATTTTGCACCACTTCTGTCCAATATTAAAGTCTCGTCTCGATCAGAGCCGAATGGATACGTTGGGTGAAATTATTTATGGTTTTGGCACCGGCCTTGTTCAGAAAAAACTCCTCCACTCTATCTACTCTATTTACACAATAACTCTCCTTTGGTTAATAACAAAAAAAAGTAGAAAAACGAGAGATGAGCGAAGGTTAGCTAGGTTTGTTTCCCTCTGAGAAGAGTGCTCGCTGTTGGCAGCCCTTGTCGGGGGTGTTGGTTTAGTCGTGGGAGAGTTTCAGCTTCTCAGAGGCTCTGATGATGAGGATGATGATGATGATGATGATGATGATGATGATCACAGTGGTTTAGATATCTACTAGAGGGCAAATGTTCATGTGGGACAAGTGAGGACAGGGCAACTCTGGAGTCTGGTCTCTCTCTCTCTCTTTCTCACCTTTGTGTGTTTTTGTTTTTGGTGTATGTGTGTGTGTGTTTGTGTTTTTTATTCCACATTGTTCCAAGTCATTACGGTCAAGTCTCAGGCGTCAAGGTGTGTGGCTGGCGAAAGAACTGTCAGGTATCAAGATCCTGAAGGAGACAGACAAGAAATGTAACTGTCATATGAATGAATGTAATGCAAGTGGCTTTTATTCCCAAGTTTCCCTCTCGGCATTTGTCACATTTTAAATGTATTACTTGTAATAAGCCTGATCTTTTTTAATCTAGCTACTGTACTTCCTGTACAGATGTTTCAAATTAAGAGTCAACCATTGGTTCAGAAAGGTTTTTTCTCCTTGTTGTCTTGAGTTGAGTTTCAGTGACTGAGGCTCAATACAAACATATCAGAACCTACAACATTCATCGCTTTTTTTTAAACTGATGCGCTTCTATATTTTGTTAGTTATGTTATGCGTTTACCTGGAACTGATAGAGCACTGGGGTCAAAGGTGAATCTCATCTGTAGCTCTTCTGCTGCTGCATCAGTCCCACATTCTCATACACTCTGGAGCTGTCCTCCCTCATCCTGGCAACACACACACACACGAGAAATGATCAACAGGTGTTTTCAACAGGGATCTGAATGTGACATTAAGAGCGGAGCAGCTTCTTGCAGCACCATCACTCACTCTGTGCAGGTGGGAGTAGGAATGGGAGTGCAAGGAGGCAGAGGGCTCTGCTCCCCCCCGGTCAGGTCTGACATTGAGTATTTGATGTTGGTGTATTCGCGCCCTTTAATCTTACTTTTCTGCAGAGGAGATGACAGAGGGAGTTAGAAACAAAGGCTAAAAAGAGAAGAAAAATGTGAAAAGTGTTGTTGTTGTTGTCTCCCCCTCACCTGCTCTTCCTCGATGCGTCTCTGCAGAGTTTCTATGTAATGCTGCACGGCCATGTAGATGAACCTGTACTGAGCCTCCGTCTGCACCATCCCAGAGCGCTGGGACCGAACCATCTGGATCGTCTTTGGCACGTCAATGTCACAGTCCACTCCTGGACAGCAGCGTTAATACAACACAATCACACAACAATGACACAACAGCTGGAGAATCATGTGTGACCACAACAAGTCATCACTGACACTCAGTCACAAATAAGTCAATTAACTAACGACAAAAACACCAATAAAATTGTTTATTACTTTTCTATGATTTTCCTTTTGAATTATTATTATTTATGACTGGCTACTTGTTACTATGAACTACTGTCAACTGTCATTAACATTTATTAATTCTGATTTATTACTAACTTTAGCTATTGTTACTCATGTACTGAGGGACAGGTGATTTCCTCTGTCCACCCTTTTGAGAGCATATTTTCATAAAGTTTCCTGTTTAAACAAATAGATGTGGAGAATGAAGACATGCAGAAACATGGTTTAAATTCATTTCTATTTCTTACATGTAAGTTCTTTTATGTCTGAGAGAAACCAAAACCTTTATTCACAGTGGAAAATGATTCAGGTTCAGGTCGAGACTCGTGTGATATCATTTCATTAATGTAAAACTTTGTTTTGATACTTCTAAATGCTGCTTTGACAGATGTCTTTCTAGGCCCCACACTTCAGCTTTAATCTGCCAAGAGTCATTTCATCAGTCAGTGATATAGAGTTCTGCTTTAATGTTGAGTTTTACCACATTTATTTTGTCAGAGATGTGCTTCATGCTGCTTTTATCTCTACAGGTGAGTGTAGTAAAGTGTGCTCAGGGTCCTGTCAGGTGTGAACAGGGCCTGTATATGTGTGTGTGTGTGTGTGTGTGTGTGCATGCGCACTCACCTTTCTCTCTGATCACATCAATCAGGATGTCGATCACTATAAATGTTCCTGTCCTTCCAATCCCGGCGCTGCAGAGGAAAAATTGATTACAAAACGCTTCCTCCTCTAATGACGTCTGTGAGAGTTTATGTTGTTGTCAGTTTGTCTGTGTGTGTATTTACCTGCAGTGTACCGCTATAGGCCCAGCGTCCAGTATGCTCTCCTGCTTCAGGTTGACTTCCTCTAAGAAGTCAAGGACGCCGCCCGGGTCAGTGGGAACGCCGTGGTCCGGCCAGGCCCTGAAGTGATACTGCCACACGGTGCGTTCTGTGTTGCCCTGAAAACACACACATAATCACATGTTGCAATGGGTAACACTGGTTTAGTTTGACTCAGTTCCACAAAGCAGAAGCCTGTTAAAATACTTACTACAGCAACAAATGTGTATTAATCCGCCAGAGAAAATAGTCCCCAAAAACAGCACCGTTATCCCCTGTTCAAATCACATTTACTGGAAACTACAGGGTCCAGCTGTTTTAGAAAGCCACTGAAAATGAAAACCACATATCTATGAACTGGTTTTAACGGTTTATGTCTTCACTAGACCAACAAGCTACTGGTTTAATTACAGTGCATCAGCTGTCTTCAGTCTTTTTCTTTTTTCAAACATCATAAAGATTATTTAATACATTCATATCATGAATATAACTATGACCTCTGTCCACACACACACACACACACACACACTCACCTGTCCCACTTTAGACAGCTTGAGCTCTCTTAAGATGTAGTCATGTGCCGCCGTCTCTCTGACATTACGAACTCGCATGGCTCCGTATTCCTTCAGAGCCGAAACATCAGGCCAGTACTTCACACACTTACTCTGCAGACACACAACAACAACACACACTGTCACACACTTCCTCTGCTGCTGCTGTTTAATGAGCACAGCTGAAAATACATCAGACTTTTTTTCTTCACTTCCTTACAAACATGCATCAAAACAAGTGATAAGAACCAACGATCAGACTCTTTTTGTGCAGGTGATCTCCAACCTTTGTGGCATCATGTCAAAATGACGTCTTGTCATCGGTCGATCCACAGGAGAAAAATCATGTTAGTGTTCTTTTCATGTTGTGTTCACACAACACTGTAGGGAAACATAGAACGATGATTCATCTGAGGATTTTCACCTGTTTCTACTGATTCACTGTTTACTGCAGACCTGCACTGAGGACATGATCAATAATCACAGTTATTGATTGTTTAACAGTAAAATGTTCAACCTCTGATAAACATCTCTCTCTCAAATTGAATCAAAGGCAACTGGACTTGTATTTGTCTGTGGAAGACGTTTCGCCTCTTATCCAAGCGGCTTCATCAGTTCTTATGCATCAGTCTCTCTGCACTAGTCTGATTGTTTTGAGAAGCAAAACCCTTTATTTTTTGTGACCCCAGCAACTAGCCGGAACTACTTTCTTCAACACCAAAGCCTGGCCAGAACTCTGCTCACGGGACACAGTAGGGGAAAAGTCACTGTTGATGCAGGACACTGCTGATGGTGACGTCAGACAACTTCATGTCAAAAAATCCTAACTATCCCTTTAAATTACAGTTTAGCATCGTTTTGCTCACCTTCCCTCTCTCCACCTCTTTGGTCGTCATGACGATGACTCGAGAGTTTTCCTGAAACACCATCCTCCAGAAGTCACTGATGGTGTTCTGCAGACAGCCCTGAGTGGCAATGTAGCTCTTCTTCACCTTGGTGCTGTTGCACTTTGGATCCAGCTCCGGCTGCACGCATGCACATACACGCACATGGACAGTTAGCTGAGTGCTTCATACACATCAAAGAAACAAAAACAACAACAGTCATAACAGTCATAAAAAGAGAAACTGACCACACATGCTGGTCAATGAATCTAATTCAAACATCAACACATTATGTACAGAAAAAATCGTGAGTTTGAGTCCCCTGAGGATGAAGTGAGTTTACCATGACAGTGGATACTACCATGATGATATTGGCGTTGATGTAGTCGGAACCTGGCTCGTTCAGGTCGCCGTCATTCAGCACCACGCGCGTGTGGTCGACTGCAAACACACAGACACACAGGGCAGTGAGTTGTCTTTAAAACCCCCTCAGCTGATCTGTGATCTGTTACACTGAGCGGCAGTGAGAGTGTCTCACATGGAAGGATGTTCTTGTATCTGTTCTTGTTTTTGTTCTCGGCTCTCTGGCCTTCTTTACGGCTGTACAGCAGTTTACACTCCTGCTGCTGCAACGTCTGGATGAGAGACAGAAACAGAGAGAGAGGTTCACATTTCGAACAAGACCTCGATCTGATCTTAATGTGTCAGGAAGTCATTAGAGATACACTGTGTAGACTAAGGAAGCAGGTGACTGAAACAAGCAGCTTTTAACTGCTGGAGTCAGGATGATCACACTCGCCTGTGTCTCACTCTGCTTCAGGACATTTGCAGGAAGTAGAGCCTCAACTTTTCCACTGTAGAGAAGCTGCTGAGCAGCGTCTCATTCACAGTGAACTCCCAGTAAGTCCTCATCACAACATTAGCCTTTCTGCACAAATGCAAAACGACTAAATCGCTGACGACTGATCTAATCAAATGAACACAAACAGAGCCCAGATTTCTGTCATTTTGGCCGAAGAGTCAGAGTCAGCTTTCTGAAAGCTGCACATCCATTGTGATCACTCACCCAGTGCTGTTACAGAGAGACCGAGACTGCAGTTTTCAGGCTGACACTCGTATTTATTCTATCCATTACAATTTATGATCTAATAGCTGATAATAATTACCTTCGCTACCTATAACATACACAAAAAACATTTTGATATTTTTGCACATTTTTGAAAGTTGCATTGGTCTGAACATTTTAGAGATGAAAAATAAACTTTGTTATTTCAAAAAATATTGACGAGTTTTTCACTGTGTCTCCTGTGAAAATAATTCAACATGAATAAAAATTTGAAAAATGATTTTCCTTTTTTTTTCATTTCTTAAAGTCTCATCCAGGGCCTGTCTTTGTGCCTCAGGTCAGATAATGAAGATATTAATTCACTGTAGAAAAACAGCTGCGGCCTTTACATTAATCTGATCACATTCAACACAAACAGAAAATGTTACACATTCAACCTCACTGACTTTCACACAAAAGTGACTCTGGAGCTCATCGAGTTTCCATCATAATTATCTAAAAGCTTCTTGTCTAGCTTCTCATCTGAAAGAGGCCTTAGTTCAGAGTGTGAGAAAAGACACAAACTAAATAGTTTGGTCCATAAAATGATGGAAACACAAAGAACCACTCACCTCAAATTCTTCCCAGAAACCCTGTTTGACTTTGTCTGTGGCCTCGGCCAGTTTGCTTAGCTCCCTCACTCGACTCTCGATCTCTGCTGCGTTAATGCGAGTAGTGTTCAGAGGCTGCAGAGGAGAATGGGTCGGGCCAGAATATTAGAGTCAGAAAAGAACAAGCCTTCACTTCCTGCTGGGAAAACAAGAGATGGAAGATGTGATGTAATGTACCTGTTTGAGCTGAAGCACGGTGCCCAGAGTTTCCACCATTGGGTTCTTTTTGTAGTGCTCAACCAAGTCGGTGAGGGAGTCGAACTTCTCACCTCCGCCGACGTCGTACTTCAGGTCGTGCTGCGGGAGAAACAAGAGTCACATTATGTACTGATATAACATTCTTCAGGATTAGAGTGTTCTTGTTTGTTCATCACAGACAAATGCACCTCTGTAACAGCAGCCAGTAAAGGCACGCCACCACATGACACCTGGTGATGCTTCTGATGAAGACGGATGACAGCCGTCAAAACGCGTAAAGGTAAAAAAGGAAACCTTCATTTGTCTGTGATGGTCAAACAAGAGCATCAGAGTCACATGAACAGCGAGGATGACAGAGCCTCAGCCTCAAGACACAGAGAGACGTTTACAGGGACGGAGACAATACAAAGAGGACAGAGACGCTACATAGAGGACAGAGTTAAATGCAGCTGGCTGGATATTGTTGGACTCTTGCTCTTTATTCATTAATTACTCTTTGTTGTAAAGTCTTTTTGTTCCAGTTTTTCCAATGCACCCATTTGTCGGTGGTGCCAGGTAAGATAAGATTGTATGACTTTGTCTGGTGCATCCTCGGTTACCATGGTGATAAAAACTCAGGCAGGATCTAACACTGGAAAGATAAGCCTTGAGGATGTCTTTATAACCCACTAATCTGCTTCATGGGTCCTCTGACCCCTGAGCCCAGGTAGAGAGCTTCACACCTTCCAAGCAAAAACATCTGGACGGTTGCAGGGACACACATCTGCACCACCTTCACATCAAGTGTTGATATCTCTGTTCAGCTGAGGAGCTCTGGACTTTCTGTGCACATCAGCAGCACTAACAGCTGTAACAGGAGGTCACAGTGTGTTCACCTTGCAGCAGATCATGACGTGAGTGACTTTAGGTTTGCTGTCACTGCTGTCTGTCTTGTCATCTCCTGTACGAACTGACAAGACAAAGTCCCCCGGGTGGCTCTGGCTCTCTCTCACCAGGAAGCTGCCGTTCTTCCCTTTCTCCGTCAGCAGCTTCTCGGCCTCTCGGCCCGACAAGTGTCCGTGGAACCACCTGGAGAAAACACAGTACAAAACAATTTAAAAAGGAAAACACCAAAAAAACAAAAAACAAAAACACTCTTCTGATTGGCACCAATCACAGTCTGGGGTTGAAATTTAGAATCTGAAGTATTGTCCTATACTCGACTGTCTTAACTGGACATAACAAAACATCTGATGATTCATATAAGCTTGCATCTTATTTTTTTTATTGTCTTCACTTCCTTTGTTTACATGAATAACTCAATGATGTTTATTGTTTTCAAACTAAAAACAAACAACAACTTGAGCTGAAATTCAAAAACAGAAAAGTACCAATCTACATTTTGTCTTGTTTTCTCTTTAAACCTGAAACACATCGTCAGGTCACAGGACAGTTCATCCAAGCCTGATGCGATCTCATTTCATCATGTCACTGGTGGAGAAACAACACAAACCCCAAACACAGTTTTTCTTGCGTTCACACAGCTCAGATTCACCCTGATACCAAGACCTGGTCCCAGTGTGAGCCAGACCTCGTTCCCCTGAAGCTTCTGTGTTGTGTGTGTTGAATGTGTCTTATTATCAGGGCAAAGACAAAGTGAACAAGTGCAGCGAGAACACAGTTCACACAGTGTCAAAGTTTAACGCCACAGTCGGCCACTTGGAAAGAACGTTGTCATCTTCACAGCAGCTCTGGTTAATGTGATGAAGTGTGTAATCAGTGGAGGAGCCCGAGTGTGTATTTTCAACTAAATTTGAAATGATCACAAATACTGGTTACTCCCATGAGGCTGAAAGCAGCTCTGTTTAACACACACTGAGGCTTTATTCTCACAATCTACAACACTCTCAGCTGTTGCTTTATTAGGTGCCATCTCAGCCTCACACAGCAGCTCCACAAAGCGCTTTTTCTCTTGATAAAACCTTTTTCCTTTGGCCAATATTGGATTTTAATATGGTGCTGTTATTTTTGAATGTAACTAAATATTCAATAAAACACAACAGATGGAGATTTTGTGGTGTCCTCTCTCACCTCTCTGATGTGGGGTCAGCACAGTTGAGCGGATACTTGAGCTCGATCACGTCTCCGTTCTTCTCCTTCAGTTGCCCATGATGCTCCATGTAATACTGCACCAGTTCTGCAAGAGTGGCAAACTTCTCCCCGCCGTACAGGTCGTAGTAGTCACCTGTGTTCTGGATCTTAATGTGAGTGACGGCTCCATTTCTCCTGCACAGGAAAGACAAACACACCATCATGTAGAGAAAGAGGTTTCCAACTGAGGAATCATCATCAGGACAAAATAGTTCAGTTAAATAAAATATCAGTGTCCCATTGTAAATACATTAGATTCTACTGTATTCAGGGTTTATTTTAACTTTGGGTCTAAATCCTTCAATGCTGCAGACTCATGAGTTCACATCATAATTTGGTTTTATTTAGGATTAATAGTTGACATTAGTTGATGTTATGTGACTGCTTGTGTGTGTCTGCTTTCACAGTCTTCTGTCATGTATGTTATTACCAAAAGGTAAATTAGCTACAACTAGAAGTCCCATATACACTGCATCAGTAGCATTTTAATTACGTGTAAATGTACCTTCACAAACTGTCCCTGGTAAATATACTCATAAATAAATAGTTGATCCACAGAAACATTACGGAAAATGGATTCAAACCATAGTAAATAGAATAGAATAGAAAATACTTTATTGATCCCCAAAGGGAAATACATTTGTCTACTAGCTTATCTACCCAATACTACAAATACAAATAATAATCAATACTATACAAATACAATACAAATAATAATCAAATACAGCAACAAGAAGAAGTTCATTAAGGAACAGTTAAACTTATACTGATCTGATTCTATGGCATTTACTGCTTGACTCACATAAATGTCACATATTTACACTGTTGGTTGATCAGCTGTCGCTCTGAACTGAATACAAACAAAACAAGCATCACCACAACATCTGCTTAATCAATAATGAAACTCTGTGTTTGTGTCCTGCAGCTCCTCTACTGCAGAGTGCATGCAGGATGATTAAAAAGAGTGAAGTGTTTAACAGTTTAACACCACATCATGTGCACCAACAACAACACGAGCACCATCTCTGTCAATAAAATAAACTGTGAAAACATTAAAGCAGCAGAGCGATGACTCTGAGACTCAATGTCAGCTAATTTTGAAGGAAACCGCCGCTTTTTCATGACACAAACCAGAGAGACGGTGGCGGTGGCGGTCGCTGTGCCGCTGACTCACTGTAGGTGACCACCATTATCTTGGAAAAATAGAAAAGGAGAAGTTGTGGCAGGTCTGAGGTTGAGCAGCATGTAGCCTTGGATGACTTCTGGTCAAGTTTGGCAAGAAGTGGCTCATAAAGAGACAGACGAGCTGCTTCGAATCTTCCCTGTGGAAACGTCCCTGTTTCCATCTGAGGAGCCTGACATGTTTTGTTTCCATAGGAAGTAAATATGGTGCGAGATGAGAGGTTAAAATATCAGACTGTTACAGAAATACCACTGGCTGCATCAGCTGAATGCAGTTAATGATACTTCATCTAAAAAATGTATGACTCGACAGGCCCTTAGATAAAAACCACTAACTTCTTTTACTATTAAAAGTTTGGTCATCTCTCTGGATGAAGTTTCCCTCTGAATAAGGAGCAGAGTTTGAGTGGGAACCTTTCTTTTTTAACTTTATTTCACAGTGTGAGCATCACATCACCTTTAAAGTTGCACTGAATGATTTTTCAGGCAGAAGAACAAACTTGAAACACAAGAAGTGAGAAAACTGATGTTTGTTTTTACTCAGAACTTTACATTTCTGAGTGGTAAATATTTTCATCTGATAACTGCATGTGCAATTATTTCTCTCCTTTTAGCTCTGGTTTGGTCTCCCCCAGCTTTAACTACCATCTGGTGACTCTCTAACTTCGATCTCTGCAGGTAATGGAGACCAGGTTCATCACAGCTCTTGTGTTGATGACAGAAACTCATTGTTGTGGGTTTGACAAGAACAAGGGGCTGAAATATAACAGTCATTTAAACCTACTTTTCATATTTTCAAGTATTGATCAGTCCATCTTTAAAGCTTCAGTTGGTTAACAGTTATTTAATCATATTTGCTGGAATTATCACTATATTCTGATAGTAGTACATGAAATGGGTAATTTAGGACAAAATCCAGAGGTTCGATCGATCATTTTATCATTTAGAAATTTCCAAACAAGTTGCGGACTTTAATTTCATTTTCATGCACTTACCCACTGTAGCTTTAAGTAAAGTGAGCAACACACTGAAGTCCTATGACAAAGTGTCAATGCGTTTACATGGACTTGAGTATCCTGGTTATAAGCAATATCCCGTTCATGATCATTTGGGATACTGTGTTTACATGCACACAGAGAAACCTGGATATTAATATCCCTGTTTACATGACAAATACCAGTATCTCGGTTTCTGATCACTGCATCTTATTAGCGCAGTCGCCTGAGGTGTTTATGTAACACAAACCACTGCAATTTTGAAATCTGCTCTTACGGGTTTGGCGCTGTTAAACGCTGAATGCGTTGCAAGTACAGCTCATTCATCTTATATTTAGTAATGGGGTGTGAGTGACAACGGATGTCCTCACCTCTGAACTCTGTCTGCCTGACACTGCCACCATGAAGGATGAGGGAGAGGTGGATGAAAACATGCAACCGTGAACGGTGATACAGGATCCTGTTAGTGGAGTTTATGGATTCCGAATGGAGGTCATCTTTAGTCGACTGTGACACGTGTGACATATGACGTGTGTTTTTTTCATTGGCCACGCCTGCGCAGATAGTCGCAGCTATCAGAAACCAGGATAAGTTGTATACATGCCACAGTATCCCGCCTTCTTTCTGAGTTCTCTGGGTAGCAAAACAGGGTTTCTCAAAACTGGGATACTGGCATATCCGGGTTTCTGAAATTGGGATATGATGCTTCCATGCACAAACACAGAAACGGGATACTCAAAAACCCAACCATAACCAGGATACTTAAGTCCATGTAAATGCACTGAGTGTGTGTCTGCAATGAGTAAGAGAGCCACATCACGGGCCTGACATTTCCATTGGTGCACAGGCTTTTTTGTCTTGTTTCCTACAGTGAACAAAATTTCTCTTTCCATATGAGGCACGTGTCCTGGTCTTAGCTTGCAAAAAATGCATAAATGGTAATCTATGCATTATTTATTTCATTTACGGCTGATTTTCTGATAATCGCGATCACACAAGGCAACAGAGCAACCATCTTGATATAAATGAACACTCTTTGGCACATCCTGTGATGGGGCAGGAGTCTCCTATTGGACACGGATGTTTGAGGCAGGACTGCTCTGCTTCTGGGTGAGCTACAGACACACCAAAAGAATTACTTTGCGATCATTTGGCGTTCCGGAGAGAAACGCTAAAGAGTAAAACAATACTCTAGCCATTGTATATGATGGCAGTGACCTCAGAGGGTTAATTAAAAAAAAAAAAAAAAGAGTTCACATCCAATCCAGGTTTTAATCCTGAGAGCAGGTTTAATAAAGTCTGACTCTAATCCTGAACTCCAACTCCAGCTTGTGCATGAGAAATCTAAAACACCAATTTGAAGGGCATCAGTATCATAAGTGGTAAATACAGAGCAGAGCGTCAATTTGAATCAGGACAACGTGTCTTTAAAACGAGCAGCTGCAACAGTGAGAGAGTCTGGGTCAATAAGTTAAAAGTGGGACATTTTTTTCAGCATCATCCACCAGAGAAAACACATTACATTCATTGAGGACATAAACATCCACTGAATAAAGTGCTGGAGTCCACTGTGGGTTACATGTTCGAATAAACTGATTCAGGTTGAATCTATTGTGGAAAAAGTTCTGCTGCAGCCGAGGATGAAAATATAGCTCAAACAGATAAAATACAGGTTTATTTATAGATCTGAGTGTAAACTCTGTCTGATCCAGCAACAGCCTCATGCTGTTACTGAAATTCAGGCTTGAACGTGTTGAGGTTTTGACACAGTATTTTAATGTGTCCTGTGGTTTGTGCTGCAGCTTTGTTCACTCACCGCACTGACAGGGTGAAGTCTCCTGGGTTACTCTTACTGGGCCGGGCTAAAAAGCTGCCGTCCACGCCACGAGTCAGCAGCAAGTTCTCAGCCTCCACACCTGTGATGTTTGGGTGAAACCACCTGGGAGAGAAGGAAAACATCTATTATATCACACACTACGCTCACTACATCTTTTCATTTGAGTGTCCACGTGATGCTTTCTGACAATCCAACAATGCACTGGATTTTATGCATTTGCATCGACATCCTTCTACTTTAACTCTATTGTCCACATGCATAAATCTCTTTCATAGCCAGGAAATGCATGTAATAAAGGTATGAACATCAGCTCCTGTACACACACCAACATCAGTCAGCTATGGCGATAACAAGGATGGAGTGACTGTGATCAATGATGACGTGTGTTTGCAATCTCAAATTACTGTTTGTTTGATGAGCACCGACATTCACAAGTGACCAGATATGAATGCAGACGCAGTTACTGTGTCGCAATGGTAAAGTTTTGGTATTAAATAAACTCCTTCTTTCTCTGTTACCCTAACTCTCCCATTATTTTTCCAGGACTAACTCTTTGGTCCATGACTCATGTCTCTGTTGTGTCACCAAACATCTGCACATCAGGTCTTCAGCCTTGACTGCTTCTTCTTCTCTTGGCATTTTACATCTTCTCCATTTCTGTGAGTATTATACTTCACTTCTGTCCCTTGTGTTTCTTCATGTTTCACTTCTTAACCATCACACAAACATACAGGAGTCCTGAAATGGCCGCTCTTGGGGACAGAAGATGCTGAGAAATCCTGAACTCACAGAAGAACTGTGTGACAGGTTCTACGAGGAGCTGGAAGAACCTAAAACCACCAAGTATTTGGAAAACAATTTACAGCATAAAAGAGAAGTAGTGTAAATACTTGTTACTGCCGTTTGAGGTTTAACTGAAGCGTTCTCACTTAGTTTTTCCCACGTTCACTTTTTCTCAACATCTTCTCCTCAATACAGAACATTCACATTATACGGTCAATACGTGTTTCTTTCTATCATTTTTACTGTATTTGGATAATTTATCATCCCTGTATAGAATGTATTCAAAACATGTGCCAAATTTGAAAAATAGCTTAATATTATTTATGTATGATGGAAGGGATTTTACATGTTTTACGACTAGTCTGATCCAGTTTTTCCACATCTAATGAAATGCTACATAATTGTACTTGTAATGTTTTTCTGTAGTTATTTTCTACATCTGTCTCTGTCCTGGAGTAAGGACTCCTCTTCTTCTTTCCCCTGTTAAAGTTTTTTTTGTTTTGTTTTTTTTCCAAATCAAAGCTCAGTGAACAGAGATCGTCTCTAGCTCCTCTGAGACCAGTCTGTTATTGTGTACTTTGCAAATACAACTGATGCACTCGGTGGTCGTTACAATCTCATGGGGGTTTAACAGCAGGTCCTATCACAACAAACCAGCCCTGTTTTTAAGACAACAACAGTTGTGTTGGGTTTCCATCGAGTGTAGCTAGTCTCTACTTTAGCCACTGCTAATTGAGGTCACAGGAGGGTTAATTGAAGTAGAATCACAGGTTTGATATCAGATGTATCATCAACAGTGTTTACCAAACATCCTCAGACTGGGCTCTAAGTTGCCGGTGTGTGCTAAATGAAGCCGTGAATAGCTAGTTACTGCTCTGCCATCACTTTTCTTTCCAGAAACGTCGGCACAATCAGCCGCTGTGCGCCGACACACAAACGTCCCAACAGCTGAGTTTGGTTAAAGATGGCTCGGCTCACATTTCCAGTAGACATTGTTTTCCAGGACTTACCTCCGAGATGTCATTTTTTCGTTCCTCACTTCCTCGCTGGCAGTTAGCGGTAGCTTCAACTAGCTGGCTAACGTTTCCGCCCGATCTGCGTCGTTCACAGGCTGAAGTGCTTCATCGGTTCACCTCCGGTCAAAACGGGCACCGAAATCCGGGCATCCACACACAGTTTTAACGACGGGCGTTCACAAAAAAAAAAAAAAATAAAAAATAAAACATAAAGTCTTTAGGCCTCGGCCCCGGAGACTTCACCGCAACTCGATTAGTGGATGTCTTCTTCTCCTTCTTCTTCTTTTTCTTCTTCGTTTCAGTGGCGAATTGCAGCCAAACGGAGCATTATCGCCACTGAGTGGTGAGTCGGTGTAATTACTGGACGTCAGCGAACACGCGCCAATTTCCTCTCCGCTCTTCGCTGGCGCTTCGCCCTCCGTTGAAGCCACAGAGCTCAGCGTGATATAAATTAGACGAGAAGAAGAGACTCCCGTCGCTTTCTCTTTGTCCGTGGTTATTAGGAGCTTAATGAAACTTTAGTAGTGTAGTTAGTTTATTATAGTTTATCTAATCTATCTAATTTTGTCCTTATAGTGTAGGATAAAGACTTTTCCAGTTTGTATATTTATTGGACATTTGTTTATTGGCATCTTTATCTTTTATTCATCTTTATAACCCACTTGATACTCTCTATTCTTTGCTGAGGGAACAGTTGTAATTCAACGCACTTTTCTCTTTGATAAATATAGATGGTATTTGCATTCCTAGGAAAAATGCATTTGTCCATTCATCTCATTACTACTACTACTGATGCTACTACAACTACAACTACTACTACAAATAATAATAATAAAAAAAAAAATAATAATAAATACTTATAATTAAATGTATGACTCTTGACGAACATTAAGGTGCTAATTATAAGCTGTATTTTTTTTTTTTTTATCAGCATCCGCGCTCTCTGAAGTTTGTCCCTCGCCGGCTGCAGTTAATCCGTACGTGGCAGTCGCAGAGAGATATACTGCAGCCGAAGCTGGAGTGGCCCCTCGCCCGCAACAATTCACTCATACAAACAGTCACCCTGCATTCCGGCAGGAGATAGTGCGACGGGGACACCGTTAATATCTTCATACTCACAGTGACGGTCGCTTTGTAATATTTGAAACATGTTTACCTTGTCGGAGCTGGTTGTCTTGCTGGCCGTCCTGTCTGCCACCGCGTCCGGCTACTTCGTTAGCATAGACGCCCATGCCGAGGAGTGCTTCTACGAGCGGGTCAATTCCGGCACCAAAATGGGCCTCATGTTTGAGGTAGCCGAAGGAGGCTTCTTGGACATCGACGTCGAGGTGAGATATCACCAGCTTCACTGGGATCATAAACCAGCTTTGTAACATAATTAGATCAAATGCCTTTGCAACTGAACATATCTGGTGCTACTGAAGGCCTGTGCTAACTGTTAGCTGCTAGCTGTTAACTGCCTGCGTAACGTCAAGTGAAACTAGTCAGGTGCTTGTGGGTTTGTGACGTGTAAAACACTGTAATGATTGTAATTTCTGGATAAAATGTTACAGAAACAGTATATTGTGAGGTTTATGCTGTGGTGAGTATGAGTCAAACAGCTGAATTATTTACACTGATACAGGAAGTGTAGGGTTAGCATATGTCCGGTTAAGCTTTGCTAGCTAACCAAACAAGTAGCAAGATGTTTGAGTTAATTAACAATGTTAAGGTGAATAATTTTTAATATTTTTTTGTTTTTCTCTCCGTGCAAACGTTATGTGTCTAAAAAGCTCTATTAAATGAATGTATCGCCCAGAGTTTTTCTACCATATGTTGCCAACAGTGTCCTAAGTGTTGTTGATGACCTATCCCAATGATGCCCCTCTGTTTTTGACACTTGTCTCTTCTCCAGATAACGGGGCCTGATGGGAAGCAGATTTATAAAGGTGACAGAGAGTCCAGTGGAAAGTACTCTGTGGCAGCACACATGGATGGGACCTACAAGTTCTGCTTCAGCAACAAGATGTCAACTATGACACCCAAGATTGTCATGTTCACTATTGATATTGGAGAGGCACCCAAAGGCCAGGACATGGAGACGGAAGGTAAACAGAGGGTTTATGTATGAAATATATTTCTCCAGAGGATCGTGTAGATTTGTTATTCTTTCTTACTGTATGTTGCTTTCAGTAATCTTATTTAATTTCTCCATTTCCTTCTTTATGACTTTACCATGAGCACTTTTCTCCTCTGTAGGTGGTGACAGCTGGGATGGTAGGGCTTACGGCAGGCTGTGACTTTTGAGTTTGCAATGCACTGCAGAGTTTTCTCTAACCAGTGTTGTTTCCATAGAAAAGAAAACTAATATGGTGCAGTACTAGTGTATGTAGCTGAGAAGCTGTGATGTTGCCTTGTTAAATGCCTTGATTATTTGCACAAAGAAAATGTATGATGTAAAAATCTCTGTGGTGATTGGACAGCATCACCTGTAACATGTCACAAGTGTTATGCATGTGTTGCATACCTCATGCATGTTTTTTCTATAGACAGTAACTGTGCTGTGAGTTGTTACTGATGGGTTAACGTTTGCCTTTTTCAGCCCATCAAAACAAGCTGGAGGAGATGATCAATGAGCTGGCTGTTGCCATGACAGCTGTAAAGCACGAGCAGGAGTACATGGAGGTCCGTGAGAGAATACACAGAGCTAGTAAGTCCTGCTCTCCAGTCAGAGCGTACACGCACATCCAATTCATCATTTGAATTTAAGTGTGCATGTTCACAATCCCTCTTTTCTTGTCCCTCCAGTCAACGACAACACAAACAGCAGAGTGGTCCTGTGGTCGTTCTTCGAGGCTCTGGTTCTGGTGGCCATGACACTCGGACAGATTTATTACCTGAAGAGATTTTTCGAAGTACGGCGAGTGGTGTAGAGCAATGAAATGATCCCTCCGTGTCCTCAACAGTTTTCTCCAACACCAAGACAGTTTATTTACACTCGGGAAATGAGCCTGGCAGTTTGAGTAAAAGCCCAAATATGATCAGATCTCCAGATGTTTTGTTGTCCTCTTACCTATTTAGTTCCTACTTTATTAATGTAATAATTGTTTTATTGGAAGGCGTGGCCAAAAAGTTCTGGGAGAGATATTTGTTTTCATTATTTTTATTTTTTTTTATTTTTAACTGATTTTTTTGTCAGATGGTGTTTGTTAATCACCTGCCAGTGCAGTTTTGTCTGTATGATAGAGTGCAGGGCTCATAATTTGAAGTAAAGGTAGTTGATAAATAAGGCTAAGGGATGCAGATCAGTGTATACACATGAGTGACGGGAGAAGTAAAATCTAAGCAGGATGCTTTACAAATGATGAAAAATGTTCAGACATGAAAACAAATTCCATTTGCTTGTTGTCTGAGATGCAGGGAGCTTTGTTTCCATTCATCCAAGCCAAGTCAGTGTGCTGTACATTCTATTAATACTCTCAAACAACAACAACAACTTGCTGTCCTGATGATGAATATCTCTAAATAACCTGAAGGATTGAAATAGCAGCTGGTCTTTAAGGGAAACTGTGCAGCATTGAGCTCCTTCTGTTGATCCATCCACAGAGAGCTTCATTCGTCATCGTCATCTTCTGGAAATCAGCTCGACTCCCTGTGTGGTTACACTTAAAAATGGTGCAGAGTACAAGTGTTGACTTAATGCTCAAACACTTAAACTATAAACCTTTGACTTGGCAGCAAAGAGTTGACAAGGATTTGATTTGACCTGAAGCAATTCGGGTGTAAGTCCAGAGTGTAGACGGATACTGAAATACATGTTACATGTCAACTGAGGCTGTCTGGGGAGGGGGGTCTGACACTTAATGACTGCTGTGTGCTTTAGTTGCTTCTTCTATAGTTGGGTTGTCGGGGTTGGGTATTTTAAATTATCCAATTGTATATGAATTTCTATTGTTTGCTTTTTTCCTCCTGGAGGACATCCAGTGATGTGCGGCTTTGGATGATGCCTTTCAAATTAATTCACAAGATAAAAAGTAAAAAAAAAAGAAAAAAAAAAAAAAAGAAAGTAGCTTAACATCCAGCACACGGCTACAGCGTGGAGGGCCTTAGTTGTTGTTGCATGTTTCTGAATCTGCCCTGGTTTTGTACTTAAAAAAAACAAAACAATTTTTGAGCTCAGGCAGGTGAACTGCTCTGTACACTGTCTCATTTTCTCATTTCAAGAAAATCTGATAAGTGGATCTGTACAAATGTAGAATGGCTGTCTGTGGAAAATGCCCCAGGTTTCATAATAAAGCCACTATTCTGTACAATTACTCAGGTGTCTTTGTTAACAAGAGAGAAAAGGTCCCAGCATGATCCGTCACATCGATGGCTCATGTTGTTCAAGTCAGTCAGGGTTCAGGGCCTGAGAGGCGGAAGGGAATTTGGTCCTTGCGTCTGTATCCTGGTCCTTCTCTTTGCTGTGTCCCTGGCCTTAGGGGGTTAGGGGGGTTAATGGTTATTGTTAATGGCGGAGTTCCAGTCCAGTCTCTTACAGACCATAGACTGTATATGAGTTAGGGTCGTTCATGTGAAGTGTGTGAGAGTCCCATTGTCACATCATCAAGCCAGTTTATGTCCTGATCTTGGCCCTGTCCCATTCCTATCACAGCAGCTAGAACCTTTCAGGCTCTCAGACTCACTGACTTACAGCTGACATTGTTCAAGTGTAGGGTTCTCTAAAAATGTGTAAAAGTATTATTTTTTTTTATCATTTTATTTTACTGGGATTCTATCATCTTATTGATGGTAAAAGTATGCAGATTCCCCCTTTATATTGCTTCTAGAGGACGGAGTAGAATAGGACTTCATATCCCGGAGTCCTTTGGGTCTTTCCAGTTTTTGCAATATCATGTTTAAATTAATACTGTTTATATATTAAATCTGTATTTCATGTATTATATTGTTTAAAAATATTCTATGGTCTTTGGAAATGATAAAGCTTAAGTTTTTCCTGTTTAATAAAACCTATTGTGTTTTCCATGAGAGGAAGTATCCCAGAGTTCCCGGGACAGGAGTAGAGCAGGTTGTGTTTTCCTTGGGAGAGAGAAAGAAGTCAATTTTTGGAGACTCGAACTTAAGGTTGGCCCAGATATTGCACTGCCCAGAGAAACTTAATCGGTCAGAGTACTCTTTTCACGTATCTCAGTCGATTGCCTGTAGTCTACATGACGGTGAAGTTTTTTTCCCGAGCTGCAACAGCATGGTCTCCATCACTAGCTCCAACATTAGCCATGTTGTGAGTTAGCTCAGTGGCAGAGAACTAGACTGGTTCATCACCAGGACACGAGGAAGTCTCCACATGACCTTCGTGCGGGCCTAACTCTAACCCTAACCCCCACCAGAGTTGTTTTCTAAGAGGACGATGCGTCTATTGCTGTGGTTAAGTGCAAATGAGTCTATAATCTTCTGGAGATCCAGGGCCTTGGTTCGTTCTGCGTGTATGGACAGGCAGACCAGGTTGCTGAGTCGAGGGTTTGCCATCCTGTTCCTCAGGTAGGTTTTTACGCGCTTGCAAGCAGGAAAAACTGTGCTCACATGAAGCGGAGGTTACAGGCAGTGTAACAGATATGCGCAAAAGTTTATATATGTCCTCAAAGGAGTCTTTGAAAGGTTTAAGCATGGACAGAAATTCCAGTGTGCTGCTGACTGCTTCACCTTGTTCCTTTTTTCTCTCCAAGAGCCAGCGCATTTGGTGCACCTCAGCCAGCAGGTCATCCTTTTTGATCCCATACAACTGTGCCATGGGCTCAAGGCTCTCCTTTTCGAGGAATGTGGCATTTTTGGGGTTGAGGGCTGACGTGCCCATGAGAACTGCACCTGCTTCTGTTGAAAACCATCGTGTCATTTCATTCACTAGTTGGTCAATGACAGGGTAGAATGAGGATGTTCAGAGTCCATCCAGAGAGGACATGGATGGATGTTTTGTTTTAGTTGGAGCTTCAACTACATAGTCCTGCAGGTGGTGAGGCTGTTGGGATTGTCTCTTTTCTTGTGGGAGCTGCAGTGGTTTTGCGACACCGACTTTGGCGCACAGGACCTCAACCTTGCTCCATATGGCTCTCCAAGAGTCCTCTGTGCGCTTTGTAGAGTGTCAGACATGAACTTTGCTGTACGAAAAAGATCCTCAAACAGAATGAGGTGGAGGATGAATTCAGCATCAATGAGTGAGAGTAATGATCACGCGTCAGTGGCTCTGCGTGGATTTGGTTGCGCTTTAATGTCATTTAAGGTTGCAATGATGGCGGGTAACATTTTTGGACTGCCCACAGCAAGTAGCACTGGCAGGACCAGCGCGTCAGACAATTTTTTAAATTCAATTGGCTGCTGAGAAGGCTCAATTTCCCTTTGCTTTTTAATGAAATGGGCATGGACAAACGAGCCTGAGAAAAACTTGTACATGTCTTGCACAATAACAAAAGAAATCCCCCGCTGGCTTCACGTTTCTGACACAATCCACCAAAAAAAGATTGAGGCGGTGTGCATGACAATGAATGTATATTGCTTGAGGGACCTCTTCTCTGAATTTCTCTTGGACCCCGTTGTGAACCCTGGACATTACTGCAGCGCCGTCGTAGCACTGAGCAATACAGGCAGTATGATCAATGTTACATTTACTGAGTGTGTCTTTGGTCGTAGCAAAAAGTGACTGTGCATCTAAACCATCAGCTGGCATGAAATGGAGAAATTCTTCCTCAACTTTTTTATTTTTCAGGTAGCGCACCACGACAGACACATTTTGTATTTCACCACTTATTTTCACTTCACTACTTACTTTCACACCACACCACACCACCACTTATCTCATCTCTAATCATATTTGCCATGATGTCCAGGATTTCATTCTGTATATCATGATGCGTGTACTTCACATTTCTTGGATTATCTGATATTTTCTGTGCAACTGTTTTGTCAAATTTGCCTATTATCTGTAATAGTTTGAGGAAATTTCCCTGGTTGACAGTCGTGTCATCCTCTGTGTCTCCTCTCTGTGAAAGTCCCTGGTATGCAGTGAAACGCAATGACTACAACTGCTCTCATATACTTTCTATTCTGACTATTTTTGCATGCCCATCACTCAGAGCATTGCATATTGTTGAGCCAGACTCTTTCTGAATAGTCCACTCATTCCACACTGCCATAGCATATTTATGCTCCACACTAGCATTGTGTTTCTTGAATGAACTTGTCACTTTCTTCCAATTCTGGTAGCCATTGTGACTAAATGCTGCCTTCTCTCCGTGGTTTCCTGGGCATTGAAAGTGGTGGCAGGCAAAGCAGAAAACACGATCCTTTGAAATAGAATATTCCAGCCATTTGTAATCCTCATACCATCTACGATTGAAGTAGCAATCCTGGTGTCCAACTTTTGAGGCCGGATAACGCTGGAGAAGATGCTGCCTTGGTTCATCAACAGGTGACTGGCTTACATCAGAGGGAGCGGTACCTGTGTCAGCAGTGCAGGTAGGGCCTGTAGAGCAGCTTGCAGTGATGGACTGCTCTGGTGCTGCTTCATGTTCTGGCTCAGCAGTTCCTCCTTCAGAACCATTTTCGATTTACCTTCTCCTTCATCTTCTTCTACCACTCTTTTTTTCTTTATAACGAAACGATCCATATTGCAGGCAGCGGACTAGGTATCCTAGCCGAACGCGCGTGTATCCATGGGGACAAAACACACCCCCCTGTCCCCTCACACACACACACACACACACACATAGGCTACACTAATCAATGGGAAACAGGCAAGCAGGGATGGATTGGAACTCGTGAACTTTTTAATGTTTTTTTTTTTTAACTTAAAATATATATTAAAATATAAAATGAAATGGTTGAAATTATTTTTAACTTAACATATACATGCATTAAAATATGAAATAAAATTCTTGAGGGGTTTAACTTGGGCTAAACAGATTTTTGAAATGGCTATAGCACCCCCTAGCCCTGGTGTGGAGCCGTCCACGATCTGGTCCTCCTCTCTCCTTCCTATAATCACCAATTATTCTATATCTGCTGTTAGATTAATTAGAACTACTAAAAGGAATTTTCAACAGGGGATTGAACATTCTCAGGTGCTCCAGAACCATAGGATCATTGCAATTAGAAAAAACGGGAATTTGCAGGATTTTTTAGTGAGAGCCCAACTTAAACCGCTGAGGAACCCTAAGTCCACAGGACAGGGGGAATTTTTCAAGCACCGCCTCTGGGTGTGCAATAGACACAATAATAATGTTTTTAAAACACAACTAGGAACCATCCTTGGCACTAGCAACTGTGTTTATTTAATTTTTGTACCATTTGTGAGATACAGTATGTTGGTGAGACGGGGAACACAATTCAACCAGGTTTTATCAATATAAACATAACATTTTCAAACAACATGATACACACATCCCAGTCATACAGCACCCCACAACATGGATGGACAGCTTTGAAGGCCAGGGTCTGGGAGGGGAACCCATGTTGGTCTACACCACAGTGGAGGAGAG
>MU269995.1:1339274-1349274 GCA_021432705.1 Caranx ignobilis
TCTCTCCAATCCAGCAATTCTAATTGCCTCCAACCCATGATTTAAGAAATGCTTAACCAAAGGTGTGTCTAATTCTTTTTTGTTTTTAATATTGTATCGGTGTTGCATCATCCTTGTAGACAGAGTGTTTTTAGTTTCGCCTACATATTTAATTCCGCACTTAACACAGTAAATTACATAAACACAATTTTTGGATTTTGTACTAAATCCTTGCTGGATTCTGAATATTTTTTTATCCTGCTCATTCTTAATGAATTTTAATTTAGAAAACTGTTTTTCTAACATCTGTGACTTTTCCAGATGTAACGATGGCAATTTAGCCTGAACCAAAATATCTTTGAGATTTTTATTCCTCTTGTAAGCTGAAATAACCTTTGAATTAGGAAGAACTCCGGTGTGGCCTATGAACTCATCAAAATTATTCTTAATCTTGCCATTAAGAACCGTGCCGACTGATGAAAAGATAGATATAAAAGGAATCAAATTCTCTCCATCCTTTGCCTTCCTATCTAAGAAGGATCTAAGACAATGCCTCAGGAAACTCCTGGAATATCCTCTTTTCCTTAAGGCCTTAAACAAAGTACCCACTGCTTCCTTAAAATGTTCATTGAGGGTACAAATACGCTTAAATCTAAGCAATTGTGACTTCACTAACCCTTTAAAGGTATGTTTTGGGTGAAAACTATTTTTGTGTAGTAATGCATGAGTGTCAGTCTTTTTGAAAAACACTTTAATGTCTAATTTTGAAGTTTTTGAGAAATCTGGTCCTTTAAAAACCGTAGTGTCTAAAAAATCAATCGACTGCCTATTAATTTCAGTTTTCAACTTAATAGATGAGTCATGACTATTTAGGATGTTTACAAACTCCCAAAACTCCTGCTCAGATCCGGTCCAAACTCCCCAGATGTCATCAAGATAACGTAAATAATACTCTGGTTTTTTCTCACATTTTAAAAAAACTTCTCGCTCCCAATTAGCCATAAATATGTTAGCATACGCTGGGGCAAATTTCTTACCCATGGCTGTCCCTTTGACTTGCAAATAAAACTTGTTATCGAATACAAAATCATTACGTAATAAATTAATTTCCAGCAATTCCAATAATTCCTCATCGGGTCGTTTTGGATCCGGATTATCCTGAAAAATCTTCTTAACACAATTAATACCAGCTTGAATAGGAATATTTGTGTAAAGATTTTCCACATCCATCGAAAAGAAAAAGAATTCCGAAGGAACCTGTAAACTCCGAACAATTTCAACAAAATGATAGGTATCCTTCACGTACGCCGGATGTTTTACAGACAATGGGTTCAAAAAATAATCTAAAAACTCGGCCGTAAAATAAGTTTCACTCCCACAGTCTGAAACTATTGGCCTCCCCGGAGGGATCTCAAATGGGACCGTCCATTTGCTTGGATCCTTGTGGATTTTTGGAAGGATGTAAAACCTCCTTTCTCTTGGTTCTAAATTTCCAATCAAATATTGTTTTTGCTTTGCATTGATAAATTTTTTCTTTTTAAGTGTATTTATAATTCTATGGACTAATGGGATAGTGTCCCTATACATAGGTTTGTCCAATTTTTTGTAATATGTCTTATCATTCAGTTGTCGCTCGACCTCAAAGACATACTGTTCCCTGCTCAGGATTACAATCGCCGACCCTTTATCTGCAGGTTTAATAATTATGTGTTTAAGCCTTTTTAACTCCTGCAAGGCCTTAATTTCCTCTGATGAAATGTTCATTTTTTCTTTGACTAATTTATATTGTCTTTTAAAGGTTAGTTCATCCTGCTGAACCAGCTTCCTAACTTCCGGCGACACCAGATGCGATGGAGGTGTCCAATCAGAAGGTCCCATAAAAGGTAGGATTTTCTTCTTGGTTGGATTTTTATAATACGTAGCTAATTTGATTTTCCTGTGATAACTCTGTAAATCTAATTTAAATTGTGTTTTTTGGTTTTTACCAATACCCAATGTTGGAATAAAAGATAATCCCTTGATCAACAAGCTATGCTGTGGTCCTGTCAAATTAAAATTTTTTGCAAGAACCACCACATCTTGAGAAACAAAGGGCTGCTGTCCATCCTCCCCCTCTCGACCTAGATTTAGGGGGTGGTGGAGTTTAAAAATGACATCCAATGGTCAAACATGGCATCCGCCGTCTCCTCAGTCCAATGAATGTCATCCGCCTCCGTTTGAAATTTTTCTTCTGGCAACAGGGGAATGAAAGGCATATTCCTTTCAATGTGGTCGTTCAGGATCTGAAGATTCTCTTTTTCTTCTTCAGGAAGATCCGCTGAGAAGTTGATTAGAGGTATCCAAATCTCTGCATAAGGAAATTTCCTCTTAGTCGACCTTAGTGCTCCCTGTAAATTTTTCACCGTGGTCTCTCGTGATTTATTCCCCTGCTGTTCATTCCGAATGACAGAACCACCTTTTCCACCACCAAATTTGGAGGTGGTACAGTTTTCTCCATCAATGCCTGTCCATGCCGGAAATGACTCCCTGGAAAACTCTCTATTTGCAAATCCTTGTTAAAAAAATCCGGAAAGCTAGACAGGTTTGAGTCACCCACAATCAACCACTTCTTTTGCACCACTAAGTTCCAATCCGTGAGTTTCCGTTGTGTATTGTGGTGTCTCTTTACTCTGAATCTTTCTGGTTCTGGACCAGTAAAGTGGTCAAAGGAATCTTCAAAATTGTCCTCATCCGGGATGTTGACCCGATGAACCTGAACTCTAACTTCCCTCAAGGTCTGAGGAAGCTGCGTCTTTTTTCTTGCTTCCTCCCTCTCTTCTTCCTCCTGCAACTCATCAAAGAGAGCCTCCAATTGTGAGTGTGTAGGGGGAAGGACTGAAGATTCACGCTCCCTTACCTCCCTCACTCGTTGAGGCTCTTCCTCCTGCAGGACATCCTCCTCCGTTAGGACAGGTCTTTCTCCCCTACGCTGCCTAACACTCCTCTGCTCCCGAGGAGGGGGCAACACCGGATCCTGCTGATCCTCCTCCACTATTTGCTCCACTTCCTCGGTCATCGTAGCAACTGAATTCCCAAGCCTGGGTCGTTGCGGATCCTCCCTTCGAACTGTGACCTCGGTCTGTTGTGGAGCCTGAGCCTGTGTTGAAGCTCCAATATTGACCCTGGCTACTATCAAAGCCTCAGCATGGTCAATTACTTCCTGTGTGATCCGGGGCAGATTTCGTTTAGCCCACCGAATAGCCACTTCAAAGGCTTTCTTCCAATCAGGGGTCAAAAGACCTGAAAGTTCACCCAAAAGGTCCTCCAAGCCTGTCTCATAGTGCTCTGCTAAAATCAGGTAAGTGTTATGACCCCAGTTTTTAGCATTACCAGTGATCAAGTCCATCGTTCTTTGTGTGGGAGCAGCTGGTCTTATCATTCCAGACAAAAGCTCTACCATCCGAGAGATCATACGTGGCTCGGGCTTCCCCGGTTTTGGGGTCACATTTTGCAGATGATGGACCATCTTGATCACACCATGTAGCTTCCGAATCAACTTCCCCAATTGGGGGTCGGCAGGTTGTCTCCTAACCTCAGTCTCTCTGATCCCTGGAGATCTCCATCTCCAGGCTGTATTCGGTCTGGCCTGGCGAAGAACCGCTGCATAGGAGCGTGATTGAGGACCAGTATACCGAGAGGTTCCGGGGGGAGGCACTGGCTGGTCAGGATAGGGGAAAATCCCCTCCCTACGGAGAAGGCAGATGCCCGGTCCTTCCCTGCCCAGAACCTCCGGCCACTCCAGTCCCTTTGGGGTTGGCGGGTGCGCTGGCCTCTCCTGCCCCGCTGCACCAACGTCCACCCCTCATCCATGTTGTCTGTCTTATATTTGTATATGTTTTTTGTTATTTTTTATTTATTTTTTTCAAAAACGAAACCAAAAGTGACTTCCCCAAAAGGGGGTAAGAGAAAAAATGTTTATATAATCAAAAGATAAACAAAAAGCGCTTCCCAAAGTGGGAAGGAATAAAAAATCAAGTTTTTTAAACAAATATAAACTAAAAAAGCTTTCCAAAAGTGGAAAGTATAATGTATTTATATATTTATTTATTTATGTATTTATTCACTTATTTATTTATTTATTGAAACTAAAATCAAATGTTTTTATTTATAAAAAACAAAAAACGTGCCTCTAAACAACGTTTCGACAAAATCCTGTCTTCCTCAGGTAAAGGCACGTGTGTCTCCCTCGCTATAGCTCTAAAAAGTGAACCAAAAGCCTCAGAGGTGTTTCTATTTATACTCACTGTTATTTTTATGTTTTTATCGAATTTTAAAGTTTTTATCGAATATAAGGTTTTTTTAGCGAATATAAGGTTTTTTTTGGCGAATATAAGGATTAACCCTTTCTTTTCTGGATTTTTTTAACTAAAATTGACCTTTCCATGAACTAATTAGTTTTTAACCATAAAATAATGAAATAAAGATATTTTTTAAGGATTTTAATTATATAATAATAATAATAATGAACTTAATTTATTATCATAAAATAATATTAATTATATTTTTCTCTTTAGGTTTAGGCACCAATGCCAGAGATTAGGGTTAGAAGTCCAAGTTAAGTTTAGGCAATTACTCAAAGGTTAGGGTCAGGCAATAGTATAGATGGTTAGGGTTAGGATAAGACCATGATTAGGGTTAGTAAAGAAAAATATAAAAGGTTATGTTTAGGCAATAAAAGGTTATGTTTAGGCAAGAATTCTAAATTGAAAGGTTATGTTTAGGCAATAAAAGGTTATGTTTAGGCAATAATTCTAAATTAAAAGGTTATGTTTAGGCAATCATCCTAAATTCAAAGGTTGGGTTTAGGCAATGATTTAAATAGGTTAAGTTTAGGGTCAAATCATGATTAGTCGTCGTTGGGGTTTAAATCCAAAATAAATGGTTAAGTTTAGACTATAATCCTGTTTTGGTTAGGGTTAGGAAATAATCACCTAATTAAGTTTAATATATAATAATAAAATGATAGAAATTTTTCCATGAAATCTTCAAATGTCATGAAAAACTGACAATGATGAATTTGTTTGTCATAAAAAACTGACTTCAAGATGTCATGAAAAACTAACCATCATGAATTTTGAGTCATAAAAACCTGACTTTAAAATGTCATAAAAAACTGACCATCATAAAATTAGGGTGTCATAAAAAAACTGACAATAATCTACTTTGAGTCTTCCAAAATGACTGCATTAGACTATTTCTTAACATTTAAACCAAACGGTTCCCTAGAACCTAACCAAAAGATCCAACGCCTTTCTTTTTTCTTCCTTTCCCAATCCGACCAATCAATGTTTCTCTCCAATCCAGCAATTCTAATTGCCTCCAACCCATGATTTAAGAAATGCTTAACCAAAGGTGTGTCTAATTCTTTTTTGTTTTTAATATTGTATCGGTGTTGCATCATCCTTGTAGACAGAGTGTTTTTAGTTTCGCCTACATATTTAATTCCGCACTTAACACAGTAAATTACATAAACACAATTTTGGATTTTGTACTAAATCCTTGCTGGATTCTGAATATTTTTTTATCCTGCTCATTCTTAATGAATTTTAATTTAGAAAACTGTTTTTCTAACATCTGTGACTTTTCCAGATGTAACGATGGCAATTTAGCCTGAACCAAAATATCTTTGAGATTTTTATTCCTCTTGTAAGCTGAAATAACCTTTGAATTAGGAAGAACTCCGGTGTGGCCTATGAACTCATCAAAATTATTCTTAATCTTGCCATTAAGAACCGTGCCGACTGATGAAAAGATAGATATAAAAGGAATCAAATTCTCTCCATCCTTTGCCTTCCTATCTAAGAAGGATCTAAGACAATGCCTCAGGAAACTCCTGGAATATCCTCTTTTCCTTAAGGCCTTAAACAAAGTACCCACTGCTTCCTTAAAATGTTCATTGAGGGTACAAATACGCTTAAATCTAAGCAATTGTGACTTCACTAACCCTTTAAAGGTATGTTTTGGGTGAAAACTATTTTTGTGTAGTAATGCATGAGTGTCAGTCTTTTTGAAAAACACTTTAATGTCTAATTTTGAAGTTTTTGAGAAATCTGGTCCTTTAAAAACCGTAGTGTCTAAAAAATCAATCGACTGCCTATTAATTTCAGTTTTCAACTTAATAGATGAGTCATGACTATTTAGGATGTTTACAAACTCCCAAAACTCCTGCTCAGATCCGGTCCAAACTCCCCAGATGTCATCAAGATAACGTAAATAATACTCTGGTTTTTTCTCACATTTTAAAAAAACTTCTCGCTCCCAATTAGCCATAAATATGTTAGCATACGCTGGGGCAAATTTCTTACCCATGGCTGTCCCTTTGACTTGCAAATAAAACTTGTTATCGAATACAAAATCATTACGTAATAAATTAATTTCCAGCAATTCCAATAATTCCTCATCGGGTCGTTTTGGATCCGGATTATCCTGAAAAATCTTCTTAACACAATTAATACCAGCTTGAATAGGAATATTTGTGTAAAGATTTTCCACATCCATCGAAAAGAAAAAGAATTCCGAAGGAACCTGTAAACTCCGAACAATTTCAACAAAATGATAGGTATCCTTCACGTACGCCGGATGTTTTACAGACAATGGGTTCAAAAAATAATCTAAAAACTCGGCCGTAAAATAAGTTTCACTCCCACAGTCTGAAACTATTGGCCTCCCCGGAGGGATCTCAAATGGGACCGTCCATTTGCTTGGATCCTTGTGGATTTTTGGAAGGATGTAAAACCTCCTTTCTCTTGGTTCTAAATTTCCAATCAAATATTGTTTTTGCTTTGCATTGATAAATTTTTTCTTTTTAAGTGTATTTATAATTCTATGGACTAATGGGATAGTGTCCCTATACATAGGTTTGTCCAATTTTTTGTAATATGTCTTATCATTCAGTTGTCGCTCGACCTCAAAGACATACTGTTCCCTGCTCAGGATTACAATCGCCGACCCTTTATCTGCAGGTTTAATAATTATGTGTTTAAGCCTTTTTAACTCCTGCAAGGCCTTAATTTCCTCTGATGAAATGTTCATTTTTTCTTTGACTAATTTATATTGTCTTTTAAAGGTTAGTTCATCCTGCTGAACCAGCTTCCTAACTTCCGGCGACACCAGATGCGATGGAGGTGTCCAATCAGAAGGTCCCATAAAAGGTAGGATTTTCTTCTTGGTTGGATTTTTATAATACGTAGCTAATTTGATTTTCCTGTGATAACTCTGTAAATCTAATTTAAATTGTGTTTTTGGTTTTTACCAATACCCAATGTTGGAATAAAAGATAATCCCTTGATCAACAAGCTATGCTGTGGTCCTGTCAAATTAAAATTTTTTGCAAGAACCACCACATCTTGAGAAACAAAGGGCTGCTGTCCATCCTCCCCCTCTCGACCTAGATTTAGGGGGTGGTGGAGTTTAAAAATGACATCCAATGGTCAAACATGGCATCCGCCGTCTCCTCAGTCCAATGAATGTCATCCGCCTCCGTTTGAAATTTTTCTTCTGGCAACAGGGGAATGAAAGGCATATTCCTTTCAATGTGGTCGTTCAGGATCTGAAGATTCTCTTTTTCTTCTTCAGGAAGATCCGCTGAGAAGTTGATTAGAGGTATCCAAATCTCTGCATAAGGAAATTTCCTCTTAGTCGACCTTAGTGCTCCCTGTAAATTTTTCACCGTGGTCTCTCGTGATTTATTCCCCTGCTGTTCATTCCGAATGACAGAACCACCTTTTCCACCACCAAATTTGGAGGTGGTACAGTTTTCTCCATCAATGCCTGTCCATGCCGGAAATGACTCCCTGGAAAACTCTCTATTTGCAAATCCTTGTTAAAAAAATCCGGAAAGCTAGACAGGTTTGAGTCACCCACAATCAACCACTTCTTTTGCACCACTAAGTTCCAATCCGTGAGTTTCCGTTGTGTATTGTGGTGTCTCTTTACTCTGAATCTTTCTGGTTCTGGACCAGTAAAGTGGTCAAAGGAATCTTCAAAATTGTCCTCATCCGGGATGTTGACCCGATGAACCTGAACTCTAACTTCCCTCAAGGTCTGAGGAAGCTGCGTCTTTTTTCTTGCTTCCTCCCTCTCTTCTTCCTCCTGCAACTCATCAAAGAGAGCCTCCAATTGTGAGTGTGTAGGGGGAAGGACTGAAGATTCACGCTCCCTTACCTCCCTCACTCGTTGAGGCTCTTCCTCCTGCAGGACATCCTCCTCCGTTAGGACAGGTCTTTCTCCCCTACGCTGCCTAACACTCCTCTGCTCCCGAGGAGGGGGCAACACCGGATCCTGCTGATCCTCCTCCACTATTTGCTCCACTTCCTCGGTCATCGTAGCAACTGAATTCCCAAGCCTGGGTCGTTGCGGATCCTCCCTTCGAACTGTGACCTCGGTCTGTTGTGGAGCCTGAGCCTGTGTTGAAGCTCCAATATTGACCCTGGCTACTATCAAAGCCTCAGCATGGTCAATTACTTCCTGTGTGATCCGGGGCAGATTTCGTTTAGCCCACCGAATAGCCACTTCAAAGGCTTTCTTCCAATCAGGGGTCAAAAGACCTGAAAGTTCACCCAAAAGGTCCTCCAAGCCTGTCTCATAGTGCTCTGCTAAAATCAGGTAAGTGTTATGACCCCAGTTTTTAGCATTACCAGTGATCAAGTCCATCGTTCTTTGTGTGGGAGCAGCTGGTCTTATCATTCCAGACAAAAGCTCTACCATCCGAGAGATCATACGTGGCTCGGGCTTCCCCGGTTTTGGGGTCACATTTTGCAGATGATGGACCATCTTGATCACACCATGTAGCTTCCGAATCAACTTCCCCAATTGGGGGTCGGCAGGTTGTCTCCTAACCTCAGTCTCTCTGATCCCTGGAGATCTCCATCTCCAGGCTGTATTCGGTCTGGCCTGGCGAAGAACCGCTGCATAGGAGCGTGATTGAGGACCAGTATACCGAGAGGTTCCGGGGGGAGGCACTGGCTGGTCAGGATAGGGGAAAATCCCCCTCCCTACGGAGAAGGCAGATGCCCGGTCCTTCCCTGCCCAGAACCTCCGGCCACTCCAGTCCCTTTGGGGTTGGCGGGTGCGCTGGCCTCTCCTGCCCCGCTGCACCAACGTCCACCCCTCATCCATGTTGTCTGTCTTATATTTGTATATGTTTTTTTGTTATTTTTTATTTATTTTTTTCAAAAACGAAACCAAAAGTGACTTCCCCAAAAGGGGGTAAGAGAAAAAATGTTTATATAATCAAAAGATAAACAAAAAGCGCTTCCCAAAGTGGGAAGGAATAAAAAATCAAGTTTTTTAAACAAATATAAACTAAAAAAGCTTTCCAAAAGTGGAAAGTATAATGTATTTATATATTTATTTATTTATGTATTTATTCACTTATTTATTTATTTATTGAAACTAAAATCAAATGTTTTTATTTATAAAAAACAAAAAACGTGCCTCTAAACAACGTTTCGACAAAATCCTGTCTTCCTCAGGTAAAGGCACGTGTGTCTCCCTCGCTATAGCTCTAAAAAGTGAACCAAAAGCCTCAGAGGTGTTTCTATTTATACTCACTGTTATTTTTATGTTTTTATCGAATTTTAAAGTTTTTATCGAATATAAGGTTTTTTAGCGAATATAAGGTTTTTTTTGGCGAATATAAGGATTAACCCTTTCTTTTCTGGATTTTTTTAACTAAAATTGACCTTTCCATGAACTAATTAGTTTTTAACCATAAAATAATGAAATAAAGATATTTTTTAAGGATTTTAATTATATAATAATAATAATAATGAACTTAATTTATTATCATAAAATAATATTAATTATATTTTTCTCTTTAGGTTTAGGCACCAATGCCAGAGATTAGGGTTAGAAGTCCAAGTTAAGTTTAGGCAATTACTCAAAGGTTAGGGTCAGGCAATAGTATAGATGGTTAGGGTTAGGATAAGACCATGATTAGGGTTAGTAAAGAAAAATATAAAAGGGTTAGGGTTAGGGTTAG
>MU269995.1:1356828-1366828 GCA_021432705.1 Caranx ignobilis
TGGTGTTTGAACACGGCGGTGTGCAGCTCCTCGCCCTCGCAGCCCAACACGCTGCTGGACGCCTGGGCGCTGTCGAAGTTCACAAACTGCCTCCTGCCCACTGCACAGAGGGGAGGAGGGGGGAGGGGGGAGGGGGAGGGAGGGATCAGTGAAGGTGTGGAGGCAAAACTGTCTGAGCTGAAGTCAGAACATTTCACCTCGTTCCACTGGAGGTGTTTGGTGGTGAGGAAAGTGCTGATGCGTCGCAGCAGGTTGTTTGTGTCAGCGGCAGAGACGCGCTTTAAAAACATCAGCATCTTTACTCTGCAACTTAAACACTTCATTTTCTGCTCCAGTTGTTTCTCTCTCACACACACACACACACACACACAGCCACACACACTCCCTCTCTCTCTCTGTGAGAGTGAAGTGGGCGGGGCCCACAGGGGAAAAGGTGATGCAGCATATTTCTGTGAATCAATCAGGATTTAGAGATGATTTGATGACAGGCGTGTGTTTGACTGACAGATCAGAGCAGCACACACACATCTGGTGAAGTGATTGATGGTGATATTAATCAATAACTGAATCCTTCATCAAACAGCAGCAGCAGCAGAAGCACAGCTGACATCGTGTGCAAACATGTTTTATGTCACATGTTTGTTCCAGAGTCGGAAGAAGAAGAAAAAAATCACTGGCTGTTAATGATTCAACACATTTATTAAACTTCACATCAATTATTCACAGAAAAGAAAAAGATAAACTGAGAAAGAATCAATATTAAATCAATAAGTAAAAGAAAACTGTATCAGTTTGTTTTAGGCCTTAAACTTTATGTTGTTGTTATGTTGTTGTGTTATTAATGATCCATATTGATCGTTGTTCGGCCAATCAGGAGTCAGAGTGACGACTGAACTGATGCTGATCAGAAGTTAAATCTGGGTTTGTTTTTATATTTGTACAGGTTTGACTCCAGTTTCTGGTTGTTGTGGTAACAGTGTGTGTTTCTGTGTGTAGAGGACATTACTGACACTGTGTGAGTGATGATGACGATGATGGCGATGATGATGAAGATGAATCAGCGTTACCTTTACAGGCCCCGGCGGCTCCCAGATGGTAAATACCAGCCAGGACGTGCCATATCGCCTTCTGCTCTCCGGCTGAGAAGCCGAGCGTTTCCATGGCAGTCAGCAGCTTGGTGAAGGCGACGGACGCTCGCTGCTTCTCCTCCACCTGACAACACACACACAGGGAGGGAGGGGGGTGATGAAGGCAGGAGGGAGGGTCTGTCTATTCTGTCTGTGAGAAGCAGCCACTTAATAAGGCGGCAGAAGAAGAGCTGAGTCACAGCTCCAGGCTCCTCAGGACGACTCTCACTGCATCACTCCACCTCTTCTACAAAAACAAAACAACAACAACAACAGTTTTCCCTGGTCCTTGTCCCTCAGCACTTGACCTTCACATGAGCCACCGTGGCCACACCTCAGCTCTTCACCTGTGACAGGTCACAGCAGAGCGAGCTGCAGACCCACGACCTGTCAAACTGTTCAATCATTATTATCTCACTGAAGAAACATCCAAACATCTGTGAAGGCCGAGGACACACAGCACGTACATGTAAATCATCACATTAATATTTAAACACCGTGTCGTGCTGTTTTATCGTTCGTTCATTGTTCTGAACCAAAACACTGACACTAACTCCTCAGATGTGAAAAACCAACTTGGCAACAAACCTGATTCTGATTCTCACTGTGCTGACTGGCTGCAGCACTCAGTCTGCCCCTCCCTCCCTCACACACACACACACACACACACACACACACACACTGTACCTTGGTGGGATGAACTATGCCAAACGAGTTGGCCTCTGGGAGCTGGTGCAGCTGCAGTTCTGTCCTAATGAAGAATCAACAACAGGATTTAATCAGTGCTGTGAGTCGCTGTGAAAGTTTCAGATGATGGTCTGTGACTGTTCTAACAACACGAGCTGCATTAAAACCATAAAGTGCACTTTAACTGTAGGTTTATTACTAATGTACTAATGTACTACTTCCTGTATTTAAAAGTACTTCCTGTGGTTAAAGTATCTCCTGGAGTCAAAGTTTCACAATAAAAGTATTTCCTGTGGTAACAGTGCCTCCTTCCTGCAGTTTGTTTTATATAACATCTTCAGTGACTAGTACGTCCTCCTGCCAGATAAATCCACCGTGACACACGTCCTCTCCACCCGTGGACGTCACCTCATCTCTGTGCTGAGTCCAGCCAGCATCTGAGAGAAGACCAGGAAGTTACTCTCTCCAGGGGTTTTCTGACAAACTCTCCATTTGTCCAGCATCATGGTCTGATGAAGAGGAAGAGGAGGACGAGACGTGACTGAGTTTGTTTGACAACATGTTTGACTTTGTGTTAAGTGTGTGTGTGTGTGTGTGTGTGTGTGCATGCCTGCAGGTGTCCGGCGGCGGCCTGTCCGGCATGGTTAAAGTCCAACGAGAAGACGCTGGCGAATCGAGACGAGGCGTCGCTGTGCAGGGAGCTGACGCAGCCGAACGACCTGAGGACGGTGAACATGGCCTGGACCCGCTCCACTGGTGGAGGAAGAGACGATGAGAACAAACCGTCCACAACCTGAGGACAGGAGTCCTCCTCTGTCCAACTGCCCTGAACTCACCGCTGATGTTGTCTCCGGTCGTCCCGGCCTGTTTGAGGAGGGCGTGTGTGAAGGACTGGCACGCCGTTGTCTTCCCCGTCCCGCTGCGTCCCACTGCACACACACTGTGGTCCCTCCTGCTGCCCACCATGGACACGTACACCCGTTTGACCAGGGCGGACAGAGCAGGGGGGGCGTCCCACATGGACTCTCCTCGCCGGGACTTGGGCGTCTGGAGTAAAAATCAGTCGATCAGCAGAGAGATAAATATTTGGAAACTGTTTTAACGCCTGAATCCTGCGAGTTTCTCTGGAAACCACTGATGGAGACTTCTCACCTTCACTGTTACATGGACAGACGTTAGACTTTCATTTCAGTGTGAACCGTCAGCTTTGTTTCATTTTCAGTTGAAAACAATATACAGTTGATGATGTGGTGTGTGTTTTGTCTTGAGAATAGGATTTGTTGTCCAGGGCGTCTCCGTAGAAACACAACACACAACAGTACTGTGATGCATTTCATCTTTGTGGAAAACAGAAGTGCACCTCCTGAGTTTTGTATATTGCAACTTAGATTACAGTGTGAGTAACGGTGCAGCCTTTATTGTCCCTGCAGGGATCTATGTTTTCAGCCTGTTATTATAAACACAGACATTTACTACGCGAGGACATAAAGAGCAGGAAGAGGTCACCCAGGTGTGCAGGAAGAAACTAAAACTCCCTGTTAAACAAACTCGTGAAAGCAGCTACAAAGACGACCTGATGCCTTCTTCCCTTCATCACACACACTTTATGCCATTGGCCTGAGGGTCAAAGGTCGAACTCAACTTCTCTCTGACCTCCTGTGGTCTGCTCTCACCTTGCTGTGGGCCTGGAGCGGAGGCCAGAAGTTGACCAGGTTGGGTCCAGCGTGCGTGAGCGGCATGTTGGCTTTAACTCGACTGGTGAGCGTGTGAAGAACTCCGCACTCGTTGACGCTCTGCAGGTCGCTCAGGTCCTCACACAGGTCCAGCTCCGAGGGGTTACACTGAGGACGGGGGCGGAGACACAGGGAGTCCACAGAGAGAGAACAATCTGAGGCCTGTCATCATGAAGCTGTGCATATGGTTGTGGTTGTGTGTGAGTCTGAGTGGAGGGTCAATAACATGACATGTAACATGTGAGGATCAGTGATCCTGCTGTGCTACGCCTGACCTTTGTCTGGTCACATTTCATTTTGTTGCTTCACTTTTTTTTCATGCCATGTCTTGATCTGTGTCTTGTGACGGCGCCTCGGCCTTATGGACATAGCTGGAGTCGTTACCTTCTCGATTTCATACTCGGTGACGTCATGCAGCGACCCGTCCGTGTGCAGGCGGACCCTCACTCGGCCCTCGGGGAGCTCAGGTGTGCCCTCGTCCGGCTTCAGCTGAGTGGCTGGAGCAAGAGAACGATTATCAAACACACATCACTCACTGTCAACAACCACAGCACCTGCCATTAACCCAGAGAGCTGGACGTGAGTCAGTCAGAGCTGCTGCTGCTGCTGCTGCTGCTGCTGCGGCTGCGGCTGCGTCTCTGTGGGTGAGCTCTGTTTTCATCATAACTCTCTAATGCCTGCATATTAAAGAGCAGGGTCAGGGGCCAGGAGTCAGGGGCCACGAGGGAATATGAAGATCCGATGGGATTAGTGCAGTGCAGTGTGCTAAGTGGCTGGATGTGATGGATGGGTGGATGGATGGATGGATGGATGGATGGGTGGATGGATGGGTGGACGGTGCTGCTGTCTGGATGAGATGAACAGATGGATGCGGAGCAGAGCCAGGCACATATGGTCAGCGACAGCATCATGTGAGACACAGTGACTCTGCTGTGACTGATTAGTAACATGATACGAAGGTAATAGAACAGAGTAGAAGATTACTAGAGATTGTGTTTGGATTTACTGGAGTCCCACACTAATCCACACACACACACACACACACACACACACACACAGTATTGGATGTATTCTGTTCCTGTCTGACATGAAGACAGGGAGCGGAGCTGCTGCTGCCTCCGACCTAATGAATTCATGTGTAACTGTGAGATTTATAAGGAGCTGTGCTTCACCATGACGTGTGTCTGTGTTGTTTCCATATCTCACCGAGGGTGAAGCCGTCCTTCTGGACACACCACACAGTTCCAGCTTCATACCACACATCTCTGACCTGAGAGACAAACAGCAGCAAAGACAGGAGTGAGACACTGAACAGCTTTTCTATGTTCAACTGAAAACAACCTGGATAAATAAGGTTTAATGGATCGATTTTGGTTTGTGATAAAAACTTTCACTTTCTAAAACCTGACATTATCGATAATCTTTCCTGATCACACAACAGTGACAGTAACTTTCATACCTCTCTCCTGTTGTGCTCTGTTACAGCTGTGTCTGCTTGCCTTCCCTCTGGCTCCTGCCTTTCCTCCAACCCCTCCTCCTCCTCCTCCTTCTTCTTCTTCTCCTCCTCCTTCCTCTTCTTCTTCTTCTCCACCTGCTTTACCTCCTCCATCCTCTCCTCCTCTTTCTTCTGCTCGGCCTGTGGCGTCCTCTTGCCCTTCCTCTCTGACATCACGTCCTGCTGCTGCTTTGGCGGCTCCGGTGTCACGCTCTGTTTTTTACCTTCGGGCTCAGGAGACATTATGTGCATCTGAGACGGGGACCTGCCGTTGGACTGGGACGAGCTGCGTCCCTGCCGGCTGTTGCCGATCAGCTGCTCGGCCCGTAGGGACATCTCAGCCTCCAGGATCGGGGGAGTCTGATCTGGAAGGAGGAACTGTTGCACAAGGTTGTCGCTCAGTTTGCTTGGCTGTGGGCATGAAAACAAAACAAGATATAAGATCATTTAGTAACAATGTGGTGTTTTTGTACTGAAAATATGAAGTTATAGCTGCAAAGAGAGGGAAACAGCCATAAATATCAGTCAGCTAAAGCTGGTTAAAGCTGTTAAAACAAACCCTGTACATGTATGTCTATAAACAACAAGCGTGTCACATGGTTTTAGTGGCTAATAGCAACGTTAGTTTCTCCAACATGCTAACTTCCTCTGTTTTTGAGATGGTTTACCCACAGACCATGTCCTACAAATATCAATATTTAGCTTCTTTTATACCTGACTATGTTCACTGTATGAGATCCAACGTGGTCATAAGGTTTATTTTACCCAGAGTTAAGCTCGCTGGTTCCAGGCTGACTGAAGGCAGAAGCTTTAAATACACATCTGGATTAAACCAAACTCACTGCTTTCTCCTCTTTGACCTCAGGCTCTTTATGTTTGGTCTCCTTTTCTGTCTCTCTCACCAGCTGTTTGAGGAAGCCGCCCGGCAGCGCTGACAGAGGTGGTGGAGGTACAGCCGCCGTCACCTCCTTGTTGTTCTCCTCCTTTATCTGTGGTTTCAATGATGGATGAATGAAGGTACAATTAGACAGGAAGAAAAGTCACTGTGGGACATGAACATACAGGACACTGCACTTGATCCATTCTTCATGCTGTGTATCTTAATGACATCAACAATTCAGGTTCTTGAGTCATCATTTGCATCAAACACACACACACACACACACACACACACCATGTTAAAAGTTCAGCAGAATCACAGAAAACATGCAGGTGCCTCCACTGGGCCACCACTTTAATCCAGAGAAATAAGACTTACATACTGAGCCTATAATGGTGATTTAAGTGACACAGAGAAAATGGACAGACTTACTGCAGGTTAGCATCAGGCTACAATGGTTGAATTCAGATGATTAAACGTTAGCTTGTTAGTTAAACTGAAAACAAGCCAGCGGAGGAAAATGTTATGTTAACAAATGCTAACAAATCACATTAATCGAGATTAGTGTGACTGTGTCTCAGTTTGAGAACATAACTGCGTTCATAATGTTCATAATGACAAGTTTGGTAACGGTCAACGCCAATGATTAAGCTCACGTGCTCAGAACGGTCAGACACAGAGAAGCTGAGCTGCTTCTCTTTACTGTCGCCATCTTGGTTCTGAAGTTGTAACTCTGATGCGACCGAAGAAAGATGGCGACGTGTTTTTAGCGTAAATGTTGACTCGAGCGCAGGGCGAATTTTTCATATTAATGTCTCGTTGTGACTTTATTATTTTTTTAGAGGCTTACAGTTATGCTTGATTGACATACGTGACGTTTTGAGTGGCAGCCGAGCTAGCCGGAAAGTGCCGAAGTCTCGGCTGGACACGCCCCTCTTCTTACTTATTTTCATGTTACCCGGCGGGAAATCAGCGGCATCCGGGTCCCTCTCTCCATATTTACAGTCCTCCATGACTTTTAAGTGAAGATACCAAAGCGGTGGCGGTCACCTGTTGAGATCGTCACTTCCGGTCTTTATGACTATAAACATAAAATACATAGAGTCACAGGACGGCCGGTAGTGCTTTCAGAGCCGTCAGTTAAACCCATTCCACCGAGGAACGTCCTGTTAACAGACTCCACTCCGTGTTTTCGCCCCTCCCCTCGGTATCTACGCTCCTGCTCTGACCCCTCTCAGCTCCATTCCACTTGACTTGCCCATTCACAGTCAATAGAAGTGGAAGTCCACGCCGTGTTTTCGCTGCTCCCACCTGCTGCGCTGGAGCGTGTGTTCCTCACCTGTCCGGACGGACTGCAGCTCAGCAGCCAGGAAGTCACTGTTGATCCTGGATCAGTTTTATTATTTCAGTAACACTGTCAGTCCACAGGTTCCAGCCCGTGTAACACTAATACATCACACACACACCTGGTTATTTCTTATCTATTCACGGAACTGTTTTAACCGGATAATGCCACACACACCGGCAGCCTCGTGCAGCCTCGCGCAGGCTCACGACACACTCATGACGGTGTGAGAGGATTGTGCACATTCACTGCACTTTCCGTGTCAAGCTGAGCGCAATCAGGAGAAACAGGCTGGTTACAACTGAGAGCTGGGTGTCTGCACTGGGCAGGAGCACCTCAGAGGTCAGCACGGACTGCACTCCTGCGTGTGTGTGTTTCCAGCTGCATGAGGAACTGTGAGTCAGTGGCAGTGACAATCATCATCATCATCATCATCATCATCATGAGGAGGAGGAGTCTGGATGTGCCGATCAGGGAGGTGTCCAGGGCCCTGACATTTAACTAACAGGTATCACCTGCTGATCAACAGGGGGCGTGGTAAAGGTCAGTGGGACAGCAGCTGCCTACTGTCTGTAAGCACGGGAAACTTCAGAGAGGAGCTCACTTTGGGCCGCGTGACGTCGATGACGTCGATGACGAAGGACAGGCCACGAAGTGACGTGTGTCGTTTGTCTCGCGTCAGGCAGCAGCTGGTAAAGAGCGTCCAACACCACAGGACGCTGTTTGTGCTTTCACTTCAAGTATCAGATAAATATGATCAACACTGACACAGCAGATAAACAGCTGTTGATTATCAATATATAAATATCAGTGACAGAGTAACTCGAACATGCAGGATGACTAATGCACCAATCACAGCAGGCCACATATGGGGTCCACACACACACACACACACACACACACACACACACATGCAGCATGCAGTGACTCTGCACCTCCCTTCTGCTCCCACAGTTTTAAACGTGACGACAGCGCCATGTTGCACAGGAGGGTGGGGGGGTGGGGGGCCGGGGGTGGAGGGCAGGTCAGGGATGTGATGGTGTTGGGGTCACAGTGATGTCAGCCAGGTGTGATCTCAGAGCGGCGGTGACAGTGGTGTGTGTGTGTGTGTGCAGAGAGAGAGGGACACACAACCTGAGGATGAAGCGACAGAGGCTCAGAGGAGAAAATGATGAAGTGTCAGATCTGCAACAACCACTCAGCCCATCAGCACGCGCACACACTCACACACACATACACACACACACACACACACACACACTCCACTGATCCGGTCAGATTGTATATTTCTATCGATCTGTGAGTTTCTCTAATCAATACTCGTATCATCAGCGGCTCCTGTGTCTCAAAGTGACGAAGCTGTTTTTCTCACTCTGTGTCTTTGGATGTGTTTCTCCAGCTGCAGTGGGCTGAGCCATCAGGGCCACCGTAGATCTGGTTTCACAGTCCAACTTCACTGCCCTGCTTCTCTGTCACTACATACAGCATGTTACAGATGTTGTTGGGGAAACATCTGGACACAGCAGCTGGTGGACTGGTGTTGAATCACTGATCTGACCTGGACCCTGTCGTCCAGCACGTGGTTTAGAAACAGTGCCGCCTGTGAACGTAGCCCAGAAACACTGAAGCTCCATTTTCTTGTCGCATATGAAGCAGATTGTATTTTTATGGGACTGACTCAGCTCTGACAGCTCGTGTCTCTGTCCTCAGCTCTTCCCCTCTGACCTGGACTGCTCTGATGGTTTCAGGACTTTTCTCCAACAACAAGAAGCAAAGAAACAAAAACTGAACCAGGCCTTTTTCTTTCCAGCCAATCAGACGACAGTCACTGACTAATGTGTTTGACTGGACCCAGAGATCAGTCCGAGGGCTGCAGCTGCTGCTGGGCTTCCCCCACATACACAGCCTGTTCAGCTGCTGGTCTGAGACCAGTTACACTCACCAGCACATTACTGTTGTTATTGTGTTGTAATCTGATTATTGGACGTGTGTGCTCTTTGCTTCCATATGTGGCCTGAAGGCTCCACACGAGGCGGCTGGTCCTGAGTCAGTGGCTGTAAACAACCTGACGACGATGACACTGACGAGGATTTTAACTTTAGATCAAATCCACCAGGTTTTTATCTGGATGTGAACCTGAGGAGAAACTTTACAAACCTTCAGACCAACAGAGCCGCGTTTAACCTGCAGATCTCACATCAACAACCAACAGCACAAAACCAATGTTCCAGAGAAGTGAGGGTGTTAGAGTGTGTGTGTGTGTGTGTGTCACACCACAGGCCCCGTCAGGCCTTGACTGACCCACTATAAATAAAACCTGGAGAATGTGACTGTAACGTCTGAACATGGACTCACACTCACAGCAGACAGTGTGTTGTTGTTGTTGTTGTTGTTGTTGTTACCTGTGAAATCCAGAAAAGACACGTCTCAAAGGTCCAGATGGTTGAATGGTCAAATCCTCCGAGTCACACAAACACCACAGTCACACACACTCCAGCAGGACAGACTGAGCAGTGGACTCATGTAGCAGGAGAGTCAGAAATAGAGACACACACACACACACACACACACACACACACACACACACTCTCATGGAGATAAGCAACAGGACAGGGCTGACAGACGATTCCTCTATAAATATCTGCAGGCTCAGAGGGGTGAGGGGGGGTGAGGGTGGTGGTGGGGGGGGTGACCCTGTTTGGAGACAAACCTGACGGAGGAGGAGACGGAGGA
>MU269995.1:1369328-1389328 GCA_021432705.1 Caranx ignobilis
ACGCTCCTCCCTCCTCCACCACACGCTCTCTCTCTCCTCCTCCGCTCATTAAAGGCTACAAAGAAAACAACAATCACTACGCACCAGAATCACGCGCCTCCGACCGCAGGTTCACGTCGCCGCCGGAGACGACGCTGAAAAATAAAAAACCCCTGAAACTCATGAATGTAAATTGTTTCTGCTCCTCGGTTCGTTAAAACACTTCGACCGCGTGCGTCGCTGTAAAAACCCCGATCGTAAAAAAACAGAAGAAGAAGAAGATTCACCTCGTCTGAACTGCGTCACATTCAGACGGAAACAACATCAGATCATTAAAAGACTTTGAGGAAACTCCGCCCTGAAACACGCCGCCGCCACCGCCACCGCCAATCTTCACTCAGGTGTTTTTCTTTTTTCCTGCCGGGGAAACTGGGAAACCCGACGTCACACAAACACATCATGACCATAACGATTCACGCTCAAGTTTCACAGCGACGTCGGAGTGAAGAGCTTCTCTGAGTCTGGTCCCAAACACATTTAAACTCCCCACAGAAGAAGAAGTAAGGACAGGAAGTGACATCACAGCTTTGGCTGATGACTGTCACACTGAGTCAGGTTCGATTTACAGGTGAGGAGCCATCACCTGTCCACAATCTGTAACTCCACCATCTGAGTCTGAACTCCCACAATGCAACACTCAGCATCAGAGCCGATCGACGATCAATGATTGTTTATCAATCGATCCTCAGCTGTGATTGTAAACAAAGTGTTTTTCCAGACTCGTCACTCGTGTTCAGATCTGGACGCGCTCCTCGGGCATGCTGGGTAATGTAGTCCAGCTCAGGCAGGACTGAGAAACACCTGAACGCCTCAGACGTCAGCGCTCTGAGAGTGAGCTCTCCTTTAATTAGTTTCAGCTCGTCCCCCCCCCACCCCACCCACCCCACCCCACCCCCAACCCCCCCACGTCCAACCTACAGGGGCCAGTGTGTGTGTGTGTGTGTGTGTGTGTTTTCAAGCTGACACAGTCCAACTGAGGTAAAGCAGCGCTGCAAGTGATTGAAAGCTGTCGTCACGCTCCTGCCTGTCCAGCCCCACCCCCCACCACTTGCCCCTCCCTCACCCATCCTCAACCCCTCCCCCTCCTGACAGGAAAACGAGCCCCCCCCTCCTCCTCTGAAGCCGGGACAGATTCACAGACAGACAGAGAAGTTCCCCGATAATGCAAACACTAAAACACTGGAGATGCACAGAGAAAGGTTGTTGCTTATATACACTCGGAGTCACTCGCCCCCCGTGCCCCCCCCCCTCCTCCCTCGCCCCCCCCCTCCCCCCTCCCCCCTCCCTCACTCACTTATCATCATCTTTTTTCTGCAAGTGTAGCCTTCTTACACAATAGTTACACCGTTGTCCGTGGTTACCGATTCCAGGTATACCAGTCTTCAAGGTTCCCATGGCAACTGGCTGCTGCTCCGTCAGCCAATGAAATGAAATCTCAGTCTCTATGGCAACCCGGCCGTACAAGAGCCAATCCCAAAGAGTCTGTGGCTCATTGTACTTCCGTTTTTTGTTTTTTTTTCCTGTTTTGGAATGATAAAGCTCCGCCCCCCACTGCCAGCACCAACACCCCCCACCACCACCGCCTCTGTGTCTGTATCCTGGGGGGGGGGGGGGGTGTCCTCAGGTGACTCAAGTAAATGTTGACGTTGGCACTTTATGCACTTCAGTAACAGAGGGAGGAGAACGACCAGTCCAGCCACTGCTTTTATTTTCTGTTGTCGTTTTTTCCTACGTCCCTCAAATGCCTCGTCTGCACTAGACACACAGAGAGGAAAAGGGGTGGGGGGGTGGGGGTGGGGGGCAAACGTCTCTCAGCTGGGCGACTGTGGTCAGGTCTGTAGCTCTGAGTCCGTCCTGGTTCACCTGATTCAAACAGAGTGAGCAGGTAGAGGGGGCGGGGCCAGTGGAGACCAGGTGTGTGTGCGTGCGTGCAGGGGGCGGGGCAATGAAGAGGAGAGAGCGAGACGAGGACGAGCAAGGACTGGGGGCGTCTGTCCTCGTCACATTCATGCAGAGGCTTGTGGACATGCTGCGTCCTCCTGAACGTGTCCTCGTCCCGTCGTCCTCCCCAAGAAACTGGCAACGTCCCAGAAAAAAAAAAAAAACTACATCGCGCTTTATGATTGGTCGATTGGTCTTCATGTACAGTGTGTGTGTGTGTGTGTGTTCAGTAAGAGGCTGGTGGGATCAGGGTGTGTACACACACACACACCGTGAGGCGTTGTGGGAATGTCCTGTGGCTGATGGGGGGGGGTGGGGATGCAGTGTGTGTGTGTGTGTGTGTGTGTGTGTGTGTGTGTGTGTATTTATATATGTATATCTATATATAATGATGTGTGTGCGTTCACAGGCCGTTGCTGTTGCGGTGTGTGAGGGGGGTTTGGACAGCTCCACCACCCCGGCCCGCCCCTTCCCGATGACTTTGGGCGCACGACGCAGCAACTTCTGAGCTTCTGTGAACGCCTCGGTCAGCTCCTTCTTCCACTGCACAAACTCAGGGTCGCTCTGCAGAGAGAGAGAGCAGAGAGGTCAGCTGTTTGCCTGATCGTCACGGAGACACTGTGGCGGCGGCGGCGGCCGTACCTCACACTGCAGCACGAACTGCTTCCCTCCTTTGATGCGCAGCAGGATGCACTTCTTGTCTTTGATCTGCGTCTCCTCCACCGTCACGATCTGCTCCATCGTCAGCAGGTTTTGCTGTCAACAGAATCGACCAATGAGAAACAAGCAGGGGGGCGGGGCACAGCGAGCACAACAACAACAACAACAGATCATGATGATGCTGAGGGCGGAGCTGACGGACACTACAGCCTCTGACCTTTGACCTCTGGTCTCACTGTAAACACACTGTTAACCCTTTGAACCCTGTTTGTACGTTTACAACCATCTGCAGAGGCGGTGGCCATGACAACAGCAGAAGCGTTAAGTCCCTGATTGATCAGTTGATCAATTGATCAGTTAGTGAGGAGGAGGAGGAGGAGGAGGAGGAGGAGGAGCTTCTGCGGTTTACCTGGCGTTCAAGATAAAATGACTCTGAGCCCTGAAAATATGTGAACCATGCTGACGGGAGTGACGTTAACTGAAAGACAAGAAGAACATCGTTAACACGTGAAGAGGCGTCGACTCAGACGACACAGAAGAAGAAGCAGCAGCTCAAACATCTGGACCGAGGGACGACTGATTCAAGTCAGACTTCAACAACAGAAACACAAACATCAGCAACAGATGTGGAAACACCTGGAGCAGCAGCAGCAGCAGCGTTAGTGCGACGGAAACACTTCCTGTTACTGAGACACAGACTGAAGTCACAGGGAACATGTTTCGCGGCCTGATCAATAACAGGGCAGTGATTCCTCAATATTCAAATAATCAAACAGTTTATGAGGCTGAAAATGTAAATGTCGCAGAAGGAGGAACACGTGAAGATTCTCCAACAATCAGAAAGTTCTGTGTGAAACTCTGATGACAAACGCCTCCAGAGAAAAGTGACGTGGTTTTACAGAGACTTTGCTGTCGTTCAGCGAGGACGACTGAACTGAGCCGCGCCGCCGCCATTTCTAACTGACAGACGGATGGTTTTTAGTCGTGGATTTTAAACGATCGACTGGCAGTATCACGGGGGGGGGGGGGGGGGGGGCATCCCTAATCAATATGATCATTACAAATAAATCCGTGTGATGTTTTCTGCTGCTGATCAGGTCAGAGTTGCTTCATTAATATTCATGACAACAGCCAATGAGAGCGAAGGACCGGGAGGCGTCGCCGTGTTGGACGTTCCTACTTGCCTGCTGACTGATCCCACGGAAAGTACAAGAAGAAGAGCGGCTGGTGTAACTATGGCAACGGCACAAGTGACAGACCATAATAGGATCGTCCTCCATATTTGTTTTTCTTCTGAAGTCACGTTTGATCACGTGAGATTCTGTGAGATCTGGAAAACTTCTCTCTTTATCTTCTACACATTTACACTTTTACACACGTGTGTTCCCATGGAAACGCTTCAAAACTGGTTCTGATGTAAAGAATCAGCTGATGATGTGAAAAGCCTCGACAGGAAACGTCAACACTTTATCGACGTGAAGTCACGAGCGACTCACTGATACATCTGAGAGGAAGGGGGCGGGGTTTAAAGATGTCCATCAGGGTTCAAAGGGTTAAACAGGTGCAGACAGAGACGTCCACTCTCTGGCGTTTTATTTTGGAGGCCTGTTTCCTGTTTCTTGTGGAGGGTCCAGGACACGAGCTTCAGCTACCAGCAGCAGTCACAGGGTGAAACACTAGTGAGTCTGTAGCAGCAGCAGTGGGAGGCGGGGTGGGGGGGGGTGGTGGTGGTGGGGGGCGTTGGGTGGACACTAGAGACTGAGGACAGAGCAGGACGAGGACGAGGACGTTGACACTCACCCCGTCTCTCTGCTTTTTAAAATGTTTTAGCCACTTGTCCTTCAGTGATCAGACAGACAGACGTCAGACAGACAGATGAGCAGCAGCAGGACACAGACAGAGACAGACAGAGACAGACAGAGACAGACAGAGACAGACAGAGACAGACAGACAGATGGACAAACATCAACCTGACAGGTGCACCTGATGATGTCATGACAAGGACCCACTCACCCGTGACTCCCCCTCCCCCCTCCACTCCACACGGTTGGGGAACAGGTAGAAGTAGCGGCGCTGCCACTGGGTGAGGAACGGGTTCCCCAGCTTCAGCATGTAGCCGTGCATGATGCAGTCCTTCCCCAGGGCGTAGTCTGCAACACACACACACACAGGGTCAAAGGTCAGAGGTCAGACTCTCTCTCTCTCACCCCCTCTCCAGGTCCTCACCCTCCTCGTGGCCCAGCTGTTTGTTCTTGGCCCTCTTCCGGGCCTCGCTCTTGTCCGTGTCCGAGTTGACGGCCTCGTACACGGTCTCGGCCACTTCCTGCTGCCAGCGCTCTGAGATCACCAGAGGGAAGTTCTTGTAGAGCTCCTGGTCACTGTCCAGCAGCTGGTGACATGGGGGGGTGGAGGGGAGGGGGGGGTTAATCAACTAATACTGCTTCACTTCATCACATTGACCCTGTTTGTGCGGCTGCAGCTGTTTGACTCTCAGTGAACTGACCCGGGGTCAGTTTGTAGGAGGTACAGGAGCCCTCAGTGGACAAACATTCATACTCGTGTGTTTTCCTGAGTGAAAGGATCTTTGTCTCAAGAACAAGACGTAAATGGATGAGGAGAAGAGTGAACAGTCTGTTGACTGAAGGAAACCTCGCACAGCGCCACCTACTGTGTGACAGAGACCTCAGACACGTCAGGTCAGGTCTCAGTTCTGTCATCTGGAAAATGGAGTGAATAAACATGAATGTTTGTCCCCTGTGGGCTTCCGTACATAACAACATACATTTATTACATAGGTTGAAGCAGCTCCACCCGCTCTTTGTGAAGCTCTGCTGTTAGTTTCGCTCTGACCGGAGGCCCCGCCCCCTCGTCGTTACTCTGATAATTACTGCAGCGACGAGTGGCGCGTGGGGAAACGTAAAGAACCTGCAGCGATGGAAGGAGAAGGAGTCGCTGAGGGAACAGATGTTAGATGACCAGGTGGAACTCCTCCTGTGTCTGCAGCCTGATGTGAACGTGTGTCACTGAGCTGATCTGGGACCAGTGGTTTGTGTTTTGGTGTCAGTTTCACAGCGGAAGAACAAAACCGACCACGAACAGGTGCAGAGTTTATTTTCAGGATCCTGTGGCTGATTAACGAAGTTTAATCGAACCTGAGCTGTTTCCTCTGAGCTGTTTGTCTCAGGCCGGAGACTCTTATTCTGAAAGTCCTTTGATCTTTTTTCTGTCTCATTTTTTAAGATCTAAGATTTGTCTATATTTTCTCTTGTACTTACAGATCAATACAGATCAATACCGATCGATGAGTTTCAACCTCAGCTGCAGATTCACACTTTTTCAATGACAAACAGCAGGAACTGATCACTTCTCATTATCGATCAATCGGCTCATTATTGTCTCAATTACCTGAAACACACTCGTCACGACTTCCCACAAACTGTCATCACTTGTTTTGTCTTAAAATTTAAATACTTTCTGTTGTGACCTTTAATGTGTCACTTCCTGTTGATGTCAGAGCTGTCAATCAAACCAAAGTCCTGCCTCTGAACTCTAAATACAGGAAACACCCTAATTAAGCCCCGCCCCCCGGTGAGCAAACATCAGCGCCGTCACGGTGGGAATCGAACATGTGAACGTGTGGTACCTTGATGCCCTTGGTGTCCTCCTCATCGAAGGAGCCGATGTCGAAAGCATCAGCAGCGTTCACCTCCCCCCTGGGGGGGATGAGAGGGGGGGAGTACTGGAGGACAGAGAGACAGAGAGTGAGTACACAGCTTCTCTGAGGTACTGTGGTAACCATGGTAACCATGGTAGTAGACAACTGAGCGTTAGAGCTCCGCCCACTGCTGCGTTAACATGTTTCATATCAACTGTTCATGTTCATTTACACACGTGTTGAGTTTCACGTGATCACAAAGAGTGAGAGTGTGTGTTATTAGTCATGGAGTGTGTGTGTGTGTGTGTGTGTGTGTGTGTGTGTGTGTGTGTCAGACGTGTAGTGACATCATCAGCCCACAGACTGAGCTGTGCAGGAGATCAGAGCTGCAGGTGAAGCTCACTCACCTTCTGCAGGTAAACCTGCTGCCAGTCGATGCCTTTGAAGAACTGATGCTCCTTCACCTCTGGAGCTCTGCGGGGGGGGGGGGGGCAGAGAGAGAGAGGGAGAGTGTTTGTTTCTATCCATCCACTGGGTGGCAGCGTTGGCCACCCACACACACACACACACACACAGTCCATCTGTGTGTTCGGCCTCTGATCTGATGTGGAGCGACGGCTCTGATCAAATCAGGATCAGTCGGTGTCCGTCTCCATCCGTCTCCACGGCAACGCCCACTGTTTTTTCAGCCCGAAGAGCTCATCTCACAAAATCTGTCTGTCTGTCTGATGAGCTCGTGTTCACACACGCAGAGTGTGTGTGTGTGTGTGTGTGTGTGTGTGTCGTACCCTCGGCCCTGGCAGCCCAGCCTCTTGGACACGTCCCTCTGTAGCAGCCCCTCCAGCAGGTCTTTGAGCTCAGCAGTGAACGAGTCAGGCAGCTCCACATTCTGGAGGTGGGGGGGGAGATAAACATCATTCTTACAGTCCAGATGTTTACAGAGATGTCTGAGCCCCCCTCCCCCTCTGTCTACTGTCCCACATCTTAAACTGATGTCTGTCTCTCTGTCCTCAGGTCAAACATCTGGATGTAAATGGACCAAAGACAAACACTGATCAATACAGATCAATACCCTGTTCTACCTGAACCTGATCAATAGGACATATACACACACACACACACACACACAAGGTAAAGGGAAGGTTGTTTTAGATGTTAAGAGGTAGTGATGTCACTTCCTGTTTACAGTGCGTCCACAGCTGTAACAGTGACCGTCATCACTCAGAGCTGATCTCAGGTCGTTTATCTGTCCGACGCCGGAGACACCGACGTCATCAGGAAGTGAAACTCTTCTTCATGTTCTTTATGTTGTAGCTACATGTGAGCTGCGTTAGCTGTTAGCACTTCCTGTTCACAGTGAGTCCACAGATGAACAGAAACTCTGCATCAGCGCAGAAACATGGCGTCAAACTACTGTGCTGATACATGGACACAGACTGAATCTACAGGCTAACACGTTAGCTCAGTGAATTAGCTGAGCTAGCTGTTAGCACTTCCTGTTTGTAGCGTCACCACAGAAACGTGAGGATGAGTCCAACTGAGGATCTGAGACAGGAAGTCAGAGTGAGTCTACATGTGTAAATCACAACTGTAGTCTGATAGGGTGTCTCTGTATGAAGGGGGGGGGGGGGGGGGGGGGGGGGGGGGGTGGAGCAGGAGAACAAAAGGAGGTGGAGAAGTCCTCCTCCTCCTCCTCCTCCTCTTCCTGTCTCAGTTCTCAGCCTCTTCACTGTCATCTGCTTCCATCGTGTTTATTTAATGAGACAATTCATCATGTTTAATAAACACTCAGACATATAGAGCTGTATTTTTAGCCTGCCCCCCCCCCACCCCACCGCTGCCCCCATCTCTCACACACTCACACAGTCACAGTGTCACACTCTCACACACACATGAGGATCAAGGGGATAAACCAGATTAAGTGGCTGGATTAAAATCCTAATCTGGATTTATTGTGATGTGAAAGATCATATTTCTCTGTTTACAGGTCAGAACCCGTGTGTCTGTGTCTGTTCATGACTCTGTGTGTGTGTGTGTGTGTGTGTGTGTGTGTGTGTGTGTGTGTGTGAGGGAGCAGCCATCGCTCTCAGTCACTTCATGTCCTGACAAACCCTGTGAACGGACACAGAGCTGGACGCTGTGATGGACGAGAGACAGAGACAGAGAGAGACACTTCACAGTGAAATCTCTGGGGGGGGGGGGGGGGCTGCTCTCTCTCTCTCTGTGGGGAGGGGGGGCTCAATAGACACCATTCATCCCGAGTTTACTGAATGTGACCGATGACATCAAGACATCAAAGAACTCAACAGTGTTTTCCTCTGACACACAACGACACATTCAAGGAACCACGGACTTTAGAGCATCCGACACAAAGACCAGGAGAGTCTCGTTATCAGAGGGTCCCCGGCCTGGTCCCTCACTTTACTGTGTCCCCAGAAACATCCCTGCCTCTGCTGCTCTGACGCTTCAGCTCCCCAGTCTCACCAGGACACAGGTGGAGAAACCACAGGAGCTCCACCCAAACACACCACCACCTCCACCTCCCCCTCCATCTCTCTCTCCACCTGCGTGTGACCCCGGCTCGTTCAGGGTCATATGTGTTTTCTCAGTGTTTGTACAGTTTTCAGTGTGTGTGTGTGTGTGTGTGTGTGCTCTTGGTATTAACTCCTGGTTAAACATGAACCAACCCCAGCAGCTCCGTGTTCAGTAAAGACTTCACAGCTGTTTACTCAGAGACACATCCTCCTCCGTCAGGGCTGACCGTGACTCAGCACTTTGATACTGTGACACAGCACTTCACCTCAGTTTACGTTCCCACAAACTTAGGACTGATACTCAAACATCGTTGCTGCAGTTCTATGAAGGACTCTTATTTTGAAGCAGCTTTAACGCACTTTAATTTCCTCTCTCAGTTTGTGCTGTTTTTGGCTCGAGGTGTTTGTGTTGTCCAGTTTTCCCACAGTGTCAGTGAAGTACTCAGAGGGAGATCCTTCCTGATCTGATCTGAGATCTGTGAAGCTGCTGTTTTGACCCTGTGCTGAGTTCAGGTCTGTTTCTTCATCATGTGCTGCTGAATATATATTATAATATATTATATTATAAGTGTTTTCAAAATAAAGCTCAGGGGAACTTCAACTTCAGTAAACACTAACCCTCGTCAGGTTCAAGTCCTACGACCTACGGCACCTTGCTGCATCATCGTCCCCTCTGTGTAGCTCCCTGACTTCCTGTTCATGTCTCACTGAACTATCAAAATAAAGGCATAAAAGACTTTAACCGGAGTTTGAGCTGCGTCTCTTTGTGTGTGTGGACGTCTTACCATGGTGAGCGTCATACGGTCGATCTCATGTTTGTCTTTGGTCTTGTGCTGTCTGAAGGGACTGTGCCTGAGAGAGAGAGAGAGAGAGAGGGAGAGTGATTATTGGGCATTGGAGAGTGAGGGAGAGATAGAGGGTGAGATGAGGTGAAGGAAAGAAGAAAAACCCAGAATACATCTCTCTCTCTCACACACACACACACACACACTCACACACACACTCACACACACACTCACACACACACACACACACTCACACACACACACACACTCACACACTCGACTTCTTGGGTAAAAACTGAAGCTCATAAATTTTGCAGCAGCGTAAATGAACAAATGTTAATTTGAAGTGACCCAGATCTGAAGCCTAATGAGCCACCTGCAGCTCCGAGGAGGAGGAGGAGGAGGAGAAGAAGAAGAAGAAGAAGGAGAAGAAGAAGAAGAAGAAGAAGGAGAAGAAGAAGAAGAAGAAGAAGGAGAAGAAGAAGAAGAAGAAGAAGAAGAAGAAGAAGAAGAAGAAGAAGACATGTCCTCAGTCTGATCTGCATCACATCGTCCTCAAACACCAGTGAAGGAACTTAAACAGTTTCAGGTTCATGTTGAACATCAGCTGTTATCTGTGGTATCTGTGTCTCGTCAGACTCTGCAGCTTCAGTTCTTCATGGAGTTAAACTGTTGCCGTGGAAACTGAGACGCATCAGAGCAGCTGAACTGGACGTCTGTCCTCTGACCTCCGCCATCAGCAGCTTCTAAACTCTTGAACGAGTTTCATTCTTCAGCTGCAGCCGTTCATCAGAGTCTGGAGGAAACATGGCCGCCACGTGAAGCTGAAGGTGATGGAGCAGCTCTGACCTCACATGACGTCACTGCAGTCACCAGACCAGACCTCTGCTCTCAGGGGCGTGCACGTGCTCGTGCACAGGAAGCTGCAGACAGGAACTGAACCTCCAGTCACAGTCGTTAACGTAGAGCTTCATGAAAACAGTCAGTGATTTACACCTGATCTCAGTCTCTGTGCTATGCTATGCTAGGCTAGGCTAGGCTAGGCTAACATAAGCTAAGCTAACCCCGACTCCAGGCATCGATCTCAGGAAGTAAACTCACTGTTCACACAACACCTGCAGATCATGATGACATCACTGCTCCTTCTCCAGATCAAACCTATTGATCATTTCCTGATCGATCAGATCCTGATCAGAGTCTCAGTCTCTTCTTCAACAGGAACCTCGTGTTGTTTTGCTCTTCAACAGTTTCAGAGGATTCGAGCACCAACACACTTCAAACGCACTGATCCAAACATCAATGGAGAGACACATCACACACACACTCCTCTCAGCCCGAGCAACCCACACACACACTCGAAACACACACACACACACACACACACACACACTCGAAACACACACACACACACCCCTTTTACCTGATTCCTGACCTACAGGGCCCAGACCTCTGGCATTTACACACTCCAGATCAAACAAACACACACACACACACGTTCGCACACACACAGCCACACAAAGAAGATCAAACACACACCAAACAAGCAGCAAGCGGGTGAGAGACGTGGAGGATGGGGAGAGACATTCAAAGGTTCAGCTCAGAGCAGCTGAAGAGGTTTGAGACCAGACAGGAAGTGAAGACGAGGAGGAGGAGGAGGAGGAGGAGGAGGAGGTGGAGGAAGAGGAGGTGGAGGAAGAGGAGGAGGAGGAGGAGAGGGGAGGAGGAGGAGGTGGAGGAAGAGGAGGTGGAGGAAGAGGAGGAGGAGTGTTTACCCTCGCAGGAGTTTGAAGAGCATGCAGCCTAAAGAGAACCAGTCGGCGCTGCTGTCGTACGCCGTCCCCTTCTGCAGAACCTCTGGAGCCATGTAGCCATGAGTCCCCCTGCAGAACACACACACACACACACACACACACACACACACACACAGAGACACACACACACACACAGACACACTCATTAGTTTTTCCAGCAGCAGCAGAATCACACTCTGCAGACACATTAGCTCAGGATCATTACTGCAGCAGGAGCAGCTCGGACCTGATTTCCCCCGACAGCGGCAGCAGAAGAAGAAGAAGAAGAGGCTGCTGGGAAATAACAGAAGCTGCTCCTCGATTGGCTGCATGACACCATGTGACTGATGATTTTTAATATTGGTAATATCTGCTGTTAATTATCTGTGATCACTAACAGTCTGAGCTTTGACGCAGGAGCTGAACCACTTCATCTGAGAGAATCAACACGAACGTTAACGAAGCTAACGAAGCTAAAGCTAATGAAAGTCAGAGGCTGCAACGTTCAGCTGACGTCTGTTCACTTGTTTCTTACATCATCACAAATCTGTGGCTTCAATCATGGTACTGTTTGATTGGTCGCCTGTTGATGACATCACATCTTCTATGACCTCGTGTCAGAAACTAAAATGGACTTTGATCTGGTTTTAAGACTCAGGTTTTACACCTTACACCACCACAGCAACAGGACGATGCTCCAGGAAAACAGGATCCAAGTTTAATCTTCACTGAGAAACATGTAAAAATCAATATTATCATCAATCAATAAACAAACCAAAACACAGCAGTGACTCAGAGTCAGGGAGTCGTACTCACACGCTGGCGTGAGGTTTCTTCTTGGAGAAGTCACAGGCCAGACCGAGGTCGGAGATACGAACATGACCATGTTCATCCAGCAGGATGTTAGCTGGCTGCAGAGGACACACACACACACACACACACACACACACACACACACACACACACAGATAAGATTAGAGGTGTTGGAAACACTTGTCACTGATTCTCTGCTTCAGTCAGTTTCCTGTTCAGTGTGGACGGAGCCAGTGAACCTGGTTTTCCTCCAGTGTTTGGCAAAACCGTGACTCGCCCCCCCCTCACCCCTCACCCCCCCTCACCCCCCTCACCCCTCGCCCCCCCCCCAACACTCTCTGTATCATCTGCATCGTCCCTCTCTGTTTATTAAAGCTCTGAAACTGTTCCCTGACTTCCAGCTAAATATTTCTATTATTATGGCAACGAGTCCAAACAGGAGAGAGAGAGGAGAAACAGAGGGCGAGTGACAACAGCTCTGATACTGATCTGAGATCAGAGGAGCAGCAGGAGGAGGAGGAGCAAGAGGAGGAGCAGGAGGAGGAGCAGCAGGAGGAGGAGGAGGAGGAGGAGGAGGAGGAGGAGGAGCAGCAGGAGGAGGAGCAGGAGGAGGAGCAGGAGGAGGAGGAGGAGGAGGAGGAGGAGGAGCAGCAGGAGGAGGAGCAGGAGGAGGAGGAGCAGCAGGAGGAGGAGCAGGAGGAGGAGGAGGAGGAGCAGCAGGAGGAGGAGCAGGAGGAGGAGGAGCAGCAGGAGGAGGAGCAGGAGGAGGAGCAGGAGGAGGAGGAGCAGCAGGAGGAGCAGGAGGAGGAGCAGGAGGAGGTCTTGTGTTTCTCATGGTTCTATTGTAAATATCACCTGTACGTATTGATCCTGTTGATTGACAGATTCACTGTCACTGTTACATGAATCCAGTTTTTCTGATTCAGTTTCTTTGACTCCACATTCTGGGTCACGTCATTTCCAATCAATATCAAATCAATACAATCAATATCAACCATAACCAGTACGCAGGCGACACGACCTTCAGTGACAGGCCTCAGTCTGATCAATCAGAAAAACTTTATTAACACAGAGCAGCCTCTGAGGCTGAATGAGCTTCTGTCACTGTTTCTACTTCATGTTCAATAAAGTTACATTTGAATAAAGAGCAGATTTTTGTCTGTTTGAAGTTCAGAGCTAATAAACATGTGTCACTGATCAATAATCAATAGTATTTACATTTAAAACCTGTAAACATCAGTCCAGCTTTCTTCAGGATTAATGCAATGTGTGTGTGTGTGTGTGTGTGTGTGTGTGTGCGCGTGTGTGTGTGTGCGTGTGTGTGTACCTTGAGGTCTCTGTAGACGACGAAGCGGTTGTGCATGTGCTCCAGACCCAGGATGATCTCAGCAGCGTAGAAACGCATCTCCTTCTCACTGAAGACGCCGTGTTGAGACAGGTGGTAGTGCAGGTCGCCGCCTGGACACACACACACACACACACACACACAGAGACACACACACAGAGACACACACACACACACACACACACACACACACACACACACAGCAGAGCAGAGTGCGTCAGCATGACCTCATCACACCTCATACCTGGATCCATATCCCTCCATGGGTTGTGAGGGGGGGAGGATTGATGGAGCCCCCCCCCCCATCTGAACGTCTATTGACTGGTTGTTTATTTATAGAACGAGTGAAGCTTCATCAGCCTCATGCTTCACTGTGAGGAAGATGAAGATGATGAAGATGGAGGGGGGGGGTCTCCCTCACCGTTCATGAGGTCCAGGATGAAGCAGAGCTTGTCGGGGGTGTGGAAGGCGTAGGTCATACAGACGATAAACGGACAGTCCTGGGAGGGGGGAGAGGGAGAGAGACGATGACGAAGGTCTGTCTCTTCATTCTCTTCTACGTTATCAGTTATCTATCAGTTATCTATCAGTTATCTATCACCTGTTATCTATCAGTTATCTATCATCTATTATCTGTTATCTATTGATTATTATTGTTATTGTTATTATCACCACCTGGTGAGTGGAGGTGATGTCATCAGTGTGTGATTTAATAATCAGGGTTGAAACACGTCAGTATTTCAGGTTTGACCTTTATCTTCTGTTTCACATCACATCACAGTTAACTCTAACTGGTTAACTCTAACTGGTTAACTGGTTAACTCACCCCTGTGCTGACTAACGACAGCATGATTCTCTCGTTGAGCGCCAGAGTCTCTCCCTGCTTCATCTTGATCCTCTTCTTGTCCAAACACTTCATGGCGTACCTGTTGTCACGGCAACGCAAACGACAGTCAGACCAACCACAACATTTATTATGGTTATCATCTCTTGCTCTCATCCAATCAGCTTCAAGTATCGTAGCGTCTCTTACATCTTCCCCGTGTCGGCCTTCCTGCAGCCGTACACCTCCCCGAAGCCGCCCCGCCCGATGATCCGGTGGACGCTGAAGTCGTTCATGGTCAACTGGAGGAGGACGAGGAGGGGGGAGGGGTTAACAGAAGAACAGAAGCAGGAGTTCGTGACCAATCAGCAATCGTCATGATTCACTCTGAAAAGCTTGAGTACACCTGCATTGGGTAACCATGGCAACACAACATCCACCTGTGTGGAGTTTTAAACTGTTGGTAAAATCTGACACTCGTTCTGAGCATCAGAGGGCGGCACGGTGGATCAGTGGGTTGGGAGGGGTCAGAGCCCACTGGTCTGGACCAGGTGAGCTGGACCAGGTGAGCTGGACCAGGTGTGAAGCAGCTCGTACTCACATGGATGTTGAGCTCCACGTTTTTCCACTGACAGAAACGAGTGAATTTGTCACTGAGGAGGAAAAAAGAGAAAAAAACATCAAACTGGCGCAAATGAAACAACAACAACAACAACAACAACAACAACAGCATCTCCCTCCTCCCTGCCTCCCTCCTCCCTGCCTCCCTGCCTCCCTCCTCCCTGCCTCCCTCCTCCCTGCCTCCCTGCCTCCCTCCTCCCTCCCCCTTCCCTCCTCACTCTCGATGAACTTCTGGAAGATCTTCCCTCTCAGACTGTCACAGATCTCCACGATGTACGGCTGCAGGAATCAGACACAAACAGCAGCTCAGCCTCAGTTTGTCACTGACGACGTGACAACAAGTGTTTTTTTGTTTTGTTTTTTTACAGACGTCAGTGAAGGCATCGTTGGTGTGGTGTGCCGGCCCCACAGGAACCAGGGACAGGTTGATGTAATATCTGGACAGAGTTATATCCAGAATAAAAGCCATGTTGTAGTTTAAAAGAGGAAATCCTTGATTCGATTTCCACAGATTAGATTAACGTGAGAAGACGCCTCTGTTCCTGCGCCGCCGCTCGCTGCCTTCTGGACTCTGATGCTAATTAGCGGGCGTATGAATCTGAAAACGACGGGTTTAAAAATACCAGCCGGGCGACACGCTCACAGCCAATCAGGACACAGAGAGCGGTCACATGGCGTTCAGGGTCGAGCAGAGAGAGAGAGGAGCGCTCACTCTGAGGGAAACTCAGGACTCAGCAGAAAAGAAGCTGAGGGACGAGGCTACTTCCTGGAGTTTCACTGTTTAACCTGAATCTGTTGGTTCATTATAATCTCATTTAAATATCACGCGACCAAAACAACGTTGAACCTTCGTTTAGTTGAAAACAAACAGCCAGTAACCAGGAATTAGACCGACCCCGACATCAAGCTGCATCTTCATCAGTTACTTACGCTGTTTTGCTCCTCTGCTGCAGCAGCAGGTGTCTGATCAGTGATCAGTGTGTCTGATCATCTGAGCTCGAAGGCTCTGGCTCGTATTGATCTTTACGTTTGATAATATCTGATATTGACTGGAATTAAAAATGATGTGGAACATTTCTCCACATCACAAATCTACAGCAGCCGTTTAGACAAGGTGCAGAGATGTAAAAATAAGACATGCAAATGATGTTTTTGCAAATAAGAGTTAGAGTGTGTGTGTGTGTGTGTGTGTGTGTGTGTGATTAACACCCTGAACTAAAGGAGAACATCTTGTCCTAATTAGTCAGTGTCAGACCACGACACCCTCACGAGCTCAGATTATAATCTGTGTTTGTCTTGTGTTATTTCTCATGGTTTCAGGTCAGACTGTGACATCATCACCAGGGGGAGGAGCTCTGTGTGCATTTGCTGTGAAAGGTGTGTTTTACCTGGAACAGAGTCGGGGGAACCTGTTTCTTTGCCAAGTGACTCTGCACATGGTCGACAGCTTTCTTGGAGAAGGGCTGAAACACAGGAGGAAACACAGGCTCATTAAAACACACACACACACACACACACACACACACACACACACACACACACACTCACACACACTCACACACACACACACACACACACACAGCTCTAACAGTAATTTCACTTCTGCTTTCTGTGTTTGTCCCTGACTGTGAGACACCAGGACATGAGACTGCAGCGAGGCCTCCACAGGACCTATATCTGTGTGTGTGTGTGTGTGTGTGTGTGTGTGTGTGAGTGTGTGTGTGTGTGCGTGCGGGGGCGGCTGTGTTTAACAACTTCCTCCCTTCACACAGAAGCTCACTCTGACTTTGCTTTACATACAGATCTGCTGCGTCTCAGAACAAAAGCTGCTCTGTGTTGTTGTTGTTGTTTGTGTGTGTGAAGGGTGGCAACACACACACAAACACACAGACAAACACAGACACACACAACACACACACAGACAAACACAGACACACACAACACACACACATTCATTTCTTCTCGCCAGTGACACAGAAACATCTGAAGTGGAAAAAGCTGCTTCATGAGTCACATCAACAGACAACAAAGGGTTAAAACCGTGTTTTCTTATTCTGTCTTCAGTCAGAAAGACTGTTGTGTTGTTGTTGTTGTTGTTGTTGTTGTTGTTGTCATCAAAGGTAGACGTTGGTCTTAAAGCTCCATACAGTATAAATAATGTGTGGTGTGATTATAAAGCAGCTCTATCACTTTATCACTGTCACTTTGTGATGTCACAACAGAGCAGTCACACCAAGCCCCGCCCACCACCTGGACCCACCATCCAACAACTTGCAGGATTTGGTTTCTCTGAGTGTTTTATTCTGAAATCTGCTCTGTTTTTATTGGACCAGTCAGAAAACAGTCAGCCAATCAGAAGAGAGGCTCAGAGCCTCCTCTCTTCTGATTGGCTGACACAGGCCTGTTGTTACTAGAGCTGCAGAGAGAAGCTGAGAGAGAGAGGAGGTGGAGAACTACACTGAGATGGTTTTTACATCTTCTAATGGATCAGCCCTTCAAAATAAAAGAGCAAACTCAGGCTCTTTTAAACTGACAGCTTCCTGTTTCTGTGTCTGAGCTGCTGTTCCCTTCGTTTTAACTGAACAACTTTGTGTCATGGTGACTTTTAACATCCAGGATGAGAGCAGCTGTGTTTCTAACCCACTCCTCAGTTCAGTCTGAAAACTGTCGCTTCACATGTCATGTTTTGTTTTTGCTTTCTAACGGCGTGTAACGGCCTCAGACGTGTAACGGCCTCAGACGTGTAACGGCCTCAGACTCAGACGTGTCTGAGACAAAGTTCTTCTTGCTGTGGACGGTTTGATCTGTGTCTCTGAACATGGAGGACGTCTCTTCTTGAACCTTCGAGTGCTCTGAGGTGAAACTGGATCTGCTCGTCTCCACTTGTTGGAGGCTTCATCCGTCTGAGCCTGAGACCGATCGATCGTCATTGATCAGATAATGTGATTAGTCCATTGATAGAAAACAAGTCACACAGGTGTAATGTGATGACGTGGACTCAGACGGAGGTTTGTCACTGTTTTTGACAGTGATGTGTAAAACTATCTGCTGTATCAGATATCAGAGGAAAATATCCTGTCAATCATCTCAGGAGCACCGCCCCCACCACCACCAGGTGTGTGTTCGGAGTGTGTGTGTGTGTGTGTGTGCGCGTCCTCACATGTGAACAGGACAGGAGCTCCTTCATGATGTAGCCGTCGTAAATCTGTCGGCTGCGGCTCAACCGCTCGTCCTCCGAGTCCAGCTTCTCATAGTCCTTAATCTGTAACACACACACACACACACACACACATGATCATCTCTTCCTGAATGAGCAGCTTACAGTCCTGACCTCTGACCTCTGACCTCTGACAGCTTGGACTCACCTCTTCGTAGAACTTGAGCTGCGGCACGGCCTCGTCGATCTCGTTCATGCAGAAGTCCTTGAAGAGCAGGAAGCCTGAGGACACAGAGAGGAGACGCCGTGAGGACGTGAGGACGTGAGGACGGACGACCTGAACCACTTCACCGTCTTCATCTTTTACAAACGCTGCAGTGCGTTCGATGCCAGCGGCGGCGGTCATCGTGGCGCTCTGTGGGCGGCGACGGTTTTGGTCCAGACTCAAGTGTTTTGACAACTATTGGACAGATTCCCACAAAATCTGGTCCAAGGCCAAGACCAGTGTTCGTGGTGCATTCACTGTCAGTCAGTGATGATTCAGGCAGAGTTTACAAAATAAAAGCATGGAGATAGAGAAGTAACTGCTGACAGCAGAGTTAGTGGGAGGGGTCTGAACACACACGGTGTTAACACCTGAGGAGTCACCTGACCCAGGTGAGAGTCAGCTGGTCCAAACGTCTGGCGCCTGAAGACGAGTGTTTTGTATCAGGATCCATCATCCAATCACAACGCGCCCCTCCACTTCTCTCACTGACCTGAGAGCCAGCATGAACCCCACCTGACCCTTCAGTAAACTGGTCACAGTGATCGATTGGAAATGTTATTGATTATGGACTGTAGTCATTGTTCTGTCGGCGGTGAGCAATGATCGATTGATCAGCTCGCCTCTGTGGTTCTGGGAGAAAATATCACAGCTGACAGTCGGGATGTTACAGCCCAGTGTGTCCAAACACACACACACACACACACACACACACTGAAGTAAACAACACACACACACACACACACACACACACACACTGAAGTAAACAACACACACACACACACACACACACACAGCTCCATTTACTGTATTAGCCTTAATAGTGGATTAAGGTTGTCTTGTTCTTATTAGAGCAGCTGAATGTGAGCCTGCACACACACACACACACACACACACACACACACACAGCTCATAATTACAGAAAATGGCACCAGGCATTATTGGCTGCAGATCACACACACACACACACACACACACACACACTCGGCGTCACACTCAAACACACCAACAATGGATAAAAATCTCACGACGTGTCATCAAATCCACACTCAACAAAACATTATCTCGGGGGTTGGGGGTTGGGGGTTGGGGGGGGGGGGCGTCACGTTTTGCTTGCAGAGATGAGACGCGCCATTGCCATGGAAATAGCCTCCATGGCTACGGGCTGCAGGGGATCAGCAGAGAGAGGACACAGAGGAAGAGACAGAGGCTCCGCCCCCTCACTCAGGGATCAGACAGAGAAGAAGAAGGAGGAGGAGGAGGAGTCATGAACTGAGCAGCCACATGTCACACACACTCTGTGCTGTGTGTGTGTGTGTGTGTGTGTGTGTGTGTGTGTGTGTGTGTGTGTGTGTGTGTCCACCTGATCAGCTTCAGGTATTAACAAAAATAGCCGTGAACAGGATGTGAGGTCGCTGGTCTGTGACCTTCTGATCAACAAACGACTTCCTGCTTTGACAAATTCTGTTTTTTCATCTGAGTAAGAATTATTGATCGATTATCAGAACAGCTGCAGCTGATTATTTGTTCACAGGTAAACAGCTCAATTCAAACCTGACGTTTCATTTTAAC